>CM034354.1:844775-1020785 GCA_019925275.1 Mytilus edulis
TATATGACCGCAAAAATTGAAATGTATTGGTCGTATATCAGTATATTGGTATCACGTTGGTGTCGTCGTTGTCCGTAGTCGTCGTCGTCGTCCGAAGACATTTGGTTTTCGCACTCTAACTTTTGTAAAAGTAATTAGAAATTTATGAAATTTAAACACAAGGTTGATGACTATAAAAGAAAGGTTGGGATTGATTTTTGGTGTTTTGGTCCCAACAGTTTACAAATTAGGGGCCAAAAAATGCCCAAATAAGCATTTATCTAGGTTTTCGCACAATGACTAGTATAAGTAAATAGAAATCTATGAAATTTTAACACAAGGTTTATGACCAAAAAAGGAAGGTTTGGATTGATTTTGGGAGTTTTGGTCCCAACAAATTAGGGGCCAAAAGGGTCCAAAATTAAACTTTGTTTGATTTCATCAAAAAATGAATTATTCGGGTTCTTTGAAATGCCAAATCTAACTGTGTATTCAGATTCTTTATTTTTGGTCCTATTTTCAAATTGGTCTACATTAAGGTCCAAAGGGTTCAAAATTAAACTAAGCTTGATTTTAACAAAAAGTGAATTCTTGGGGTCTTTGATATGCTGAATCTAAACATGTACTTAGATTTTTGATTATGGGCCCAGTTTTCAAGTTGGTTCAAAACGGGGTCCAAAATTATTATATTAAGTATTGTGCAATAGCAAGAGATTTTTAAGAGGTACAGTATTGCGCAATAGCAAGAAATCGTCAATTGCACAGTATTGTGCAATAGCAAGAAATGTTCATTGCACAGTATTGTGCAATAGCAAGAAATCTTCAATAGCACAGTATTGTGCAATAGCAAGAAATCTTAAATTGCACAGTATTGCACAACAGCAAAAAATATATAATTGCACAATATCTGCAATAGCAAGAAATTTTCAATTGCACAGTTTTTATGAAATATTCTTTGAAAATAGAAGTTATCTTTCTTTGTCCAGAATAGTAGTTGAATCAACTTAAATCATTGTTTTATACAATAAAAAATGTATATTCACTTTTAGTATCAACTACAAGGGTGTGGAAATGCTATGCCCGACTCGCCCGACTCGTACATTTGAACAACCGGACAAGTAATTATTTTGTCTTGGTTGCCCGTGGACAAGTAAAAAAATATACAAGACAAAGTTCAAATCCAACAAAAACAGATAATTAATTTCAAAACGTATAAAGATGTTTAATTTATGTAAAAGAAACCAATGTTCAGCAAGTAAAAACAAAATGTTCATGACGATAAATATTACATGATTCCGGAAATAGATCGATTACCAAAATAAATTAAAAAAAGTATACGAACCCGAGTCGCGTAACATTGCATTGGCTTTGTCCATTGACCCGGGATCGTCGATTAGGTTTTATCCATCATTTACCGTTCGTGTCATTTCTTTAAATTTTGTATCGAGATTCAGATTGATAAATACTTAATAACAAGCATTAGCCGTTCAAAAAGGTCTAGTCGACTCATAGCTGATGAAAATGGAAAGTGCTCTCGCTTTGTAGATTAATTCATTTACTAGAATAGCCACGTGCATCAACAAATTTTACCACACACGTGAGGTCACACGTTATGAAGTAGTATATATCATTTAACGTTGTTGTTTACGAAACTCCAGAAGATTCGACTATTTATAGATCAAAGTTACCTGTGTACCAATATCATGAATATGCATGATTAATGACCAGGCAAATTCTAATTGCTAAAATAGAGAGGACAAATTCGATACTCTACTGGATTGAAGGACATTTACTAGGTTTGGATCATCCTAACCAATCAATAAACTTTGATTATTCACGTCTCGTAATATCTTCCAATCAGGTAGCAAGAAAAATTCACGCACTAACTGTCCATCGTTCAATTCTTAATATACTCCTAGGAGTCGATAAAAAGGTGGGCAAGCAAGACAAAAAGAGTCATGAGTCGAGTAGAAAACCTCAAATGCAAATGGAGGACACAGAGTATTTAAAAAAAAAAACGGAAGCGAGAATTTCAGACATCGTGGATATCAGATTGCCCCTGGCTATCTATGGAAATTCTGGAAATAAATTAAGTTTTTGTCTTATTTATAGATAAAGTCTTATTTATAGATAAAGTCTTATTTATAGATAAAGTCTTATTTATAAATAAAGTCTTATTTATAGATAAAAGGTCAACATTATTTGTTGTCAAAGTGGAAAATAAAAGGGACGCTTTAATTGCCCATCAAGACAATAATAAATAATCAAGAAAAAACAAGTATGTCAGTCGAGAGAAAAACCACAAAATCAATAGTTTATCTATTATTTAGTTTAAATTTCTTCAAACACTGTCCTCAAATTTAGTATATGTACCTACTGGCTACAATTTTTATTCAAAAACTGCTGCAAAATTGTCCTTTACAAGTCATTTCATTGGTTGGTTTGCTGTTAGGTTTCTGTCCCATTAATGTCAACCCATTTCCTACTTTCCTTATTTTTTACACATATAAACAAATAGATTTCATTTGTTTGTGATGCACAACAGTGCTAAGTAAGAATCATATATTAGCTAACAAGAAATACTTCAATATTTATTGGGATCATCAGGGCAAGTACATTTTTTTCCGGACAAGTAAAATGTTAGGTTTCACTTGCCCAGGGACAAGTGCTCACAACAAATATTTCCACACCCCTGAACTAAATAAATTAAAGCAATCTTTACCATTCATGATTGCAAGCACTTTTTTACATTTTGATATTTTATGATGTATTTAAATGAGTAGTAATTGTTGCAAACTCCATTAGAAATTTGAATTGAAATCAGTTTTGGAATAAGGGAAAGGGGGATGTGAAAAAAATTGGGGGGGGGGGGGTCAATTTTTCCCATTTCAGATTTCATAAATAAAAAGAAAATTTTTGTAAACATTTTTTTTGAGAGGATTAATATTCAACAGCATAGAGAATTGCTCAAAGGCAAAAAAAAACAATTTGAAAGTTCATTAGACCACATTCATTCTGTGTCAGAAACCTATGCTGTGTCAAATATTTAATCACAATCCAAATTTAGAGCCAAATCCAGCTTGAATAATGTGTCCATACTTGCCCCAACCATTCAGGGTTCAACCTCTGCGGTTGTATAAAGCTGCACCCTGCAGAGCATCTTGTTATATTTTTAAATCGAATTTAAATGTTAAAATTATGCAATGAATTAACATTTATTTTCCATAATCAAAAATTTAATCAATCAGTTAAAATATGACTCTCTTTAAAGTGTGTTAATAGCATTATATGAATGTTACACCTGATAAGATATGATTCTTATCTTAATTCTGATTTTTCTTACATTCTTTACTTGGTTTTAACAGCCTGCAGCTGTTTTGGATTTGATTTGCCTGATGTATTAAATATAATTTCAGACTCTTACAATGCCCTGGATGTTGTGTACCATAAGGTTTTAATGACCTCTCTGGAAGAAGAGGAGGAGAGTGAACTTACCAACAAAGCTTCAGATACAAGCCCAACTGGTTATGCCAAAGCTACACTTTCCTTTTTGCCCTCAGAACAGTCTGCAGCAGCACAATCTCTACCATCTACGAAATCCTCCAATGTGCCTCACACGGTAAAACAGATGGAAAAGAAAATGAGAACAAGAATGACTAAAGAAGAAATAAGAAAGAAAATGGAAAAGGTCCTCAAAAGTGGGAAGTATAAGATGAAAGTTGGACGTCTTATCTTCTGGGATTTTGGTGGACAATATGTTTATCTAACAACACATCAGACCTTCATGACATTCCGGGCATTGTTTCTTGTAGTATTTGATGGGAGCAAAGATTTGCATGAACAGGTCCCTGATGTGATGTGTTTTCCAGGGCAGCACATGACACCAACTCCAGCAGGTAATATGCATGTTATTTACACTCAGATAATGAAAACAGGATACATTTCTATTACAGCAAGGGGATAATTAAAAAACAATTAAAATTGTCTAAATATTTAAGCCAATCTAAAGGTTTACGTAACTTGTTTACATTGCCACTTTGAGCTTGTCACAAACTACAATTTTGACCTCAATATGTCTCACATTTTGAAACATTGATATGAGGTAAGACAATAATATTTATCAAAGATACCAGGTTTAATTTTTTGTACGTCGGAAAGTGCTTTAGATTTTGAATGAGTAAATTCTCACAAAAAAGGAGCTGATGATTTTATCATAAGCATGAACAGAGTGTTGCATTTATTGACAGACAACATTATATTTTTGCGGTCATAAATTGGTATGAAGTTGGCGTCGTTGTCATCGTCGGAAGACATATTGGTTTTTGCACAATAACTTAAGTTTAAGAAATGGATCTCTATGAAATATTACCATAAGATTCAATACCACAAAAGGAAGGTTGGGTTTGAATTTGGGGACTATGGTACCAACATTTAAGGAAAAAGGGGCCAAAAATAAGCATTTTTGTAACTTCCAGACAATAACTTGTGTGTTAGTGTATGGATCTCTCTGACATTCTACCACAAGGTTCCATATCACAAAGGAAATGCTGGGATTGGTGTTGGGGGTAATTGCCTCAAAATTTTTGGAATTAGCGGCCAAAAAGGGTAAAAAAACATGCATTTTTCTAGTTTCAGGACAATAACTTTTGTGTAAGTGTATGGATCTTTCTGAAATTATACTACAAGGTTCCATATCACAAAGGGAAGGCTGGGTTTGAGTTTTGGGGCAATTGCCCTAAATGTTTAGGAATTTGGGACCAAAAAGGACACAAAAAACCTTTGTTTTCTAGTTTCCAGACAATAACTTGTGTTCAAGTGTATGGATCTCTCTGAAATTGTACTGCAAGGTATTATACCACAAAGGGAAGGCTGGGATTGAGTTTGGGGTGATGAATCATAAGGGGTTCAAAAAATTTGGGGGGGATTTTTTTTTTTTTTTTTTTCTTTAATTTTTTTTTATTTTAATTTGTTTATTTCTGATATATATATATATAAAAGCAAATAATAATGATATGGCAGGAGATACACACCAAACAGGATATGTGAATTATTATATTAAGTATTGTGCAATAGCAAGAAATTTTCAATTGCACAGTATTGCGCTATAGCAAGAAATTTTCAATTGCACAGTATTGCGCTATAGCAAGAAATCTTCAATTGCACAGTATTGTAGGTGTGATCTGACCTTAACCTCATTTTCATTTCATTGAGGTTTAGTATTTTTTCTAATACTATATGTAATAGGTCAACTATATTTGGTGTATGGAAATATTTTATGATGTACATGTCAGTCTCCATGTATCATCTGACCTTGACCTTATTTTCATGGATCATTGATCAATGTTAAGTTTTCATGGTTAAGTTTGTTTCTTAGATACTACAAGCAATAGTTCGACTATATTTAATGCATAGATTGATTGTACGGTGTACATGTCTGCCTGGTATGGTTTATCTTACCTTGACCTCCTTTTCATGGTTCATTGGTCAATGTTAAGTTTTCTTGGTCATATCTATAAATTAACTGTTTACAAAACTTTTGAATTTTTGAAATACTAAGGCTTTTCTACCTGAGGAATAGATTACCTTGGGTCTATTTGGAAAAACTTTCAGGAATTTTGGTCCTCAATGCTCTTCAACCTCGTACTTTATTTGGCCTTTTTAACATTTTTGGATTCGAGCGTCACTGATGAGTCCTTTGTAGACGGACCAGTCAACTACATTAAGTGAATTGAATGATTGTTAGATGTACATGTATTTCTGTTTAGTTTATCTGACCTTGACCTCATTTTCTTCGATCATGCTAAGTTTATGTGATACATGTAGTTGTAGTAAAACTTTATATCTAGGACTATCAACATAATATAAATGGTTAGTAAAGAAGGTGAGAAATTTCAGTGTGTGCACTGTTGTTGTTATTCCTTAATTCTATTTTTGTTAAAACTTTGTATTAAATAGCAGCAAAACAAATGTTATCATTACTTGTGTCAAAATATGTTTATTTGTTGTAAAAGTAAGTTAAGCAATGTATTGTCAAATTCACAATTCATGGCCTAGTCATTAAGCAATGTGAAAAAAAATGTTTTCCTATCAGGGATGGGCACGATTACTGACAAATGTAATCGATTAATAATTGATTACATGAAGGATTTTTGTGCAATCGATTATTAATTGATTACACTTATTTTTGTATGTAATCGATTACAATCAATTACTTTATCAAAAGTAATTACATTACTTTTCGATTACTGTCAATTACACGCTTTAAAATAATGAACAAAGTTTAAACACAACTATGTTGCTAACTTATTTAGAGTGGAAATTTGGAACATTACAAAAACAGCTTTAAAAGCATGGTTAATAAAATGTTATTTTGACAGTTGTTTTCTAGACGGAAGCCCTTTCAGAGGGTTTAACCTATTTAAAAAATCTTAAGTAAGTGATGATCAACATGAGAACATGCATATGCAACCATTGCTTCAATTGCTTCTTAATATTGCAGTTAATTTTCTCAATGGTTTGCAACGTTTTTCTGTTATACTGACTTCAGTTTGATATAATACTAAATTATTATTATCAGATATATCTGAATAAAATTCAATCTTGGCAATGAGAGAGGTTTCCTTCCTCTGAAAAAAATTTATATATAAAAAAATGTTTAAAAAAAAATAAAAGATGGAAATTTATAATGTATAATACCATGAATGAATTCATCATCCCTTTGTTTGGATAATACCCCTAATTACACCTAATAAAACTGTCAAGGGAGAATAATTTATAACCTAGGGGCATATATAGTGAATAAATCTCACTTATAATTAATTAGACTTAATTGATATCAAAACAAAGTCTGTGTCTCCTTGATAAGAAGTCTTTGATCCTCTGATTAGTAAAAACAAGAAGATTGTTGAGATTTCAAAATCATAAACTATATACATTTTAGTGGCAAAATTTGAATACATGTATCTATTATTACTAAATAAAAATTTCAATGCATTGGTTGATTATCAAAATGATTTTGTAATCTTTTTTTAAGATCCACACTGATTTGTACAACAATCGACTGTTTTAGAAAAATTGTCTATACTTTAAAAGTTTACAAATATCTCGAAGATTCATACTAATTCAAGTATAAACACTAATATATAACTTTTTTTTATGTCATATTATTATGACGAATCAATGGTTATCTTTTCTTACATAAATTGATTGATTAACTGTTGGTTGCTTTTAGCCGCCTTAGCACAAAAAGGCTATATCATGGCAAAAACATAAATTGTAATTCTTATTGAAAATTAAGCTTTAAGGAATTTTATAACAATAACACTTACTACTTAAGTGCAGTACATAACTAAACTCAAGACTACATGTATTCTCCTATTTTGAATTTATTTTTCTTATTTTTAACTTTTTTGTTTATTATATAAAAGGTCTAGAGGTATTGACAAACATTAAAAGTCTTTTATTTCAAATGCTGGAAATATGGAAATATAGTAAATTTTGTAAGAAGATCTGGTTAATCTTATAAACACTCAAGTAATATTAATACACTCTATTTTATCAGTATTATAAACTGATGAATACATGCAGTTGTCTTTTTTTATTTCAATTATAGGTTTTATTTTATCAAACTATTTTACTGAAGTAATCGAAATGTAATCGAAAGTAATCGATGATTACATCATAATTTTTGCTGTAATCGATTAAATTACGATTACATGCAATCGAAAATATGGTCGATTACAGATTACTGTCGATTACTTGAAAAAATGTAATCAATTACAATCGATTACGATTACAGATTACGATCACCCCATCCCTGTTTCCTATAGAAAATCAGATTGTTTTATATTGAGTAAACCAGAAAACATATTTAATGTTAGAATGTTTACATACTGATTTCTCAAAATATCTACCCAAAGACTAAAAATTGTAGTTTTGAGGAATTTTTTCTTTATACACCATCGAGATTTATTTCCTTATATTTTATGCCTAAAAAAGTAAGTAGGGGAATGGAATTACTTGTTAAATTTAGTCATGAATTTGTATTCCATCTGCTTCCTTTGTTTAATATTCACATAGACAAAGATGAGAGACACAGGCTCTTTAGAGCCTCTAGTTTTTACTTTTTTCATGACAGATTTTGATTTTATTTTGTAGTATTCTTGCAATATTGGGTCAATTCCATCCTGACCTATTGTAAGGTTGTATATGCAGGCATTCCAAAGATCTTGTTTGTTGCCACTCACAAAGACAAAGTACCATTGGTGAGTGATCTTATGTTAGAAATATAGTAGTTATAATTGCCATTTGAAACACTTGAATAATGTGTAAAAACTGCTTACATAATGATAATATGCCGATATGTCTTAACTTGACCAAACTTCGTGTAAAGCTACACTTTTGAAAGAACAAGATCCTAATTGATTGGTGGGTAATAGACTTAAGATCAGATTAAAGGGCCTATAACTAGAGTAGAATATATGAAGAACCACTTATAGATAAGAAAATGATATTTAGTTTGTATTAATATTCAATTTGATACATCTCATTGTCATAGAGATTCTTTGTCGTGTCACTCTCGGCCATGGTCTATTGACTATAGAAGAAAGAAAAACAACACGTTTAATAATTTATTGCGTCTGAAGCGCTTTTCGGCATTTACCTTCGTCAGGAACGCTCAAAGCCCAACATTTGAAATCCAAAGATGGATTTGTACCAAAAATTGTTGAAGAGCTATACGTCCAAAATAACTAAAATAAATATAACAATTGCTCAGTTTAAATGTTAAAGTTTGTATAATTTTCTTTGCCGTGTCACTCTCGGTCATGGTCTATTGACTATAACAATTGCTCAGTTTAAATGATAAAGTTGTATTTAAGTCAGTTTTATTTCAACAAATATGTTGACAATATGAAAGTTTAGAATTTAGAGGTACTGCACCAGATGAAGGTCTTAACAATAAATGTATCTTCAGCGATGTCAGAGGCCAAGCTATTTGAAATTCCAAAATGTAAAACAAATGTTGATGGGTTGGTGAAATCAAAAATTAGGACAATTCATGCTTTGTTTTAAAATAAGTTCAATCGTTTATCAACAAAAAATTTAACTTAAACAATATCCATATGTTAATGCAAATGAGACAATATCTGAAAAAGTCTAATTTCCATGTCCAGCAATTTTTTTTTTTCAACCATCTTTTTTGAATATTTTAAGTTTCAGTATAAACTAAATTATATAATGCACCAACTCCTGCCAATTAAACACTCATTCTTGTATTTCTTCCAATAAAATATTGTAATTTAAATGTTCAACCCCCCCCCCTAAAATCATGTTGTCCCCTGTGTTATTTTAAAAACTAAATCATTCAAATAATATCCAAATTAATTCAACAGGCGTCCGATTCTCACATATATGATATATTATATAATAAACTTGCCCCTAATTTGTCTTTTTATATTATAAACTAGAGCATGTAATAAAATTTTGCAAATTTTGAGAGAAAAAAAAATGGTCCCCAGGGGTGATTTCCTTCCTGTTACCACTAAGTTTTTTTTACCTGAGGAAACGTTTACAAGACCAAGAGTTATATCCCATTAAGTATTTTGAAGAGCATCATTTTCTGAATGCATTAGTACAAAGAAATAGATGGAAAGGCGGCCAGGTTTGAAAATTCAAGCCCATCCAAGGTACGAATTTATAGAAAAATACTTATTGGTGTTCTATCCTGTTATAGCCTTTTCTTACACTTTCTGAGAATAATTTTAAGTGTGCACCACACATTAAGTGTGTGTTTATATCATCTTTTTAAAAAAAATATGTCACAGGAAATACACTTACATTTAATGTGATAAAAAGGACAAAAACTATCGCGTAATTCCTTTCTGTTATGTTCTGTCATGTTACCTGATAAAAAGTAACAGCATAACCATCATCAGTAACAGGAAGGATGTTCAAGACAATTTCACTTAAGAATCGAAAAGATAATCTACTATATGCCAACCATTTTATTTAATATTTAAGTTATCACCACCTTATCAAATAAATTTCCAAAAAATATACAGTATATTGAATAAAAAAATAGGTTTTTTCCCTTTGATAACAGCAGAGAACATTGTGCAATTCTAGTATAGTAGATAGTAACAGCAAGGAATTTATTTTAGAATTTTTCATTACCTAGGCAGATATTTCATCTTGCAAATACAGTTTCAAAGGATAAATGACATTGTTTGCTGTTATCTTGCAATTGTGACCAATCTAAAATGATGTATTTTTTCTTAAACTTTAAAATAAAGCAGAAAAATCCTTTCTGTTACCAACTCTGTCCTGTTACCGTTGTCCTGTTACTCAAGATTCTTTCATGTTACCGACATGTCTGACTATATTTAAGTATATTTCTAAACCTTTTGTATTGCAAATGCTAAAATCAATAATTGGCATTTGATAAACTATTGCAGGATATACTAGTAAACCACAAATAGTGTCTTAAACTAATTCCTTATTCCCATTAGAAACATTTTAAAATTGATTCACTTTGGTAACAGGAAAGAACTGGAATTTTTTTTTACCATTTTTATACGCCCGTCGTCTTTTAGACGGGACGTATTATGGTATACCGTTGTCCGTCCGTCCGTCGTCAACACTTCGGACAATAACTCAAAAACACTTTCACCAATTTCCATGAAACTTAAGTGAATTGTTTATATCTATTGACGTAAGCTCCCTTTCGTTTTTTTTTAATTTCAGATTTTAAGTTTTGGATTTATGGGGCTTTATTCATAAAAAAGGGGGGATTTTCAACACTTTGGACAATAACCCACAAAGGCTTTCACCAATGTCCATGAAACTTTGGTGAATTGTTTATATCTATTGATGTAAGCTCCCTTTCAATTTTTATCAATTTCAGATGTTAAGTTTTGGATTTATGGGGCTTTATTCATAAATTCTATTTTATCTCATCTATAACTTTTATATAATGTATATGCCTTAATAAATATAAAAGGTACTTGGTACTCAGATAGTGTGTTGTGAACAAGATAGAATGTATGGATGAAAAATTAAGACAACAAACTTAGTTAAATTTGAGGTAGCCTTAATAGTGCCAATTTTTTTTTTGCATTTTTATTTTTTTTATTTTTTTTTTTGGGGGGGGGGGGGGTATTTGACAAGGCTCACACTATTTCTAGTTGATCATATAAATTCATTTAAAGCATAAAAGACAAGTTAAAAGAGCAACGGGCGTATCATGCGCTAAAGCGCAGCCCTTTATTTAAAATTGCCATTGTTTGCTTATTAAACAATTGTTTGAATTACAGACAACAGTTTATAGATCCCCAATGTGTGTTCTTCGATTCGTGCTATTAAAATACCGAGTCTAAAGATTTTGTTTTTGTTTTTTCTTATTGCCAAAAATTAGACTTTTTCAGATATTGTCTCAAATACACTCTTGACCTGTTTTAGATTTATTGCCAACTTATTAAATGTGACTTGTTTTGTTAACTTATGTTTCTTTACTAGGTAGGTAAAGTGAATTACCGAACAAAAGTATCAATAACAAGTTTTTCTTTCAAAAGACCCTTTTTATTGTATTCCCCTTGGAATGCAATATTTAACAACTGATAACAGTTTCATTCTGTTATCTGTGAAAGTATAAGAAATAGGTTAAAAGTGTAAAATTGACCTGTAAGAGAAGGTGTATGTCATTCAAAAATTTGAGATAAATCTTAATGTAGTACGCAGTGGAATATTCCACCATTGAAGATGCATATAAACCACCAGGTGTGTGATACAGTATCTTTACAGTGTATTATTCTAACAACTTTTTATGTTTAACAGGAGAATATTGAGATCACACGTGAAGAGCTTAACAGAGGAATTGAGGAGTTGTTTAAAGACCACGAGGGAAAACATCATCTGGTCCTACGACCTCTAATATTTGTCAATGCCAAAGATCAAGCCGACCCAGAAATAGAAGTTCTAAAGAAAACAATAACAGAACTTACATTCGACCACCCATGCTGGGGTGAAAGAATGCCCAATGCTTGTGTTCCATTAGAGCTAGAGATCGCTGAACTAGTGGCAGAAGGAAAACAAATAATGTCATTGGCTGAAGTTAAAGAATTAAATGACATCAGCGAGGTGTCTGTCCTGTCTCCTGAGCAGTTGACTGATTTTCTACATTTTCATCATTCTCTGGGGAAGATTGTTTATTTTGATACCCCCAGCTGAGAGATAATGTAATGATCAACCCCCTTCTTATGGTGGAAGTTATGAGATCTTTTATCACAGGTGTGTATGTATTTTCATTGTGTAGTGAATATATTTAGGACTCAAATCTATGGCGGGTTCCAAATCTATGACAGATTCCTAATCTATGGCAAATGTGACGTTACAAACGTCAAAGAACTCAAATTTATGCCAGATTTTTGTTTTCTCCAAATCTATGGCACATCTGGGGGAAATAGTAACATATAACGTCACAATTGAATAACGCCATAATTCACCCATATAGTTTTGAACCCCATTCAAGATGAAGATATTTCCCTGACAACAATTTGCAGGTAGTTTAAAGGAAGATGTGACATATTAACCCTGTAAATGGACAAAATGTGCTGTACTGGCCGAATGCCTCGATGAATTATGGCACCGCTATTTTTAGTACCGCATATTTTAGAAAAAAGAGTTTTTGGGGCCCTTTATAGCTTGCTGTTCGGTGTAAGTCAAGGCTTTTGTGGAAGGCGTTGACCTATAATGGTTTAACGCATCATGTAAATATAACGGAATTTGATGAGACTGTTATTAAAGAGAGAGGGTTAGCACTATAGAACCAGGTTTAATCCACCATTTTCTACATTTGAAAATGCCTGTACCAAGTCAGGAATATGACAGTTCTTGTCTATTCGTTTTTGATGCGTTTTGTTATTTGATTTTGCCATGTGATTATGGACTTTCCGTATTGATTTTCCTCTGAGTTCAGTATTTTTGTGATTTTACTTTTTACTATTAGAAATTGCAATGGCACTCATACCACATCTTCCTATATCTTTTTGGTAGTAGTTTACTGTCTACGGCTCGCAAAGTTTATAAAGTGAAATAAAAAATTACCGGATACAAATTTGATTTAAATCGTCATTAAATAAAAAAAGATTAATTAACGATATCGCTAAAATAAATATTATTTGAAAATTCAAACTGTTTATTTTTATTTGTTACTTTTTTTTTCTTTTTTTTTTTATAAAAAAGCCGCCTTCTTGTTTTTCAAAGGTCTTATTAGTTGATTAAATGAATTTGTTAAACAGTTACCATGCACAGATTAAAAATGTTTATTTTTTACAGAGCACATCATTTTAATCTTGAAATCTGTATCAAGGCATATAAATTTTTTCTTTATGATTTTTTTTTTGGGGTTGACCATTATGGAATGTATATTTCAAAAATGTTTATAGACACGCTCCCATTGTCGTACCTTTACACTTGCTTAAGACAAGTAATTGGTCGAAAATGTACTGCATTGTTTTCAATTTGCACAAAACTTGCCATAGATTTGGAAATAACATAAATCCGCCATAGATTAGGAAATTACAAAACTTGCCATAGATTTGGGATGGCATGACGTCACATATACAATAGATTAGGAACCTGCCATAGATTTGAAACCTGCCATAGATTTGAGTCCTACATATATATATAATGCAGGTAAAAATGTTCCAATATCCAAAAAGTGTTTACCTTTTATTAGAGCGTGACAGACTGTTTGATAATATCCTTTACTAATAGTTGTGTTGGTATGTGAGAATTTTTATGTAATATGATTACTAAAAAATAATCTTTTTTTATCCACAGTGTTAATAATTGTGAAATGCATGCACTTGTTTAACTAATTTCTGAATGAAAATATTTTTTTTAATTGGTGATGTACGGCAGCAGGCAACCGAGCAGTTTACTCAGATACTTAGATCAAATTTGAATTGTGTGGCGTCACTTTTACTATACTAGAGTTATGTCCCTTTATAAATGGGTAAATTGCTGCATTTTTTGTTTCCATTTTCTTACTTAAGTTTGCCTCAACCAGGGACTTTCTATACTAACGGGGCTCGTCTCTATTGATTTTAACTGATAACTAATTAAGCCACCTGTTTAAAGCTACCACCCAACAATAAACTTAGTTTTGTATCTCTGATATACGATGCTAGTAGTTATTTGAGTACTTCACATTACATTGTAATTGTATAATTATTATTTGTTGTATATATAAAATCTGATTAATAGCGATTTAAGGTGACAAAAAATATAAGATTTTGAAAGAATGATGAATTATTAAACTTAGACGTATCGTTTTGAAGAACAACCCAGTTGTGTAAAATGGTTTCCATATCACACAAGATGGCGGCCACTGAAAATTCAACGAACAAATTCCTCAAAGTTCAAAGATCAATATTTAAAAAACAATCCAAGAAATCTTTTGAAAAACAGCATTTTGCAATGACAAAATGTATAAAATTTCATAAAATCGATTTTTTGTTAAACTTGATAACATATAGTTTATTTGTATACATTGTTATGAAGAATACTTCGTAAATGTGAAATGATTTGCTATAAAGTCACGTGACATCAGCTACGGCCGAGATCAGTCTGATAATTTGTATAGATATCGTTATAAGTGACCAGTCCCGTTAGTATAGAAAGTCCCTGCTTCAACCAAACTTTATGAATTCTATACAAATCATGAACATGCTTATAACCACAAAACAAAGATCAAGTTTGAATTTTGGTGCCTTCCCTTTACAGTTCTAGAGTTATGCCTTTTACAAATGGAAAAAATGCGGAATTTTTTCGTTTCTGTTGTCCAACTTAAGTTTACTTCAACGAAATTTTATGAAACTTAAACATAATGCTTGGTTGCGAGATTTACTTTAATGTACCACTGCAACAGTTTGTCATCGCAACTCCTCTCAAACCACACAACAGAATTTCACCAAACCTTTTCAGATAATGAGGACATACTATGTAGTTGTGCATATCGACGGGAAATTGCGATTCAATTTTTTTTCTAGGAGTTAGCCCCTTTGAACTTATTTGCTTCAATGTACTTCTGCAACAGTTTGTCATCTCAACTCCTCTGAAACCACACAACAGAATTTCATGAAATTTTGTAGATAATAAGGACATACTATTTAGATGTGCATATTGGCAGGAAATTAATTTTTCTTATACAATTTGTTTTTCTTACACTTATTTATTTCCTCCAATGAAAATGTGGGGACGTGGGGTATGTGAGGGTGCTCACTAAGGTTCTTTAATTTGTCCACATTATATTCTATCATGATAAGGCATGGTTTTAATTTTTTTAATACATTTTGCTCAAATCGCTCTAGATGTAGTCTTACATTAGGATGAAATTCTGTAAATTTATTGATGTCTGAACGGGGAATCTTCAAATAACCAGTATTTCAAAGAAAAAAAATCACATCTAGTGTATTTAACATTGACGTCTACCTTATACCGAAAAATTGTGCTTAAAACTGGAAAATAAAAATATGATAGACAGTAATTGACTGACAAGATGTCATCATGGATGACTGCCATACATCATTCTTAGTGTTTCCCTTACAGAAAACATGTACAAGCCATGCAGACATTAGAAATCTAGCAGTTTTCTCACAGCACATGCAAGCCTTGTTTCAGATAATTGGAAATGATTCAACTTTGATCACCAAATCCTGTTATAACAGACTAGACAAAAACAAATGTGTTCTGATATAAAAGACTTTTAATTGAAATATTAAGATAAATTGTGTTTTCCAGTGATGATCTAAATGAGTGAAACCAATTGTTTTATCATGCAGCTTTTATAGATCGCTATAATCTCATAATATAAATAATATTTCATATTTTATTCAATTTTTATAGATGTTGCATTTTGGCCCAAAGAAAATAAAACAAGGAAAACCTTCAAAAAGATGTCTGAAAATGGAATGATTCAAAAATTAGACCTCTACCAGATTTGGGAACAAGAAGAATTCCGTCAGATTTTACCATTTAAAGAGTACATATTTGATATGCTGATACATCTAGATATCGTATCCGAACAACGGAGATATGATACAAAAACAGGAAGTCGTCTACCAGTAGAAAACTTCTTTGTACCCTGTATGCTTACACAAAGAAATGATACAGATTACTTGACACAAGAATGTACACCAGAGAGGACTGTAAGTTTGGCCTTTGTTTTCAAAGGAACCATCATACCTCCAGCTTTACCAAACCGTCTAATATGTGCATGTCTGAGTATGTGGACATTAAAAGAATACCAAGGACGGAAACTTATGTTTTCGGGGTTTGTTGGGTTATCATTTGATAAAGAGCATGATATTGTTGTCTGTGTAGAAGGAAATAAGATCTTATTGCACCTAGTCCACAAGCGCTCCAAGGGTTTGATAATACCTGATATAGCCACCAGTGTCCGGGATTGTTTGTTTGTTACTTTGGAGAGAATATCCGAATTTTATCAGTCAACTATCCATTGTAAAGCCAACAACAAGTTACCATTCCACACTGAGTATTCCTGCTCAAAATTAAACTGTTTTACTCCAGAAGAAAATATGGTTGTAGATACAGAGGAATGTCTTTGCGAACATGGTGAAAACATTAAACACAACTGGAGAGTTTGGAATCAGAAACTGGTATGTACTTTACTTTAATTATTTTCATATTGAATAATTTCTTATGATGCGTAAAAGACAGATATTTATGGACATGATATAGTTGGTTTGTTTCTTTATAAAGAAATAAATAAAAAAACAAATACAAAAATACTGAACTCCAATGAAAATTCGGAATGGAAAGTCCCCTATCAAATCGCAAAATTTAAAGCTCAAGCATAAAAGAAGAAAAAAATACAAGGACAATTTTATTCATCAGTATGATAACAATCATTTGTTTTCAACTCTAGCTTTCCATCTGTTATTTTTTCGTAACTTTTTTCGAGTATAATTAACAACAATGCCAGTGTAGCAGTTATTTGATAAAACCCCTAATCAATGTGCTGCTCAGACACAGTGTAATGAATAGTATACATTAGGCGCAGGCATATTGATCAGAATGATGTTTAAATCTCGAAAATTCATTTACAACTTACAAACTGAAGTAAAAGACACAAAACTGAGAGAATCTTTCGAACTACAAAAAGAGACCAGTTGCTATACATGATGATGTTCTTCTGTTATGTCAGCATCAACCACCATGCAAATTTACAGTTACTCAAAATGTCATAATAGGTAGGACAACACAATCAGTATATTAAAAGGTCGCAAAACAAAACAGTCACATAAAGGTATGTGTTGTAGCCTCATTGGTGTAACTTTGTAATTCCAAATATTATGATAAATATGAAAACAAGACGATGTTGTATGATTGCCAATGAGAAAGCTCTCCACCAGACACCAAATGACAAAGTCGCAGGTCATTGTATGGCTTTCACTAATCAGAAAAAAACATACCATATATTCAACTATAAAGGGCCCTGAAAAGACAGATGTAAAACAATTCAAAAGTGAAAACTAACGAACTGATTCATGCATAAAACAAAGAATGAAAAACTAGTAGGATGTACACCAACAAATTACAACAACGAAAATACAGGCTCCTGACTTGGGACAGGCTCATACAAATTGTGGCTTGAATAGTAGGATGTACACCCAACAAATTACAACAACGAAAATACAGGCTCCTGACTTGGGACAGGCACATACAAATTGTGGCTTGATTTAAATTTGTTCAACATAGTTTGGTAATCAACACTAGTCTAACATTATAATAACATATAACTTAGAAGCAGATTCTGTTTTTGTTTCTTGGTATGTTAGCCGGATTATGTTAGCTACGAATACTTGTAGAATAATAAAAAGGTTTTTTTTCTTATAGGAACAAATGCAGTGTGATCCTAGTTGTCCAGGTAAATGTATCGACTATTTTTTTTTCTGTTATAAGATCTCAAAAATATCAAAATTCCTTCTCAAGTAAAATATGTTTCTTAGAAGTATATTTCATTTGCATTTAAGTTATATTGTGAGCTGATAACATAAAAACAAAACATTAGTAAGATTCACAATAATCCAGTTCTAAACATTTGTGGAATTGAAATGTGTATCGGCTATCTTTGTGTTCCATTACCACAAACAAATTTCAGCAAATATTCAAGCGTTACTGATGAGTCTTTTGTAGACGAAACACACGTCTGGCGTAAATCCCAAAACTATCCTGGTATTTATGATGAGTTTATATGCATGATATATATAAGAGTTGACAAGCATAAAAACCTTTACTGTTTTTGTCATGATTTCACTACTCCATGTTGGTTCAAAGTTGGTTGGCTTGCTTACCAATATTGTTAGGATGTTTACTAAAAAGTAAAATCACAAAAATGCTAAACTCCAAAATCAAATTATAAAACCCATCAAACGAATGGACAACAACTGTCATATTCCTGACTTAGTACAAACATTTTCAAATGTAGAAAATGCTGGATTAAATCTGTTTTTTAGGGCAAAAAAAAAGCATCGTTATGTTATTGTATATAACTTGATATGATAAGACAAGGCATATTTATTAATAAGGGAGTTAACTCATGTACAGTTTGGATGTGATTTTTTTTTTTATTATATTGTCCCTATAATAAACTCATCATAGATACCAGGATTACATTTTGTTTTTACGCCAGACACGCGTTTCCTCTACAATAGACTCATCAGTGACGCTCGATTCTAAAAAAGTTTATTGGGCCAAATAAAGTTCGACGTTGGAGAGCATTGTTGTAGAAATTGGTGTTTTATAAGCGTATAATTTGAAACATTGAACTGCATGTATAACTTTACATGTCTTAAGATAAAGGTAACTGAAAATTGTTTAGTTATAGAGTGTTTAGATTTTATAGGTAGATATAAAAAATGGTTTGCAATGTTGTCAACATCAATACTTTAGTAAGTATAAAGGTAACACATAAGTCGTATTATAGAAGCTGTTTGACAAACACAAGTAATAATATTTACATAATTCTAACATGCCTTACTCGTGTTTTCATAACGATCGTAATAATATGAAATGCAGACTCAGTTTATAGTTCTCATTGAAACATAGATTATGAACTAACTAGTTTGATAATAAATGAAATACAAATTTAAATGTATCCATTTGAGTATCATCATTTTAAACTCTAAATCAGCACTTTTTGACAAAACCTTCTCATTTATTTGAGAGCAAATTATATTTTTATACGACCGCAAAAATTGAAAAAAATTTGTTCGTATATTGATATTGGTATCACGTTGGCGTTAGCGTTGTCGTCGTCGTCGTCGTCGCCGTCGTTGTCTTCCGAATATTTTTGGTTTTTGCACTATAACTTTAGTTTAAGTAAATAGAAATCTATGAAAATTAAACACAAGGTTTATGACCACAAAAGGAAGGTTGGATTTGATTTTAGAAGTTTTGGTCCCAACAGTTTAGGAATTAAGGGCCAAAAAATGGCCAAAATAAGCATTTTCTTGGTTTTCGCACTATAACATTAGTTTAAGTGAATAGAAAGCAATGAAATTTTGACACAAGATTAATGACCACAAAAGAAAGGTGGGGATTGATTTTGGGAGTTTTGGTTCCAATTGTTCAGGAATAAGGGGCCAAAAAAGGACTTAAAAAACCATTATTCTTGGTTTTTGCACAATAACTTTAGTATCAGTTAATAGAAACCAATGAAATTTAAACACAACGTTTATGACCATAAAAGGAAGGTTGGGATTGATTTTGGGTGTTTTGGTCCCAACAGTTTAGGAATAAGGGGCCCAAAGGGTCCAAAATTATACAAAAATTGAATACTTTGTGTTGTTTGATATGCTGAATCTTAAAATGTACTTAGATTTTTTTTATTGGCCCTGTTTTCAAGTTGGTCCAAATCAGGGTCCAAAATTAAACTTTGTTTGATTTCATTAAACATTGAATAATTGGTGTTCTTAGATATGCCAATCTAACTGTGTATGAAGATTTTTAATTTTTTGTCCCATTTTCAAGTTGGTCTACATTAAGGTCAAAAGGGTCCAAAATTAAACTAAGTTTGATTTTAATAAAAATTTAATTCTTGGGCTTCTTTCATCATGTTCATATGCTGAATCTAAACATGTACTTAGATTTTTGAATATGGGCCCAGTTTTCAAGTTGGTCCAAATCAGGATCCAAAATTATTATATTTAGTATTGTGCAATAGCAAGAAATTTTCAATTGCACAGTATTCAGCAATAGCAAGAAATTTTTAATTGCACAGTATTGTGCAATAGCAAGAAATTTTCAATTGCACAGTATTGCGCAATAGCAAGAAATCTTCAATTGCACAGTATTGTGCAATAGCAAGTCTTTTCAATTGCACAGTATTGCGCAATAGCAAGAAATATCTAATTGCACAATATTGCGCAATAGCAATACATTTCCAATTGGAGTTATCTTTCTTTGTCCAGATTAGTAGTTGAATCAACTTAAATCTTTGTTTTATACAATATACTATGTATATTCACTTTTACTACCAACTGATAAATTAAAACAATCTTTACCATTCAGTGATAACAAGCACTTTTTTACATTTTAATATTTTATGATGTATTTAAATGAGTAGTAATTGTGGTAATTTGAATTGAGATCAGTTTTGGAATAAGGGAAAGGGGATGTGAAACAAAATTGGGGGGGGGGGGGGGGGGGGTCAATTTTTCTCATTTCAGATTTCATAAATAAAAAGAACATTTCTTCAGACATTTTTTGAGAGGATTAATATTCAACAGCATAGTGAATTGCTCAAAGGTAAAAAACAAAGTTTAAGTTTATTTGTCCACATTCATTCTGTGTCAGAAACCTATGCTGTGTCAACTATTTTATCACAATCTAAATTTAGAGCTGAATCCAGCTTGAATGTTGTGTCCATACTTGCCCCAACCGTTCAGGGTTCAACCTCTGCGGTCTTATAAAGCTGCGCCTTGTGGAGCATCTGGTTTATATTTTTTATACGACCGCAAGAAAAAAAAATGGGATCGTAAAATGCTATCATGTCCTCATCGGCGTCATTGTCTGTGTCGTTGTCATCCGACGACATTTTGTTTCTCAATAACTTCAGTTTAAGTGTATGGATCTCTTTGAAATTTAAGTAAAAGGTTTAATACCTCAACAGGAAAGTTGAGATGGTTTTTGGGGGTGATGGTCTCAACCGTTTGGGAATTAGGGTTACAAATTGTGCCCAAACAATCATTTTTCTAGTTTCAGAACAATAACTTGTGTATAAGTATTTTGATTGCTCTGAAATTGTACCCCAAGGTTCCATACCACAAGTTAAAGATTGGGATTCATGTAGGGAGTAATCTGTTCTGGAAATTTAGGGTCAAAAGGGTCTAAAACAATCATTTTTCTAGTTTTCAGACAATAATGCTTGTTTTAGTACACTGATGTCTCTTTTTGAAAACAACTGGGTCTATTTGAATCAAACCTGGCCATACTCATCAGTATGATTACTATCTTTATTTGTTGCCAATATTTACTAATAGTGTTCTAGTAATGTATCGTCACATTTACATAATTATTACTATCTATTCACAATGTTTACGTTTTATACAACTTGTAGGTTTGAGTGAATATTCTTTAGATCAAATTCCAAGTAACCCTGAGTTGCTTCGTCTTTCTGGTAATTGTGAGGAAGACTTGATACATGAATTAGCACTTCGTCTTGGAATGGAAGAGATAGATTGGAGAAATATTTGCAAGAATTACACAGGAAATACAGAGATGGTCAAGTTTTTGACACTTATTCACTTGAAAAAGAATTATTCAATATGTTTTGGAGATCTAGACAAAAGTTTGCAAGAAATGAAAATAACAACACACACATTATGCATGGTAAGCTAAATTATGGTCACTTCAAAGTATATTAGCCCTGATTTTGACAACATCAAATCCAAGTTTTAGAGCTGCTTAGTGACATCAAAGATATGTACTTAACATTCATAATTAGATTGCCGGAATATTTACATAAACTACAGAAGTGTCAATAATTGATATTTAATATCGTGTTACATAACTTTTAATGATATTTCATTAAATATGCTTCGGGTTTATTTCCCAATCTTTGCCGACACAGCAGGAGAAATGACCAAGATGTATATAGATATAAACATGTGCTGTTTGTTTTCTAAATTATTGGATAACTTTTTTTATTAAATAAACGGTCATTCTTGACGCCATTTATCAAATTATGTAAACATAACAAAGTACAACAAATGCCTCCATATTATTCGAAAATGGTCCAAAATAATGGCGATATTTTACACATGTTTTTACATCTGTATGACAAAACAATGCTGATTTAAATTGGGGGCAATCATTAAAGATACACTGGAAGAATAATATTAAATAGTAAGAATGTGATTTAACAACTTCTAAGTTTGCAGATCTCATCATAAATGCTTATACAGTTTATACGACTTCATTTTCAGGTCAGGAGAAGAAAACAAGTGAAATCTAGTGAGTAAACTGTATCTTAAGATATTCAAGTACTAGTATTTTTGTTTTACTGTACTGTCAACAGAAATGATGCTTAACAGTGACTTTATTAACCCGTGGTCAAACGTAGTGTGGGCTTTGCTATAGTGCTGTGTCCCTCTATTCATTCTTCTTATTAACTAATGTCTTACAGTAACATTAATTTTAAAATCATAGAAACTGCATATATTGTCAAGTAATGCACATATTCTCATAGAAATTAAGTTGACAGAAGCATTAACATGAATAGTGTTTGTTAATTGTTGTGTTTAGGAAAAACACAAACAGGATCTAATATTGAAAGTGATGTTTTGTCAATTTATGGGCAGTTTATTCTTTGTTTTCTGGTCTGTGCGTCCTTCCGTCTGTCCGTCCGTCTGTTCGTTCGTCCGTCTGTTCGTCCGTCCGTCCCATTTCAGGTTAAAGTTTTTGGTCAAGGTAGTTTTTGAAGAAGCTAAAGTCCAATCAACTTGAAACTTAGTACACATGTTCCTTATGATATGATCTTTCTTATTTTAAAACAAAATTAATCTTTTGACCCCAATTTTCATGGTCCACTGAACATAGAAATTAAAAGTGTGAGTTTCAGGTTAAAGTTTTTGGTCAAGGTAGTTTTCAATGAAGTTAAAGTCCAATCAACTAGAAACTTAGTACACATGTTCCCTTTTGGTTGATCAATTAACTTTTAAGGCCAAATTAGATTTTTTACCCAATTTCACTGTCCATTGAACATTGAAAATGATAATGCGAGTGGGGCATCCGTGTATTTTTTTACTCTTACTAGACCAATAATTTGGCTAGTGATCATGTATGCCCCTTTGTGTTCTTGTCATTCACTCATAACACTTGGTAGTGTGCACTTGTTAGTCTTGTTTGTGAAGAAAGTAAAAGAGGCTGTTAACAAGGGAAGATCAGGGAAGCAGTATGACTAAAAAGGACCTTAAAAAATCCTTGAAAGGTCCATTTTGCCTGAGGGAACTTTATTTCAGTAATAATTTCTAAACATATCAACAAATACTTGTAATAGAAAAAGTTTGATTTGAATCATACCAGCTAAAAAACTAATTGCGCTGATAATAATTGTGCATTCTGTGATAAGCATTTTACAACCAGCACTTTCAGAAAGAGGGGCTACAGATACCAGAGGGACATTCAAACTCATCGGTCGAAAATAAACTGACAATGTCGGGGCTAAAAAAGACAAGGACAAACAGAAACACAATAGTATACAAAACAAAACACATAAAACTAAAGACTAAGCAACACGTACCCAACTAACCATTGGGTGTAATCTAAGGTGGGTACGCAGAACCTGCTCCACATGAGGCACCCATTGTGTTGTTCATGTCAGCTAAAACCAGTCCTAGAAAAAATGGTCAGATCGAGTCAGTAAATACCATTTGACACTAAAAGTTGATAGAGATTCAGGAAATCTTGTTGTTTTAATAAAGCAAGAACAAGGTGTTTAAAAGTTCCTTTTTGACTAAGGTTCATGAGTCCATGTAAAATTATTCACTTACATGTATTATTTAAATCTGAATTCTCTTATAGGAATTCCAGACGATATATTAGATTGTATCCCTACAGATGAAATTTTAGACAAGCTAGCACCACAGATTGGAAAAATGGTTTTTCAACTTGGAACAGAACTCGGATTGTCCATAGCGGATTTAGAAAATATCGACAAATGTAGTCCCAATTTGACAGCTCAAAATAAGGAAGTGTTATTTACTTGGAGAAAAGACAGATCAGTAAAACCTACAATACGGGTCATTACACAAGCTTTAGTTAATATAAGAAAAGGTGTACGTTGTTTAGAGGAGGTTGTGAAGAACATAGATGCAAAAACATTAAGAGCTGTGGAAATTGTTACAGGTAATAAATGCTGCGATAGAAAACATGCATGGAAGCTTTTCAGTAGCTTTTTATTTACGGAATAGGTAGCATTCGTAAATGAATCTTAATCTGAAATATGATTATTCCGTCATGTTAAGTCCCCCAGTCAATTTTCAGCCATATTCACTGCGTTTCATTCAGTTATGTTAAAACAATTCAATTGCAGTCAACTCAGTAGCTTTTCAGATAATTTAGTATACAGATGGCATCTGGAATCATCTAGGAATCTCTTTTAAACTATTTGTATATCTTTGCTTCTAGTTGTTAAGGTTGTTTTTTTTTTTGGTTTTTAATTTAATTTCTTTGAAATGTTATAGTAGTATTGGTATACTACTCTTGTGAAGTAATGCACTCTATTTTTTTCAAATGGTATGACCTGCGTTTCTTTTGTTAAATGTTGGTTTATGTGAATTCAATGCATATATATGTGTCAGAATTTTTTTAGATATTTTAGGTTCTATATTTAGAACCAATCTTGAAAACTAACCTTTCTTTAACCTGTGACATTTGTGTAAAAGGAACATAAAAAAACAAATATAAAAGGCACTTTGTGCTTAACTCGTCAGATTGATACCAAATAGTCCGTTTCTATGTATGCAGGCATTTGGTTTTTTTAGCATTTCAGTGTTTCTGTTGTTCCATTGTTTTCCTCATATAGTTGATGTGTTTCCCTCGGTTTTGGTTTGTGACCTTGCTTTGTTTTCGCTTAATCGAGTTATGACTATTGAATAGCGGTTTACTACTGTTGCTTTGATGACACAAAGCCAACAAACAATTAACAGAAACACAAGCATAAAGTACTGATAAGCTAGTTAAAAACATTAACAACTAATTAAAGAAAATGTACCAGAGACAAAAAATCAATCAATACACATCAAATGAATTTAGTTTGATTACGGCATAAACACTTTAGGAAAACTTGACATAACATATCTATTTTACTGTGAATATCACTTTATATATCTATGTACATTTTTGGGAGTTTGCTTCGTATACAGGAATATCGTATTTGTGGGCTATAGTTGAAGGTTTTTCCATAGAATTAGATTCTGTCTTGAGAGTTTGAGCTGTGCTCAACTTTTATATTCCATATTTTGTATGTGTGCAATTTATATATCTATATACATTTTCGGGAGTTTGCTTCTTATACAGGAATATCCTATCTGTGGGCTAAAATGGAAGGTTCTTCCATAGAAATAGATAGTGTCTTGAGAGTTTGAGCTGTGCTCAACTTTTATATTCCATATTTTGTATGTGTGCAATTTCAAAACTTGAACTAAAGTTTAGACTTTTCGTTTGCTTGACAATACATATTTTGAAAAGAAATCAGTACATGCAGTATGCTAACTGAATACAAAATATAATCATTTTGATACTTTAAGTCAACTTACATGGTAAACGAAATTTTGTATTTCTACAATTACAGATAAAATCAGAGATAATGCAGACAGAATCATACAAGACATACAAATCAGTCAAATTTTAGATCATATGATGACACATCTGGTGATTTCAGTAGATGACAGACGCCGTATTGAACAACATGCGGGACAAGATGATCAAAACAGAGCATTGCTGGATATTGTGATTAAAAGAAGAGAACCTGCGTACAGTGTATTTGTTGATGGATTACTTAATTATGGATACGAAGATATCGCTAATGATTTGAAATGTGATACACAGGAAACGAGTCCAAGTACAACATTAGTATCTGCTGAAAATGAAGGTATGGCTGAAGGGTTTATTATAAGCACAAGCAAATATGTTTATACTGAAATTATAATACTTTGGTATAACTTGATGCTCTTTTAACTTAGTCATTTAAAATAGAGGTGTGCAACAGTTCCCCAGCTGGTTTGGGATTATTTTTTTGTTTTTATATTGTTTGAAGCATATGTATTTCAAATATCACCACTGATGACTGCATGATAAGAATTGTTTTCACATTAAGGTAAACACATCTTCATGACATCTAGTTCAAAAAGCATATATGGTGGTGTCCATAACATTTACGACGGGATCATGATTTCAACTTCACCATTTGGAACTCTTGATTTAATAGCTTCTTTATGAGCAACAACCCTTTTAAGGAAAGCATGATAGGAAACAGAAGCTCTGGACTATTGTATCAACTGGGAGATATATACTCCTTATATATGCAGACACTGCTGGAATGTTTTACATAGAAATGGAAAGTTCCCAATTGGGAAGCTGAAATCATCTCTATTGTCGTAAAGCCTTGTAACAACAAAGCCATGTTATTTAACTTAAATACAACTTGTTAACCTTCTAAGACATTTGGTCTCTGATTGAAAGTTGTCTAATTGGCAATCAAACCGCATCTCTACTGTTACAAATGTTTAAAATGTTTGTTCTGTATTCATATAGTTTACTGAGCCAGAGGCAATTCTCAATCTTTTAGGGATCTTTTTAGTCATCATTTTAATTTGGTTGTTTTCAATGAAGTATCAGTAACCAAGGATTTGTTCCAACTGTTGTAATAAAATTAACGGTACCAATTTTCTTGCAACAGATGCGCATTTCGACAATACATGTCTCTTCAGTGATGCTCGTGGCCAAAATATTTGAAATCCAAAGCTGATATAACATGTATAAAAGATGAAGAGCTATAATCCAAAAGGTCCAAAAAATATAGCCAAATCCTTGAAAGGAATCAGAGCTTTGCATGAGGGAGATAAATTCCTTAATTTATAACACAAAAAATCCGTATTTTCATGCCAGTACCGAAGTACTGGCTACTGGGGTGGTGATACCCTCGGGGACTAATAGTCCACCAGCAGAGGCATCGACCCAGTGGTAGTAATAAAATTAACGGTACCAATTTTCTTGCACCAGATGCGCATTTCGACAATACATGTCTCTTCAGTGATGCTCGTGTCCAAAATATTTGAAATCCAAAGCTTATATAAAAGATGAAGAGCTATAATCCAAAAGGTCCAAAAAGTATAGCCAAATCCTTGAAAGGAATCAGAGCTTTGCATGAGGGAGATATATTCCTTAATTTATAACACAAAAAATCCGTATTTTCATGCCAGTACCGAAGTACTGGCTACTGGGGTGGTGATACCCTCGGGGACTAATAGTCCACCAGCAGAGGCATCGACCCAGTGGTAGTAATACAATTAACGGTACCAATTTTCTTGCACCAGATGCGCATTTCGACAATACATGTCTCTTCAGTGATGCTCGTGGCCAAAATATTTGAAATCCAAAGCTTATATAAAAAATTGTAAGCTTCAATTCCGTTTCATTCCTCTTTTACGATATTATAGATACATCTGACATGACAAGTGGGTTAGAACATATTCCTTATCATATCAGACATCTTACAGTTTTTGTTGAAGCTAGTGCTTAGGGTGGAGTATTGTTTACTGTTTTTTCTCTTTCTTTGTTTTATCTCGTACTTCAAAGAAGCTTACTTTTTATCAAGAATCAACTACTCAATATGGGATTGCAATTAAACGTGGATACATTATTTCGTGTAATTAAAGTAAGACTCCAATTAATTTATGTGTAAAATAATTAGACTTAAAAATATAAAAAGTGGTTTCTAGCTGAACTTACATGGATGTGGGGTTATATTTAACGAGGGGTAAATTTCCATTGATTTGGAGGTCTGAGATAATAGTTACCTAACAATGGCTGATATGATAGTTACCTAATAATGGCTGAGATCATAGTTACATAACAATAGCTGAGATCATTGTTACCTAACAATTGCTGAGATGATAGTTACCTAACAATGGCTGAGATCATAGTTACCTAACAAGGTCTGAGATCATAGTTACCTTACAATGGCTGATATGATAGTTACCTAACAATGGCTGAGATGATAGTTACCTAACAATGGCTGATATCATAGTTACCTAACAATGGCTGAGACGATAGTTACCTAACAATGACTGAGATCATAGTTACCTAACAATGGCTGAGATCATAGTTACCTAACAATGACTGAGATCATAGTTACCTATCAATGGCTGAGATCTTAGTTACCTAACAATGGCTGAGATCATAGTTACCTAACAATGGCTGAGATCATAGTTACCTAACAATGGCTGATATCATAGTTACCTAACAATGACTGAGATCTTAGTTACCTAACAATGGCTGATATCATAGTTTCCTAACAATGGCTGAGATCATAGTTACCTAACAATGGCTGAGATCGTAGTTTCCTAACAATGGCTGAGATCATAGTAACCTAACAATGGCTGATATCATAGTTACCTAACAATGGCTGAGATGATAGTTACCTAACAATTGCTGAGATCATAGTTACCTTACAATGGCTGAGATCAAAGTTACCTAACAATGGCTGAGATCAAAGTTACCTAACAATGGCTGAGATCATAGTTACCTAACAATGGCTGAGATCATAGTTACCTAACAATGGCTGAGATCATAGATACCTAACAATGGCTGAGATGATAGTTACCTAATAATGACTGAGATCATAGTTACCTAACATAGGCTGAGATTATAGTTACCTAACAATAGCTGGGATGATAGTTACCTAACGTTGGCTGAGATCATAGTTACCTAACAATGGCTGAGATCATAGTTACCTAAAAATGGCTGAGATCATAGTTACCTAACAATGGCTGAGATCATAGTTACCTAACAATGGCTGATATAGTTTCCTAACAATGGCTGAGATCATAGTTACCTAACAATGGCTGAGATCATAGTTACCTAACAAGGTCTGAGATCATGGTTACCTAACAATGGCTGATATCATAGTTTCCTAACACTGGCTGAGATCATAGTTACCTAACAATGGCTGAGATCGTAGTTTCCTAACAATGGCTGAGATCATAGTTACCTAACAATGGCTGATATAGTTTCCTAACAATGGCTGAGATGATAGTTACCTAACAATGGCTGATATCATAGTTACCTAACAATGGCTGAGATCATAGTTACCTAACAATGGCTGATATCATAGTTTCTTAACAATGGCTGAGATCATAGTTACCTAACAATGGCTGAGATGATAGTTACCTAACAATGGCTAAGATGATAGTTACCTAACAATGGCTTAGATCATAGTTACCTTAAAATGACTGAGATCATAGTTACCTAACATTGGCTGAGATCATAGTTACCTAAAAATGGCTGAGATGATAGTTACCTAATAATGGCTGAGATCATAATAACCTAAAAATGGCTGAGATCATAGTTACCTAACAATGACTGATATGATAGTTACATAACAATGGCTGAGATGATAGTTACCTAACAATGGCTGAGATCATAGTTACCTAACAAGGTCTGAGATCATAGTTACCTAACAATGGCTGAGATCATAGTTTCCTAACAATGGCTGAGATCATAGTTTCCTAACAACGGCTGAGATCATAGTTACCTAACAATGGCTGAGATCATAGTTACCTAACAATGGCTGAGACGATAGTTACCTAACAATGACTGACCTAACAATGACTGAGATCATAGTTACCTAACAATGACTGAGATCATAGTTACCTAACAATGGCTGAGATCATAGTTACCTAACAATGGCTGAGATCAGTTTCCTAACAATGGCTGATATCATAGTTACCTAACAATGGCTGAGATCATAGTTACCTAACAATGGCTGAGACGATAGTTACCTAACAATGACTGAGATCATAGTTACCTAACAATGGCTGAGATCATAGTTACCTAACAATGACTGAGATCATAGTTACCTATCAATGGCTGAGATCTTGGTTACCTAACAATGGCTGAGATCATAGTTACCTAAATATGGCTGAGATCATAGTTACACAGCTACTTTTGCATAAGTACTATTTCTGTACTAAAAAAATGCAGTAAAGGAAATTTACTTTTAATATTTAGTACTATTTCTTTACTTTAAAACTATTGTAATATTTAGGTACTTGTATTTTACAGTACTTGATTTGTACTTTGTACCTAACATTGGCTGAGATGATAGTTACCTAACATTGGCTGAGATCATAGTTACCTAACAATGGCTGAGATCATAGTTACCTAACAATGGCTGAGATCAAAGTTACCTAACAATGGCTGAGATCATAGTTACCTAACAATGGCTGAGATCATAGTTACCTAACAATGGCTGAGATCATAGTTACCAAACAGTGGCTGAGATCATAGTTACCTAACAATGGCTGAGATCATAGTTACCTAACATTGGCTGGTATTTGTCTGGTACTGTGATGCTCATCAAAGATACCACGCTTGGCAAGTCACAAAACTAGTATACCAATTAAGGAATGACTGTAATATTTTTTTCTGTCTATGAAGAAATAACATAAAAATTTTGATGCACACTGAATAACTCGCGTAGCGGGTTATTTAACAGTGTGCACCACATGTTTTTATTTTATTTCGAATAGACAGAAAACATATTACAGTCATTTCTTATAATTTCATTCTAAATTTCATTTAAACCATAGAAAACCATGGAAAAACGTTGATGATGTCACGGTCACATGACTAAATAATGTCTATGGGCTGATAACAAAATAACGTCAGCCAATCAGAAGACGCTTTACATCCAAAATTAAATTATTGATATCACAAAAAAATGTGTAACCCTGCCTCATGTATGCACATGTGCTAAGTCATGAACCTCTACTCATGTGTATTTTCTAATTTTGGTTTATTCATGTTTCGAATTTTAGTGTGGCTTTGATTTTGCTGAACTAGTTTATTTTCTTCTTGTTGAAAACCCATTGGTAGCATAAGGCTGTTTTCTGTTCTTTGTTGGGTTGTTGTCTCTTTCACACATTTTCCATTTCCAATCTTCTGTCTATGTATGATTACAATCTCTCTTAAAAATGTTATGTGTGTGATAATTTCAAAGCAGACTTATGATGTTGTTGTCTTTTTGACACATTCCCCATTTCCATTCTTAATTTTATTATAAATCTAAATTATGCAATATGTACAATTTTCTTGAAGAAACATAAGATCTATTGACCTAACATTCCATGTGAACATTTAGATTATTCGTTATACATTATATTGAATATATTAAAGACATTGCACATGACTATAAAATTTTTACTTGTGAAAACTCCTGAACTCCAGAGAAAATCCAAAACATCAAGTCCCTTAACAATTGTCAAAATCATAAGCGATTGGAAAACAACTGTGTTATTCCTGACTTGATACAGACATTTCCTTATAACGAAAATGGTGATTAAACCTTGTTCTAAAGCTAGCTAAACCTTTCACTTGTATGCCAGTCACACAAAAGAGCCGTGGTGTAGTGGTTAGTGCATCGGACTACTAACACAAAGGTTCTTTGTTCGCTCCAGTTTGGGATGAAAATTTCAGGGACTAAATTTTCGGCTCTCCCTTGACACCATTTGCGAGTATGGTCTTGAGGAAACGATGACAGTCCATCGGAAGGGGACGATAAATGGCTGACCTGTGTTAAGAGAGAGCCATATCTCTTGTATGTTAAATACACCCTTGTAGATTTAAAACAGTGCAGGCTAATGCCTCTACAAGGCAGCACTCGCGCCCGCAAAGTGGAAAGGGATTAATATAAGTTGCAAAACTTATTTCACAATCCACTATAAATAAATATGTTTAAACTAAAAACAATTTGTGAACAAAACGAACAAGACATAATAGATACAAATGTAGAAAATGGGGATACAGCAGTCAACTTTGTCATATAATTTCAATCACTATAAAAACAAACAAAGATGTCAAGAAAGATATTACCAAACAAAGCACAACACCACAATGCCTGGATGTACAAATACAGTCACGTCTAAAGATATTACCAAATAATGGACCAAATAGTAAACGTTAATAATTTACTAAGACAAAAAAAACCTATAACACGTAATTAAGATGATAAACAACTTCAGTACCTAGATTATCATATATTATTTGTGAAGTTGATACGGAATATTTATCAACAAGGTCTTGGTATCTTCCGATGAACTTTTTTAGAAAAAGGACGAGATATTTGACATTATGTAATATATTCCCAAAACTTAATAATTTTTATGTTTTTTATCATGAAAGGTCAATAACACTTAAGAAAAAAAAGTTCCTCATATTTTGTAGGCTTATCAGACTGGAAAGTTCGTATACAGAAGAATTATCTCAACATCATCACTGATATACAACATGAAAGCATAGTAGATCATCTAATATCAAAACAAGTGATGTCAAATGACGATGGGAAAAAGATAGAATCTGGTAAAACACCACAGGAGAAGAATAGGACGTTAATTGACATGCTTTTACGTAAAAAGGAACAGGGATTTATTGAATTTCTAAAAGCTCTACGTAAAGACCAAGTTTATGCAGATCTAGCAGATGAAATAGAAAAGACATTAGTTACAAGCACAGATATCTCAATCCTTCGTAAATGCTTGGAATAAAATAAATGTAAAAAAAATTTCAGAAAAAAACTGTACACGACAGGGTAAAAACAGCTAGGACAACATCAGTAAACAATGAATACAAGGAGGTATTGTCAATCCAATGTTCAATGATTTGGTCACTTAAACCATAAAAGTGAATGAATCACAATGTACTAGTGATAACAATCTTTTATATTAAACGTATTTCATGTGTGAGTGTCATGCATGGCAAGGAAAAAGCTAAAATATGTACCCATTTTACGAGTATTCATTTCTTAACACAAATCCCCCTACGAGTCTTTGTTCCATAACATATATAATAATTATGAAGCAGTCATGACATATTCTATATTGCTATAAAATAATTTTAATGTATCTTAATATAATTATTGTGAACCAGGATTTGGAAAGTTCATTTGCACTACTGTTTTTTCAAAGGTAAAAACATATGCCTGTGCGGCATATTTTCAACATTTATATGCCTCAAACTTCAAAAAATTTAAACCTATACTAAAATTATGTACTTCCTTTCACTTACTATTTGGTCCTTCTCAGAATTTAATTTGGCTGCTATCCATGTGAATTTATACTGGTAAAGTTCCCAAAATGAGTCTCTTCGAGATGAAACATAGATATCATATCTGGGAACCAAAGAGGCGTGGTTTGTGAAACAGCTGTATTTATAAAGTGCAACCTAAAGGAAATGTCATAACTTGATACATTATACTATAAGTACTATTTTGAATAACCTACATAGCTGTTATTAGCTTATTATCAATTTCATTTCAGTCATAATTGTGTATGTCAATATCTTAAAGCTGTTAAATGTTACCTTAATAGTCAATTTAGGTCTAAATGTTAAGTCTAATGAATAATAAAGTATGTACATATGAAATAACTAATTCAGTGATCTAATCTTGTCCTAAGGATGTTTTTGTATTTTTTACATTAACTTGTTGTACATTGTGTTTATCAAACAGCTACTTTTATTTGTAAATTTGTAAATAAAAATGCCTATTCATAAATATAGTTTTAAATAAAAATGCGACGGTATGCTCTTATTATGTAAATATAGTTATTGCTAACATAACTTGGATTTTCACAACGAATGTTTTTGACATAACGCATCTGTTCTGTCAAATGAACTTATCTTTAATCCATCAGAAAAAAATAATTTTAAATCCAAACAGATCAGTGATAATTGTTTGGTTATATTATATTTTCAAATAGTTGAGAACATATCAAATGTCAAAAAACATTTGAAAACCTACTACCAAGCAAATGTTTGGCCTCTTTCAAGTCAAGCTATCTGCACCATATGTTGTTTGGTGGTGTTTTAGCGCAATGCTATACAACTTCCTGCTTGCCTTTTTAACATTTTGTTTTTCGATAGTCACTGATGAGTCTTTTGCTAAAGTTCTTCAGAAGATACCAAGACCTTGTTGATACATATTCAACTGCACAAATAATACATGATGGTCTTGCAGTATAAATTTTAGTCACTGACGTTTTGTTTATCATCCTAATTACGTGTTGTAGTGGTTCTTTTTTTGTCTTCGTAAATTACTTTTACTGTTTAGCCCTTTTTTGTAATACCCTTTTGGGATCTTTTTTTGTGGCTCAGTACTTAAACATCCCGCCATTGTGTTATTTTGCTATGGTCATTTTTGTATTCTTGTATATTTTTGCCTATGCGCTTTGGTCTATATGCCATTTTGTTTTTCTTTGTTGACTTGTTTTTCTTTGTTGACATATTTTTCTTTTTTTTTATAGTGATTAAATTATAACACGATGTTGACTGCTGTACCCCTATTTCTTACAGTTAAATATTTTATCTATCATGTCTGTTTGTTTTGTTCACACATTGTTGTCAATATAATGGAATTTTATGCGACTGTCATACAAAGTGAGCGGTTAAGCTAGCTATAACACCAGGTTTACTTCACCATTTTTTACATAAGGAAATGCCTGAACCAAGTCAGGAATATGACAGTTGTTTCCCATTCTTTTGATGTGTTTGTGATTTTGATTTTGCCATTTGATAAGGGAATTTTAGTTTTGAATTTTCCTAGTATTTCTAATATTTTACTTTTTTGTAAACGAAAAATACAACGACGCTCACAAAGATAAGCCTGGAATCTTTTATGAGGTTTTTTTATGTTGTATGTCTGTTTAATTTGAAGGAGTCGAGTGTGTAAAATTTAAATTTCAATATTCATTGTCAGTTTTACAAAATTTAACCCCCTTTTCCTTTCATCGCGAATATCAAAATGTGTATATAAAAATAAGGAGATTTGATATGATTGCCAATTAAACAACTATTCACCAAAGTTCAAACAAAGTGGAGGTAAGCAATTATAGGCAACTTAACGGGCTTCAACAGTGAGAAAAACCCATACCGTAAAGTGGGCTATAAAAGGCCCCAACATGACAAATATGAAACAATTGAATTGAGAAAACGAACGGCACAATTTATAACAAAACAAATATGACAGAAGTGAACCAACGACAACCACTGAACTACAAGCTCCTGACTTGGGACAGGCACATACAGAATGTGGCGGGGTTAAAATATTTGTGAGCCCTAAACCGTCCCCTAACCTGGGACAGTGTTTCATAGTTATTTCATTTTCTTCCACTTATTCCTTTATTCCATTATTAACTATTCCTATTGATTTTATGTGAACATGTTTATATATTCTATAATATTTAAAAGTTATTAGATTTTGTTAGAAATTATTTTGTAACAATATTAATAGTCCGATTTCATGCCTGATAATTTTCTCCTTGTAATCAATCACTCCAAACGTGTATACAAAATCCTAAGCAAGATTTGTCATAAATTTGTCAACTTTTTTCAATGTTTATACATTTTGCCTTCAAATTGTTTGTATTAGCACAACTGTTTTATTTTAGACACCTAGTGACTTTGTAATTTACAAATTTATTATGTTATGATACCATTGTGTTTGTTGTTGATGTGATTACTGTAGCGCTATTTGTGTTTTAGTTGTATCTTCTACTTGTATATATGTATAAAAAAAAATCTACTACGTATACACTTAAAGGTAAAAACAAAATTACATACATGTTCTTGTTCTTATTCATTGTGCAATAAAATCAAAGCAGCATCAACACGGTGAGTCTGACAGTCCAACCATTCACAAAATCTGAACAGAGGTGAAAGATACCAAAGGCATATTCAAACTCATAAGCTGACAACTATGGCAAAAAATTATGCGACCAAGAAACAAACAACAGTTTACAAAATGCAACATAAAAAACTAGACTGAGCAGCACAAAGCCCACTTAAAACCGGTAGCTGGAAGATCTTTTTCAAACAATGGAAGGAATATACTTTGGCTACCCGAAGTTTATCAGTACAAACATTCATTCAAAGATGAAGACCTGATGAAAATAAAGGTTCAACAAAATATCATTGTATTTTTTACAAGTCCCTGATCAAACAATTGCCCAGATAGCAGATGTTTTAAATCATCGAACAAAACATAAGCAAACGTACAAAATGCTTTCCAGATTATTTCAGCAATTTTGAGATTTGAAAAGGGGCATAACTTTAAAACGGTAAAAGTGACACCACCAAAATTCAAACTTGATCTGTGTTTTGTGGTAATAAACATTGTGCATAAGTTTCGTAACATTTGGTCAAAGCAAACTACAGTTAGAGAACGGAAACAAAAAATTCAGCAATTTTTCCTTTTGAAAAGGTATATAGCTCTCGAACAATAAAAGTGATGCCACTTAAATTCAAACTCTATCTGTGTTTTGTGGTAATTGTCATTGTGTAGAAGTTTCATAACATTTGTTTGAGGCAAACTAAAGTAAGAGAACGGAAACGAAAACTTCAGCATTTTTTCCATTTGTAAAGGGGCATAACTGTAGAACGGTAAAAGTGACGCCACCAAAATTCAATCTCGATCTGTGTTTTGTGGTTATAAGCATTGTGTATAAGTGTCATAACATTTGGTAGAGGCAAACTGAAGTTGAACAGCGGAAACCAATTTTAGGACGTACGTACGGACGGACGTACAGTCGGACAAGGGTAAAACTTAATGCCCCCTCCGCAATGACGGGGGCATACAAAAGTGAGTTGTCCCGCATTCATTGAAATTTGGGTTATTGAGTGACAGAATATCATCTTTATATCTTAAAGTGAAATTTAAGAACTGTTTTATCTTTAAGATGGTTCTGTATAGATCTGCTTCATATGAGTACAAGTTTGCTAGTAGTGGTGCACATTTAGTACCCATTGGAATACCAACGGTATGCTAAACTATCAATCCACCAAAAATTCAATAAATATGATGTCGATAAAAAACTCAAGCATTTTAATATTATCTTCGGTATTTTTGTTGTGGGAATCAGTGTGGTTCTTTAAATTATGAATGTGAATAGTAGTGTAAAGCATAGAAATAAGATTAAAGGTTTTGATTTTAATTTAAAATTTTTAAGTCGTTGCCTTTTATAGCTTGTTATTCATTATGGACTTTTCTCATTGTTGAAGTATGAATGGTGACCTGTTGTTGCTACTTCTTCATCATTTGGACTTTGCTGGAAAATTGTCTCATTGGCAATCATACTATATCTTATTTTTATACTGACATCTGACAACTATTTTGGGACTTGTTAATGCTGCGGTACCACAGGCATGCCCAAGAGCCCTCCAGTCCTCAGAGCAATTTCAGACAAAGATGGAATGATAATGTCTCCTGATATGCATCTCATATCATGGCACTTGAATCACTTGTACTAGGCGATCACAGTAATGGAAAAACAGTATTGTAGACAATCGTATAATTATATAGCAATTACATTTAGTGATAAACTATCTCCTTCATTATGATTTGATATCTGGAGCTATGAATTCTTTAATACATATACAATTGGGATTAAAGCGTCTATGAAAGGCAGATAACATGAATATATGTTAGAATGGTCGTAAAACAAGAGGATATAGAAACTGTGATGTGTTATTAATACATCCCTCACAACAACAACAAAAACACAGACTGGATGTGGTGTGTTATTAATACATCCCTCACAACAACAACAAAAACACAAAGTACAGATGTGATGTGTTATTAATACATCCCTCACAACAACAACAAAAACACAGACTGGATATGATGTGTTATTAATACATCCCTCACAACAACAACACAAACACAGACTGGATGTGGTGTGTTATTAATACATCCCTCACAACAACAACAAAAACACAGACTGGATGTGATGTGTTATTAATACATCCCTCACAACAACAACAAAAACACAGACTGGATGTGATGTGTTATTAATACATCCCTCACAACAACAACAAAAACACAGACTGGATGTGATGTGTTATTAATACATCCCTCACAACAACAACAAAAACACAGACTGGATGTGATGTGTTATTAATACATCCCTCACAACAACAACAAAAACACAGACTGGATGTGATGTGTTATTAATACATCCCTCACAACAACAACAAAAACACAGACTGGATGTGATGTGTTATTAATACATCCCTCACAACAACAACAAAAACACAGACTGGATGTGATGTGTTATTAATACATCCCTCACAACAACAACAAAAACACAGACTGGATGTGATGTGTTATTAATACATCCCTCACAACAACAACAAAAACACAGACTGGATGTGATGTGTTATTAATACATCCCTCACAACAACAACAAAAACACAGACTGGATGTGATGTGTTATTAATACATCCCTCACAACAACAACAAAAACACAAACTGAATGTGATGTGTTATTAATACATCCCTCACAGCAACAACAAAAACACAGACTGGATGTGATGTGTTATTAATACATCCCTCACAACAACAACAAAAACACAGACTGGATGTGATGTGTTATTAATACATCCCTCACAACAACAACAAAAACACAGACTGAATGTGATGTGTTATTAATACATCCCTCACAACAACAACAAAAACACAGACTGGATGTGATGTGTTATTAATACATCCCTCACAACAACAACAAAAACACAGACTGGATGTGATGTGTTATTAATACATCCCTCACAACAACAACAAAAACACAGACTGGATGTGGTGTGTTATTAATACATCCCTCACAACAACAACAAAAACACAGACTGGATGTGATGTGTTATTAATACATCCCTCACAACAACAACAAAAACACAGACTGGATGTGATGTGTTATTAATACATCCCTCACAACAACAACAAAAACACAGACTGGATGTGGTGTGTTATTAATACATCCCTCACAACAACAACAAAAACACAGACTGGATGTGGTGTGTTATTAATACATCCCTCACAACAACAACTAAAACACAGACTGGATGTGGTGTGTTATTAATACATCCCTCACAACAACAACAAAAACACAGACTGGATGTGGTGTGTTATTAATACATCCCTCACAACAACAACAAAAACACAGACTGGATGTGATGTGTTATTAATACATCCCTCACAACAACAACAAAAACACAGACTGAATGTGATGTGTTATTAATACATCCCTCACAACAACAACAAAAACACAGACTGGATGTGATGTGTTATTAATACATCCCTCACAACAACAACAAAAACACAGACTGGATGTGATGTGTTATTAATACATCCCTCACAACAACAACAAAAACACAGACTGGATGTGATGTGTTATTAATACATCCCTCACAACAACAACAAAAACACAAACTGGATGTGATGTGTTATTAATACATCCCTCACAACAACAACAAAAACACAAAGTACAGATGTGATGTGTTATTAATACATCCCTCACAACAACAACAAAAACACTAAGTACAGATGTGAGAGACACAAAAGTCTGTCATAGATCATCATTTCTTTAATTGGAAAACTTTACGCTATATCCCCTTTCCACCCCCTCATGAACACATTTTCGTTCTAGACTCTCCTTAAAATATGTTATGTGTTTGGTTTCCTTATAAAGGTTCATATTTGTAGTTTGACATTGTTCTCAGAGTATATGGTCAAACAAAAGAATCAGAAGACAAGTTATACTTGTCAACATTTATTTTATGAGTTTGGTTTCCTAATGAAAGCTTATACTGTAAACAAAATTATATCGTTTTTTTTTATTAGTTTAGTCCTTTGTAGCCACTATTTTATTTCTAAATATGTTCTTTTAACTGTGTTGACCTATGCATGGTGTTTTACATTCACATTATTTTCTACTTGGTCTTCTTGGTATGTAATTGAAATAATTCACTCTCTACAATTTGTTGTTTACAGTAAATCATAATAATTTTATGCTATTGACACAATTTCTGAAATAACATCGACAATGATTTATTATATGTATGTCGTATTATCTCCCTTTGCTATGAATTATCCATGTTGTCTGTCTGTTGATAAGTATCTACAATTCGTCTATACACTGCCAAGAATTTGTCCCCTTTGTTATGAATTATCCATGTTGTATGTCTGTTGATAAGTATCTACAATTCGTCTATACACTGCCAAGAATTTGTCCCCTTTGTTATGAATTATCCATGTTGTATGTCTGTTGATAAGTATCTACAATTCGTCTATACACTGCCAAGAATTTGTCCCCATTGCTATGAATTATCCATGTTGTATGTCTGTTGATAAGTATCTACAATTCGTCTATACACTGCCAAGAGTTTTTCCCCTTTGTTTCTTGTGAATTTTTGACCTTCCTCTGTGCTGAGGTACAATTTTTCTACAACTTGGTAAGATTCCTGCAAAATGTTCATAGAATTTTACTTGTATAGCTAATATAAAAAAGAAGAAACTATTCCATAAAAAGACAATTTTATTTAAAACTATGTCAGTCAGACCTGCATAGACTTGGTTAAATTGTGATAGCAATTTCTCCCATTTATATACTTTTCCCATATGCCCTCCTCCTTGGTTTCTAAAAAGCCCTTTATGCTGGGACATTTCCCAATTTACTGAAGGCCTTATAGTGAAAAGTATACATTTTCCGTTTCAACTCTTTTATCTTTTATAAATATTAGGTTCCCTGATGTTATACCACTTATGCTTTTATAATGTATGCTGTCAGAGTTATCTTATCCTGCTATTCAGGCTGTTCATGTTACAATTTAAAAGGCAAGAGAAGATAACTGTGTTTGAACGTCTGATCCCACTTTTTCAGCAGTTATCTTTCTTGAGTTCTTGTTTTCTTTCATCACGAATCTCCAACTGATTTTTCTTTATCTAGTGTCTCTTCATGAATATGCATGAACTATTTGCCACTGGACCCCAAATAAACATGATTTGTTATTTTTTTTCAATTTGAACATATATGTTTAGTACTGAGTAATAGTCAACCTTACCAATTCAGTATCAGAAATTCTTTCAAACAAAGGAAACTCATCAAAATAGCTGACCACCCAGTCATTGAGATCTTTAACATCTGTGATAGTATACACTATACCGTAAAATACGAAAAGGTCAAATACATGTACTTCACAAAACTTTCAAAATACTGTAAACTCAGAAATCTTTGCAGCATTTATATAAGAGATTTATAAAAAATGTACAAAAAAATGTGAGATAAGATATTGCAATATCAGTGAATACTTCATACAGATAGTGCTAACAAAATTAAAATGTGAACTTTATTTTTGCAATATCTTTTCCATCACAATAAGAAAACATAACAATAATTTCTGAATTTACAGTATATAATTTTCCCTTAATTTCATTTTCTGTACATTTACATAAAGTATATTCTTTTTTAGAATACATGAAAAGTTAGAGATCAACATTTATCTATACTATTAAACGATAAGACCTCATTTTGTGTGTCGCTTCTCTTCCTTCCACAATAAATTAATTATCATGCCTCTATGTCCTATAAGTACCATGTATATTCGCATTTGTCATCCATTCTTATGATTATTCAGTTTGGGTTATTTTGGGAGAAAAACGAAAAAAATGCGTCCGGATATTTTTCCGTCATTGGACGAAATTTTAAGTTTTTCTGTAAGACTATAGGGAAAACGGTAGTATTTATTCTGCCATAGGCGACAATACTAACATTTTCTAAATTTACCAGTTTTTATAATAAAAACTTGGATAAAACAGTTATGTGTGGTGTTTGTACTTTATTACTGTATTCTAAAAATGGAAGCCAAATAGTATCATGACCAATTTCCAACGGAGCTGGTTTATGTTATCCATGCCCACCGTCATTTTGCACCAAATTTATGAAAATTTGGAAGCCTTTTCAAATAATTGTCTAGAAAATATTTCAATAGGTTTTTTAATTTATATTGTAAATATACAAACTGCAGTTATTCATAGATAAATAAAAAATATATTGTACCCTTACATCCAATCACAGCGCTCATAAGTTGACTTCCTTCACCTGTCTTGGGTACACAAAAGGCCAACCTAATGCTGGGAAAATGTAATACTACCGTTTTCCCTATAAATAAAGTGTATTTGCTATCTGCTATCATTTTCAAGTTAACTATGCACGGCGGTCACAGAGTTAAAATAGAGAGGGTCTATATAATATGTCAATGACCGCCGTGAATCGATTAGTAAACTGGGAAGTGATAGTAAAAAGCAAATTCACTTTATTTATGCCCCCCCCCCCCCCCCCCCCCCCCCCCCCCCCCAATTTTTGTTTTATAGCAATGAATGTTCATAATATATAGATAGACGCTAACATCATTGAAATTAATAGAAAAAAATAAATGGGAATTTGGGACGAAAAAAATGAGGAGCTGGGCTAGAAAACAATTGGCATGTTCCAAAGTACCTATGACTTTTGATACCTTTTCTGAAATTCTCCAGTCATAAAATCTTTTACAAAAATTCATTGAGTCACTAAGTATATTAAATAGAGAGGGTCTATAGAATACATGTACATCAATGACCGTCGTGGATAGATTAGTAAACTGAGAATTAATAGGCAAACAAACTTTATTTATAGTAATGAATGTTTATATATACTTAACGTATGTTCATATTGAAATAATTATAAAACAAAAAAATGAGAATTTTGGGAAAAAGGATAAGGGGTTGAAAGAAAAACAACCGCCTGTCTTCAAGTACCTATAACTTTTGATACCTTTCATGAAATTCTCCAGTTCTTAAATCTTTTACAAAATTTCATCCTACAACACTTTACATACTTTCAACCACGCCCTTGATGCCCGCGAATTCGCTGGTGTGTTCTAGCATTTATCATCCTTGCTTAAAGTATTTCAGGGGGGGGGGGGGGTTCTTTACTGTTCACGAAGGTCACTGATGTATACATATATATATATATGGATACATCTGTTGTAGGGTTGTCCCTGACTCAGACGTTCTTATGAATATAATTATTTTCTGTGACTGTATCTTACATTAATTTGTAGGATCCTTTATTATAGATAATTTAGCTGATCTGTAACAATACCATCTTCATGCCTTATATATCATGTACTGTAGTAGGCCGCTAGATTAAAAACTGACGTGGAAAGGTAACACATGGCCAGCGAAAGCTCTTTTTTTGAGAGCCCAGGTGGTCGTGTGGTCTAGCGGGACGGCTGCAGTGCAGGCGATTTGGTGTCACGATATCACAGTAGCATGGGTTCGAATCCCGGCGAGGGAAGAACCAAAAATTTGCGAAAGCAAATTTACAGATCTAACATTGTTGGGTTGATGTTTAGACGAGTTGTATATATATATACATAATATATCAGTGACAGTTCATATTGCTTATAGTGTATATGTATGTTCATAGTATGCAAAAAACAGAAGGAATAAAAATCGGTATTTGGAAAAAAGGGGAGGGTAAAAAAATGTGCCCAGTCCACAAGTACCTTTGACTTTTGATACATCTCCTGAAATTCTCCAGATATTCTTTTTTACAGTTTACAAACGCTCTATTTCCCCGCGATTTCGCGGGTGTGTTCTAGCACAAAGACACCTGTAAATTGTTAAATACTGCATGTTGCCCTCCAGATGTCCTCGTTTTTTGTGTCATTAGTGTTGCTGTTCTTATTAAATGATTTTTCATATCTACAAATACTTGAATGTGATTAGTTTGTTATGAGTTTTTACCTTGGTTTACACTTCCATAGACCATGTTGCTGAAACAACTTTCATAACCTATGAAAAAACTATGTATATTTCAATGTTCATTCAAGACATATACATATAGGGTTTGAAAAAAGTTAAAGTTGAAAGAATGAATTAAAAAAAATGAGGGGGTGAGAATTATAAGGAATAAACACATTTTTTCTATTAGGCTATTGATGTGTATTTGTAAGCATACTTTTATTCCAGGGTGTATTTATTCCGACATACCTATACTCACTGGGGAATATTATATGTCAATAGTGTAATTGAGAGGTACTATTAGAGGTCGGTCATTTACAAACGTATTAACCGTATCGTATATGTTGACGTATCCGCATCTGCAGATTTATCAAAAACTATTATGTGACCCCGAGCTTATTAATAAGACCATACTTCATTTAAAAAAAAATAATTGGAGTCTCTTCGAAACAATCAAACATACACTTTCAATATTTGTGATAGTGGTGGTTTGTAAAACAAAAATGAGGGGTTCTATCAACTACTTTTACATGCCCTTAAAAGGAGCTAATGTAGGGCAGGTATACGAATATCGTACACAATCCTTTAATAATCTAGTTAAAAAATATTTCAAGATCTTATATGAATCAACACAAAAAATAATCAAATGTACTACTTATATATGTTCCGGACCATATGAGTATTTGGACCATACGCGTATGGTTATGACCATATGCGTATACTCATATGGTCCGACCATACGCGTATGGTCCGACCGTACGCGTATGGTCGGACCATATGAGTATGATACTCGTTTGGTTATTAACAGCCAGACCATATGAGTATTTTGGACCATATAGGTATTTGTTTTTCAATAATATGCATTAGAAAACTTGATAAAAAACAATGATTTCTTCATGCAATAGTATTATTTACAATTCAAATAGCACTAAATAATTATGCCAAAGCTACTTTTCATCGCTAATGGTATTCTTGCTTGTATGTGTAGAGTGACATAAATTACTTCCATACGGTACCATAGCTTTTCTTGGGTACTGGGTCATTCCGATGTGTCTACGATGTTTTTAAAAAGCTCTAGATCTCCAATATCGTAACAAGACTGAAGTGCAAGGAATTTCGAATATTGTTCATTTGCGATTTTATCATAAAAGGTAATAGAAAGTACTGAGTATCACTCTATTTGTCAATTAACAAATGCATTTGGTTCTACGTAAGCACTAGTTCATTCACAAACAAACGATTTTACCGTATTCACTCCTATCATGCCTGTAAACTGCTCCAACTATCCGGAATATCTTTAAAAGTAGGGTTGTATATTCCACGAAAACTCGATATTTCCTTATTGTTTTGTAAATTTCTGCATTACAAATTAATCAGTCGCCCATTTGCATTATTGAAAGTACATAAAATTAAAGCTCGGGATCATATACTGTTTTTTGGTATATCTGCAGATGCGGATACGTCAACGTATATGATACGGTTGATACGTCTTTAAATGACCGATCTTTATTATTGATTTGTTCATTTACATTACATGTTACTTTAAACCGTTTACATGTATAACCTTATAATCAAAAAAGTATTGAAAGGTTTTATGAAAATGAGAGCATTGACGTTCCTGAAAAGAATGATGAATGTATTAATGTGAACAATAATATTGATATAAGTGAAAACAGGAAACGACAATGAAATCGATGACGACTATCATTTTGTAACACAAAGCACATTGGATCCTCGTGAATGTTAATTATTATCTCTTTTGGCTATAACTGCTAATTTTGATATTGAATTGGATGAAATGTTGGAACCTGTCACGAGGCCAAAACGTATTTAAAAATGTCAGGCAGTTTAGTATATATGAATATTTTTAAACAATTGTTTACAAAAACAAACAGGTCATTTATGTACATACATGTAATAATAGTATTTGAAGAATGAAATGGTATGTGTTGTATAGTAGTCTTTTTGTTTAACATGTATATAACAATCGGAGTTTTTTAACACTAGACTAGTTAATACAATTCACTTATGTTTTTTTTATCTTTAAATGAATGAAATTCATATTATCTGGTTATCATTATCTCTTTTATCCAGAAAATAACTAGTAATTTTAATCCATATCACATCCCGTAAAAAAGCTGAGCCTTATTTTTTTGTTATTTCCTCTCAAGAAAACCCTCCTTAGAATGTTCGCTTTATCAGGATTGTTACCGCATAAAATCACCATTGTAATCATTCCTGGAGCAAAATCACTAGTATAATCATTCTTGAAGCAAAACCACTAGTGTAATCATTCCTAAAGCGAAAAAACAAGTGTGATCATTCCTGAAGAGAAATCGCTAGTGTAATCATGCCTGGTTTAAAACAAACACTAGTGTGAACATTCCTGTGTTAACAAACCTATATAGATAGTCAATTTTGTAATTTTTTTACATAAATCACCTATGCAAGTTTTAGTTAATTCAAATATCCCTCCAAAATACCAAGCCCCATTTTTTATATATTTCCCCTTCAAAAAAACCATCTTCAGAATATTATGGCAAGTGTTTTACCGGATTAAAAAAACTAGTGCATTTTTGTTGGTGGACAAACACACTAGGAATTTTCATCCTTTGGATGGAGTACACTAGCAGAATCAAACCACTGTTACAGTTTAATGGGGCCCTTGTCTCACAAATAATATGTTCTCATTTGTCTATTGAATAAAATCTTTAGACAACAGTCCATTCTTAACATCCTAAAAACAATGGATTGATCAATTACATAGATATAAACAAGTTTAGAAAATTAGAAATACATTTTAATATAAGGTTGCTTCCTTCTACATGTAGTGCTCTGACTGAATTATATAAGATATCCAGCAAACAATCCTTCAATTGATTTTCAGGACAAAAACATGTTAGTATACAATGAATATAAACCATTAATGTAACACTATGATAACATTTAGCCAGATATATGAGATTCCAGATCAAAGAGAATATGTCAGCATGTCTACAAGCCTCCTAGAGGAATACTCCATTTAAAGATATTATAAATACCTACACCAACAAGTATAACATAAGCATACTCTGCTAACAAGGTCTTTCGAAGAATCAAACCACTGTTAAAGCTTAAGTAGGCCCTTGTCTCACAAACCATATGTACTTGTGAGCACTGATGGGGAAAGGTTGCATTCATTTTGCAGTAGGAATTTAAAATAAGACATTGTATTGTATTTAGCACAAAGTTTTATATATTCGTGATGAAGATAATAGTTGGAATATCAGTGAGATTTAAACTATTTGGATATATGTTAGAATTTTCAGTACAAGTTGTGTTTTATCATTAATGGAGATGGATAGTAATATAACTGACTATAATATTTATCCAATGAATTTTACTAACGTTTGAGAAGAGCAGACTGTTTCTAGAAAACAAAACATAATGAACAGACGGCCGTAATCACCAGGATTATCTTCACCACCTCAAGCATTCCTAGGGGTACCCGATTCTATTCCAAGGACTCTGGATGATTCTAGAACCGCACACCGGACGATCCCTGGGACACCAGTGCACCAACAACTAAGATGTGGGGTGGTTTCGACGTTTGCAGTACTTGGAAAGATGAATCTTTCATTTCGAGTACACCGATGTCTGTCATGAACCAGAGACAACAAAATGCCAATACTGCCGGAATTGATCATAAATTGAAGAAATTCGTTCTTAATAGATGTATTTGGTTTATCTTAAGTGTGATACTTGTGATCGGATGGTTTTCTTTAACATTTCCTGTGAAGTTATTCATATATGAAACCTCGGGACGTTTGGAACACTTTGACAAACAAAATGAAGACAAAAGAAGGCCAACCGATACGGTAAGTCAGATATTGAATTTCGATCAGTACATTCCACATATTAGAGACGAAGCAAATATTGTACCGATTAACTCGTCATCTCCTCTGCAAGCTAACCGATTTGAAGTTCAGGTTAAGATAACATTTAGTGGCAGTAACGATGATGTGCTGTAAGACTTTTCACATTACTTTAAAAACATGGTAACACTAAATGTGTGGAATGAAGAAAGAAATAGGTTAGTGTTCTTTCCGACCTTAAGAGGACAGTCAGAAAAGTTCCGCATGTTTTTAAGGCGAACTAAGACTATGACACTCCAAGAAACTGTTTCAAGTGCCATGCAAAAAGAATGTATACGAATGCATAAAGGAAATGTGATTGAGGTTAACAAGAGAAATAATGTATATCCAGTGGAAAAAGGAAGTGATTTTCATGAACTGAATTTAAAGAACAATTATTCAGAAAGTCCTATGAACAACCGAAGATATCAAAACAAAAGTGTCAGACAGTGTACAAATTAGGGAAAAAGAGGTGCACAAGAAAGTACTGTTGGAGTAAGACACATTGAAACAAGCAGAACATTCCAAATCAGACGGTACCAGATGAGAGCTCCGCCCAGAATAGTGGTGTACCGTCTAGTAGTTAAACAACAACCGGTCGGAGCAATAGGCCCTGCTCCGCCCTACGGTACCTGGTGGCGTAGCAGAAGTTTAAATGAGTGTACCTTAGGTAAATGGAGGACGACACGTTCCACTCAAACTGAGGGAGATATATTGAGCTTGTATCACTTAATAGACCAAGATTTAACTCCGGAGTATCACATAATACCTAAGCAGTCGAGTGATGGTGCGTTTGTTTACCTGTGAGAGGAACACAAAGACAATAAATTATTGTCCGATAATATTGTACAAAATAGCGTACGTTGCTGTGTTAACGAAAATATAAGGAAAGGTCGGTATAATGGTAGATAGTAAATAGAAGGACCAGCAATTACTTGCAAGATCGATACTGGTGCAAGATATACTTTCATAACAAAAGACAGCTACTGAAATATTTTGCCTGATAGTAGACCTATGCTAGGACCATAAGTTACAAGCTGGTTCATCACAACTATTGGTGGTGATTTAAAAGTGTTAGGAACTACTGTTATGACATTATAATGTGATGAATTTTGTGTTCAATTTTCAATTGTTGTTTCAGAAGTAATAAATCATTTACTTGGTGCAAGTATTATCTAATCCATTTGATGTGAAATATGGACTAGCGCTAGAAAGAGTACTTGTTAATTCTTCACAAGGTATGGTGTAAGGAAGTTTGTTTAACCCAAACAGTAAATATATTATGTTGTTCAAAGGAACACATATTGCTGTGTTTGTACCAGTTTTGAATATCGGCAATTATGTTGAGGTAGAAGATGAAAATGAAGATGTTTGTGGTATTGTTGAGCATCGTAATTCGTCTAAAAAATGTTTTCTCAATATATGGAAAGGATGTACCAAAGCGGTATACAGAATCTTCCAATTAAAGAAGCCGATGAATTTAAAAGGGTATTGCAAAATGATAGTGTATTTGCTTACCCTAGTGAGAAAACTGGACACATAGTGTTGTGAATGCATGACATCATATTGGAGAATCAGATACCAATCAAGAAACTTCAGGACAATTCTTTGAATCAAATATAACCCCCGGGTAATTCATTGAATAAAACATTAGAAACGCCAGAAAATTCTGTGAATAAAATATTTGGACTGCCAGACAATTCTTTAAATAAAATATTGGAACCCCCGGGAAATTGTTTCAATAACATATTGGATACAAGGTTCGTCACAGCTAATCTTGGTGATTTAAAAGTGTTAGGAAATCCTGTTATAACTTTATTTTACATGTTGAAGTGAATATACAATATTGACTTGAGTTGAACTATATTGTGCTTGTTTTGGATTATGTAACTGTACAGCGAGTAGCCTAGTTTTGTTTACTACATTAAAATATGAATTTCAATTGTTAGTTGGGGGGATTGTGACGATTTTAGTTTGACTGTATAATTTATTATCATGTAAGATGTCTTTCTTTTAAATACGTTTGGGTTAAATTTCATTTCTTTAAGGCACCGCCCGTTATCTTAAGAACCGCCCAGTACCCCATGTTTGAAACTGTCAGGGTACCAACCGGTAGCCCATCTTAAGAACCGTTGAGGTACCGCCCGGTATCTTTAGAACCGCCCAGTACCCCATACTTGGAACCGTCGAAGCATCGCCTGTAATTATGTATATAATGGGAGCGGTCAGGGAGAGAATATATATAGAATTGAGATTGTTAGTTAGAAGTGTTGAGAGTAATATTGTGTTAGTGAATTATGATTATTGGTCAACTGTTTTATCATGTCAAACTGATAAACATTTAACAGATTACATTTTGATTACAATTGAAAATTTGTGTTGTGTTTTTTTTTCTTTGTGCCATTTGAACATAATTTTACGTAATCTACGCTACCTCATAATAACACATCGACAAACACGAACCCATACAAAAACGACAACGCGACAGTTTTCGTTAGGCTTTATTTATATTTTCTAATGAAAAGTGATATTTAGTTACAAATATTAGTGGTATCTGCTTGTCAGATTCGTGTTTAAAACGGACTAACTCTGGTCGTTCGATATTGAGAGCCGATTCACAGTTACGAAGTATTTCATGCTCCTTATATCCCCTTTGCTTAAGATGGCCTTTGAATTTACAAATTGTATCTTTTAAATTCTGCGTGTTGCTGTTGTTTTGGTGGTGGCGAATAGCTTCCCCTTTTATAAATCCGGAGAAGACTGTTGTGTTTTGCATAGACGTCCTATCTAAACATTGAAATGTATTAGTAGGTTCGATGTAGCTCTTTATATAAAGGCTACCGGTGTTCCTGATCTCCAACCCTTAATGTACGACTGTATCGAGAAAAAAATTTCTTCGTTTGAAATTTCATAAGTTAACTTTAATAAAAGGTGATGATCATTTGCTATTTTAAAAAAACTCCTCAATCTCTTCTCGTGATGTATGAGCTTTTATAAACGCATCATCTCTATACCTTCCGTAAAATAAGATCTTATTTTAATACTTATTATTTTCAATAATTTCATTGATAACTTCGAATGCTCTCATATCACAAATTTCTGGGCTGCATTTACTTCCCATACTATACTAGCGCCTATTTTCTGTACAAAGTGTCGGTCATTAAATTCAAAATGATTGTTTTTCAACACCGTGGCTACTAACGATTTAATTGTTTCACAGCTAGGTAATTTTATCGGATAATCTTCTTTTACTGCACTTCTATGAGCCCGTCAAACAGATTAAATGAGTTCATTGTGCTCCATTTTGTATACATGCTGGTGCAGTCAAAAGAAATTAAAAGGCAATCCCGATCAGGCCTTAAAATTTCTATTTCATTTATGAAATCCCCACTATCTCTAATGTAACTTTTCTGTCTTTTAACTATAGGTATCAAAAGGTAATCAATAAATTTGCTAACCCTTTCGGTGACAGAGTTACATTCAGAAATAATTGGTCTGCATGGGGGCAATTCATTTACTGCTATCGTTTGTTTTTTTATCCCTTGAAAAACAAGTTCACTTAATTTGTGAAGTTTAGGAAGGAGAAAAATACGACCCAATATGGGTCCCTCTTTCGATGAGCCACGGAGAAAATCAAGAGTTATCCCATGAATCTCACCATTGTCAAACACCCTGCTGATTTGTGTTTGTATATTAATTTTAATCAGTAAAATATTAAGTTATTGTATCTCCATGTAATGGATAGAGTTTAACCCTTCTTCAATGTAGTGTGTCTTAATGTTGAATGTCTGGATGTACCTATCAGCCACGTATAAAATAGCCGAGCTTTAACATGTATGTTCAAATAGTAACTGTATCTATACACTTTTATATACACCATTGCTTTCAACTGACCTGTGCAAGAATGTACACACAATCACATAGTTTCAATAAAGTTAGTTTAATATCACCATTATCTTTGTCTATTCACAGTCAATTATTTCAGTTCAAAGCAAACAAAAATTCAGCAACAATCTTTTGGTGACCAGCGATCTTAAGTTCACGTATTGCTTTTCTTTTTTTAAAAGAAAGCATCTTTTTTTCTGTTCAACTATAATTACCAAAATCTTCATACACGTATTTGCCCTATGTGTTTGGTACAAAATAAGAGAATCGATGATTTTACCCAAAGTGTAAACCTTAACGACAAAATACACATGTTTCAACTATTCAAGCTAAAATTTATTTCTAAATTTAATATTTTATATTGAGATTACTGAATTAACTTGTGTTTATATTTTTGGTATATTTGCAAGAGGGGCAATATCTCCAGTTACATAAAAAAAAATGGGTTTCTAGTTGGAATTCCAATGCATATGGCTATTGCGTTAAATACCGTCTTTAGCGTACCTAGCCCACAGCTATGAAGAAACTTAAATAAAGAAAAATGATCAGAAAGACAGTACAAGATCTACATAGAAGCCTAATGGTCGAAATTGTCTGTCAACTCCTTATTGGATTTATTGCTCTTTCATGATAATTTTTACGCATTTTTAGTGTTTTTGTCTTTTATCTTGAAAACTATAATAGATATGTATATAGATTAAAAAATTTAAATCGAAAATTTATTAGCAAGACAAGATCGTCAAATAATTCAACGGGCCGAAATCGTGAAACGATTCCTTATTAAAGTTATTGCCCTTAACGATGATTTTTACCAATTGTTTTCGTTTTACCTCTTATCCTTAAAAATAAAAAAATATATAGATACTTTAAATAACAAAGATGATCAAAACAAACTATTACCATGATAACTAACTTAAATTTTGCCAAAATTATTAGAAGACATTTATTCAAATTGATTTCTCTTATGAAATAAGGACTTTTTTTAATTCTTTTTGTCTTTTTAAAAAATTATGATCTTCAGTTGACGAATTGTTATATCCCCGTTTGCTGAGGTGAGTTTTTATTTCTTCTCTTCCTATTTTGTAATTTTCTTCTGTTGAGCAAATTCGTTTAACACGAATACCGAGTCCATAAGGTATAGATAGCATTTTTGACAGAATTTGGATGGCTTGACGAACCATGTAGGTACTTTTCCAGGACAAGTTCCTTTCGGTAGTTGAAAACCTATCTACTATCGAAAGGAACATGTCCTGGAAAAAACAAACAAATCCAAAATTGCACAAAAAAAATCTTGATCTTTCAATCGTCATCAAAATTATCCCAGAGTAAGTGCATAATAAAATCAAATCGTTTATTGGTGTAAAATCCAAATATTGAAATGTTACCAAGACAAACATGACAATATTTACAAACATAAAATATCTAAATTTTAACAATATTGATTTTCTATAAGACTATGTATATGAAAATACAGACCCCATAAGAGGAATCTGTGGAAACTTTTTGTTTTCAACATGTACAGAGGGCTCAAAGTGTCAATTTGATATCAAAAATATATTACAAAAGACTACCGGAGGCTGCTTAAATGACAATGAGACTTTCCTGATTCATCAAAGTCAATTGAATGTAAGTTACTGTTAGGCTAGGTATAGATATAAAAACTGTAAAAAGATCTCTGAAACAAAAATCATTTTATCACGGAATAGGGCGAGGTGCATTAAAAAGACCTTTCTTTTAGCATAGATAGATACATTTTATTACCAATTAAGCCAAGGCCACAAGAAGCATATAGAGAATACAAGTATAATGAAAAAGAACCCCATTGCATAGCATATGTAAATATAGATACAAATAAGAGAAATTGTGAAAACTTCTTGTCTCAATATGTACGGAGGGCTCAACTGTATATTAGAAGATCTGTTTCTATACCTAGTCTAAGAGATAGCCAAATAGCATTGACATGTAAACGGTATTCGGTAGTTGAATATCAAAATGGCACTTTGAGTCCTGCGTAAACATCGAAGAAAAATTCAAAAAAAAATCCAGAAACAAATTTCTCTTGGCGTTATTTGTAATGTGTCTATATGTTAGCGAACTAAATGTATACTCTGGGTCAATACTTAATCAGTTTAATCTTCTTTCATCTTGATTAATGTGACAGTTTATACGTTGCACAGCAGATTTGCAATAACATTAATAATTAAGTTAATCAACATATTTTAAGACCATAAAGCAATTTTTAGTCTAAATGAAGAACATATGTTATTAGACGATCATGTGAGAAATTTTATGTTGATGAGTTTTAAGTGACAGGTTCTATGCACGAACATTAATTGAAAGGATACATGTTCATTGAAGCTATAAAGAGTTATCACGTGACATGGAATCATTCAGTAAATTTTCATTTAATTGCAAGGGAGGACGAATAACCTTTAAAATTTACACCAGGGGTTAATAACCCTATAATTCAACGGCAAACAACATTTTTAATGTCTATATTTGCACTCGAGTTATCTCCCATGAACATGACGTCACAGACGTAAATAAACAAAATGGCAGCGTTCATGTTACACTTACAGCCCATCGAGAGACGAGGAAACACAGCTTTAGAAATAAATAGAGTGTCTGCGGCCAATGCTTTCTCTTCTATTGACGACTTCAAGTCTAAACCTCCTTATTGTACTTGTGCTAGTTCCCAATTCACATATAATCCTGCTGGCCACGTTATTACCGGTGACCTTCACATTGTTAATAACACTTCTCTACGAAATGTGTTATCGAAAGGTCCGAAATATCGTGAGCCTTAATCCATCAAATGGAAATACAACTTTAAAATTTTGATGGATTCAGTCGAGGATTATACCAGGCAATGGACTTATCGCGAGAAGGAAGACGAAGACACTCTTTCCGAATTGATTAAGGCAGTGAGGTCGTTGATACAAATCAGAATTAAGAAACTGAATGGGTCCATCCATGCCCATGCTACGTCAATCTTTAAAGACCCAAATGTTGCAAAAGACCTATCCGACCTCCATGACAAATACGTTGTTGTTAAATAAAGCCCCAAATAACATCGTTTTTGTGTGTAAAAGTTAACTGCTTAATAAACGAATTAGGTATTGACAATTCACTTGGAAACTCAACATACACCCTCACGACACTTACCAAAGAGGAAATTCTGGATAATCATAGGTCTGTTCCTTTGGAATTTCAACCAAAGATGAAGAACTGGATCTTCCATCACTGTATTGGATATATGACCGGACGAGAAGCATGCTAATTATTTGGACTATCATCTTTCTGACTTTAATTACTATATCTTTTAATTGTCATTATTAGCTCAAATATTCCTACACAATTATCTTTTGGTTTAAACTGTATGTTTCTGCTAATCCGATAATGGACTTCGAATCTACGTGTCAAAGACAGTTTTAGCAGATTATCTGAACAATGGACAATAATTGCTTAATCCCTTATTACATGTATTTCTTTGTCATTCTGTTTTATATACTTCTTAGAAATAATTTATATTCAGTTTTGGATAGGTTTTTAAACCGTAAACACCGGACTCAATATTGTGACATCGTTTATATTCTTGTTGGATCGTTTATTAAATTGTTAAACTTTATGCCGACTTGAATCTTCATTTTAATACCCAGCAAATAGTCTGGCTATACATGGTGTTTAGAGACTCGTGAGTGTTATCTTTTATAGATCAACACAAGATTCCGTTACCTCCGCAGCCAAGCGAAATTTCCCCAAGGACAAGTGACTAGTTTACCCCAGATTTATCATATTTCGGACGAACTATATTTGGACAGTACTATTAATACAATGGATTATTACGGATATTCCTTAAGACCAGAATGGATGTGGAATTATACGCCGTATCGCTTTTATCCAGAAAGAAGAGAGTTTATTAGAATGTGTGGAAAATGTGGAAAGCAACATACCAACGAAGGTTTGTGTGCCGCTAGAAATTCAAAATGCTTCAAATGTCAAAAACCAGGACATTTTGCACGACAGTGCTTCACTCGTGTTGGTCGAGTTAAAATGCATAAGAATGAACTGAAAACTGTTTCAATTTCGACACAAACAGAAAATTGTAACAATAAGAAATCTATTAAGAAAAAGGAAAGATATTCTAAAAGACTTCAAGATTATTTTGATCGAAAACGGACACTTCAGGAACTTCCATTTAACAAAACCGGGAATACTGTCTTCATTTCAACTATCAATAGTGATTGTTTTCTAAGGGACCAAATTGAAACTTTAAAAACGCAATTGGAAGACGAAAATTTCATCTATTCGTCTACATTAATGGAATTGTCAAGAGAACTAGAAAATACTCGGAAGCTTCGAAGTACAATTAAAATTCGAGACGCTAAAATTATCGAACTGGAGAACACCGTAAAAAGATATGAGAAAGGACACGACAAAATAACAGACTATATCACTGAGATAAAAGTAGAAAAAGAAAATTGGAAATTACAGTGTAGTGATGTTTCAGAAATGTACAATGCAGTTAGAAAAAGTGAACTTGATTTAAAGGCAACTTGCAAAAATTACGAACATGAACTAGAACAATTGAAAAACAACACTCGAACAAATTCAGGAAATTATCATCAAAACAGGCGTAACTATCAATACCGTGGAAGACGATATTAGTTAAAATTCAAATCCCGTGGACGTGATTCTAGACGAGAGGGGCAAATATGACCGGACGAGAAGCATGCTAATTATTTGGACTATCATCTTTCTGACTTTAATTACTATATCTTTTAATTGTCATTATTAGCTCATATATTCCTACACAATTATCTTTTGGTTTAAACTGTATGTTTCTGCTAATCCGATAATGGACTTCGAATCTACGTGTCAAAGACAGTTTTAGCAGATTATCTGAACAATGGACAATAATTGCTTAATCCCTTATTACATGTATTTCTTTGTCATTCTGTTTTATATACTTCTTAGAAATAATTTATATTCAGTTTTGGATAGGTTCTTAAACCGTAAACACCGGACTCAATATTGTAACATCGTTTATATTCTTGTTGGATCGTTTATTAAATTGTTAAACTTTATGCCGACTTGAATCTTCATTTTAATATCCAGCAAATAGTCTGGCTATAGATACATAAACTACATAAGTGTCCTTAAAACAACGGTATATTGCTGGGTTTTTCAAATGCTCCACGAAACCTCTTTCTAAAGTATTAACATCTATTTTATCAGCAATCAAAGACGGGCTTCAAAGTTATTGTGAAACTGCCTATTCTAGAGGTGGCGTGGATCAGATGTGGATACTTAAAAATTCCAAAGATCTTTTAGAGTACATATAATCTAACTCTCTTTCATCTTGTAACAGTTTTAAAACAATTAACTGTTCTACTCTTTACACAAGTATTCCTCATTCCAAACTAAAAGACAAATTGAAAGAGTTGGTATTACTTTGCTTCATAAAAAAGAATGACCAACGTAGATACAAGTATCTTGTCTTTGGGAGGGATAAATCCTACTTTGTAAAGAATCACTCTGATTCAAACAAAAAATCTTTGAAACTGATATTATCAAGATGCTTGATTTCTTGATTGACAACATATTTTTTACGTTCGGAGGACGTGTTTTTCAACAGACTGTCGGCATTCAAAATGAAACAAACTGTGCCCCTCTTCTTGCTGACTTGTTTCTTTATTATTATGAGGCTGACTTCATGCAGGAACTTCTTTTAACTCTACTTTCCGCTATATAGGTGATGTTCTTTCACTAAACAATTCAAAATGTGGAACGCATCCATCCCATCGAACTAGAGATAAAGGATACAGTAAAGTCGGCTTCATATCTTGACCTACATCTAGAAATTGACAATGAGGGTCGGTTGAAAACACAACTTTACGACAAAAGAGATGATTTCAGCTTTCCAGTTGTGAACTTTCCATTTCTAAGTAGCAACATTCCAGTAGCACCTGCATACGATGTATACATCTCCCAATTGATACGATATTCCCGTGCTTGCATTTCCTATCATGATGTTCTTGATAGATGGTTGCTGCTCACAAGGAAGCTACTTAACCAAGAGTTCCAAATTGTGAAGTTGAAATCATCCCTTAGTTAATTTTACGGACGCCATCAGGAGTTGGTTGACCGTTATGGAATAACCGTTTCATAAATGATATCGGATATGCTCCTTACGTCGTAACTACAATCCCCTTCCTTTTCATGAATGTGACCTACCTAATTAGACTATTTATCGGATTTGTAATCAGATAAGCAACACGACGGGTAACACATGTGGAGCAGGATCTACTTTCCTTTCCGGAGCACGTGAGATCACCCCTAGTTTTTGGTGGGGTTCGTGTTGTTTATTCTTTAGTTTTTTATGTTGTGTCATGTGTACTATTGTTTTTCTGTTTGTCTTTTTCATTTTTAGCCATGGTGTTGTCATTTTTTTTTTTAGATTTATGAGTTTGACTGCCCCTTTGGTATCTTTCGTCCCTCTTTTATAAAGTAACGGTCCGTTTCAGGGCCATATATATTTTACAAAAATATTCTAGCTTTGTTGTACTTTTGACCAATTTAAGAACACTAATGTATTTTCAAAGCCAGCTGTTATGTAAAAAAAATAGTAGGTGTTTAAAAGGCAATTGCATTGTTAGTTCGGTATAATAAAACAATTGTGGCCCCTTATAATCGATGAATATCCAAAATTGTCAACCCTTAAAAGATATTTCTGCGCCTTCACTGAAATAACATTATCGTGTTGACAATTTTTGATATTTACCTTTTCAACGGGCCATAATTGTATATTATTGATTTATTTAGAACAAATTATAATGATTCTGTGATTATATTGTGTAACGTATGTTATCCGAAACAGTGAAAATATTTCTAAGTTTTCAATGTTAAATCTGGCCTCTGGCCTTTGTTAGTCTTGTATTATTAGGTCTTTCCACCTTTCCGTGGAAAGACCTATTGAATTTGTTCTGATTATTATTATTAGGTCTTTCCACCTTTCCGTGGAAAGACCTATTGAATTTGTTCTGATTATTATTATTTTTTTTTTTTTTTTTTCTTCCGCCTAATTTTTTTCTTGCGTAGTATTGATGTTTCAAAAGATGTCGCTTAGATATTTGGAATATGATATCGTAAAGTGTATGCGCTTTTAAAACTGACAACTGCGTAACCAAATACTTTGCGTTGTAAGAGTTATCTCCCCAAACACTGTTTTTCTTGTGGCCACTACTCCTTCGCAACCGTAAAAGATTACAACAAATTTATTTTACCAAATTGCTCGTTACATCTTCAGGATTAGGCAATTCATTTGGACCGAAGCTTTCCAGAGACTCCATATGAGAGTTATTTCCCCTTATGTAAATGATATAAGTAATATGCATTTCTAACTGGTAAGCCATAAGTGATAGAGACCTAGGGTCTTCAGATTTGAGGTCCTTGGTCCAAAAAAATGAAAATGAGGTCAAGGTCAAAGGTCAAGGTCATGTTCTAAATTTTGATTTTTGCTTATTTTCACTGATTTTCAAATACCGTATGACATATCGACAAATAATTTTTCATAAATTGTTATTTGCGACATGTCCTTACTTGTATATTTTGGTTGAAAGGGTGCGCAAATAATAAATGGGAGTTTTTGCCCATCTTATATTTAGGTTTACCCGTAAAGTGATATTACTCTTTAACCAAACATATTAAAGACCTAGAGTCTTTTTATTTAAGATCCTTGGTTTGTGACCTTGAAATTGAGGTCAAGGTCATAGGTTAATAGGACGTTCTAGATTTTGACCTTTGCTTTAAATTGATATTAATACATCATAAAGCCATAGGAACTAACATTTTAAACTGATTTTTCATATTTCAATATCAAAATAGATCTTTACTAGTGGAAAGACCTTCAATTGTTCTCTGAACAATTGGTTTTTAATTATTATTATTATTATTATTTTTTTTTTTTTTTTTCTTCCGCCTAATTTTTTTTCTTGCGTAGTATTGATATTTCAAAAGATGTCGCTTAGATATTTGGAATATGATGTCGTATAGTTTATACGCTTTAAAAATTTACAACTGCGTAACAAAAAACTTTACGTTGTAAGAGTTATCTCCCCAAACACTGTTATTCTTGTGGCCACTACTCTTTCGCAACCGTAAAAGATTACGACAAATTTATTTTACCAAATTGCTCGTTACGTCTTCAGGATTAGAATATTCATTGGACCGAAGCTATCCGGAGACTCCATATGAGAGTTATTTCCCCTTATGCATTTGATATAAGTGATATGCGTTTCTTACTGGTAAACCATCAGTGATATAGGCCTAGGGTCTTTAGATTTGAGGTCCTTGGTCCAAAAAAATGAAAATAAGGTCAAGGTCAAAGGTCAAGGTCATATTCTAAATTTTGATTTTGGCTTATTTTCTCTTATTTTCAACAACAGTGAAAGATATTGACAAATTCTTTTTACTAAATTGTGAGTTGCGACATTTTGTAACTTAAAAATTTGGTTGGAAGGGTGCGTAAACAATAAATGAGAGTTTTCGCCCATCTTATATTTTAAATCATGCCTATAGTGATATAACTCATTAACCATACATATTACAGACCTAGGGTCTTTTTGTTTGAGGTCCTTGGTTGGTGACCTTAAAATTGAGGTCAAGGTCAAAGGTTAATAGGGCGTTCTAGATTTTGACCTTTGCTTTAAATTCATATTTATACATTACAAAGTCATAGGAACTGACATTTTAGATTGATTTTTAATATTTTGATAATAAAATAGATCTTTACTTGTGGAAAGACCTTCAATTGTTCTTTGAACAATTGGTTTTTAATTTTAATTTGAGTTTTGTTGTGTACAATTTGGAGTTTAGTATGGTTTTCATTATCACTGAATTAGTATATTATATTTGTTTAGGGGCCAGCTGAAGGACGCCTCCGGGTGCGGGAATTTCTTGCTACATTGAAGACCTGTTGTGATCTTCTGCTGTTGTTTTTTCTATGGTCGGGTTGTTGTCTCTTTGACACATTCCCCATTTCCATTCTCAATTTAATCACAAGCGATAACGTGTCAAATAATATCATGACATAAAAAAACATAGAAATGTTTCAAGCCACGTTATATTGAGTCACATTTTAAAGATTATAGAATATATTCATAACTTCCCCCGCACTCTCTTATCAACATCATCATCTCAGCCATTTGCATTCATTACAATATAAACAACTTATTTGTCCAATTCTAGGAACACTTATATACAGGTGTTCCCCCTAATAATTTCCTACGGTAAATTATCTAGATTTCTAACATGTAATCAAGGTTATCAGTAATTTATCTAACTTATCAATATATGTACAAACATACGTGTACAGAGTTTAGGATGCTTGAGGTAGGTCGTTAAATAACTGTAATGTATAATTTATGACTTTTAATAGATGTCTTGGACACAATTCATTATGTTTTATATTTATAGTGTATTGTTTTAAATTTGGAGAAGACGTTACTAAGTTGTTAAACTTGTGTCTGATCCTTTTGTCATTTTGAACAATAAAATATGTTTAAACTAAACTAAGTGTATTCGTGTTATATATTGCTGGATAACTGTATCATATATTAATGAAAGCGTTACAGGACTAAACCAATTATCATAATATTTCGAAAAAAACTACCTGAAGAAGATTTCCAAGTATTTCAAAAACACCTCCTGAAAACAATTGAGATCGTTGCTATGGTTTCATCATTAGCTGTTGAAATTAAAATTATAGTTAACATTTTTATTCGTGAATTGTTCGAAACATATTGTTAAATCCTGCCCAGGTCGTCAATTATACCTATTTTTAATAGACATCAATAAGGATAACTTTATAGCCTTGTAAGTCTCATGATGATTGGACTTTCCCCATTAGATAACGACTGATACAAACCTTAATTAGGCGAGTCGTGTTTGTTCAAATCTGATAATTTTACAAATATTGATAACCGGTATTTATATATATAGTTGACCTTTTTAGATTTAGTACTTTGTATATTAATCTTGTCGAACGTTTGTGTGCTATTGTTATGCAATATATATTACTTTAGATCTGTAGAATATTTGACAAAATTTATACACACTGGTAAATTTAAGAACAGAATTAATACTGGTATATTTATTTTAGTCTTTTTTTTTATTTAACTATAAGGTTAATCGACCTTTTTCTAACATTTAGAAAACACCTAATTTGAAAGCAAATAAACTATTATCTATGTAAATTGGATCTTGAAATTTTTTTTTTTGGTACACGATAAATTAAAACTTTTTTAATTAAAACTTTAGTTTAATATTCATTATACCAAGTCAGGATTATAGCAGGTGTTTTTAAATTGTATATATATTATTTCGGTGCGTTCATTATAAAATTTGCTAAATGTTATATATGTGAACTAAAATTTTGATACTTAGCTATTTGCTTACGACATTGTTTATTAAACCCCAGCGGTACTGGCATTGTTTATTAAACCCCAGCGGTACTGGCATTTTCAAATGTGAGTATGACAGTCTCGTTAAATTCTGTCATATTAACAACGATGCATGAACAAAACAGACATAATAGGTAAAGTTTTCAAAATATGGGTACAGCAGTCCACTAATAAGTACTAATATTGATATAACAAAAAACACCGCTATGATATTCTAAAAGAATCGCACTGATATTAGAACTAATAGCATTTGTATATTTATGAATAAAATTAAAACACAGAACTTCAAATTTTACACGTTTGCTTTTGACTAACTTCTGGATGTAAATTTAGACTCAATTGTTGTTTATATTTGAACAATTAGTTTTAAAGTAAGGATTTTCTTAATTTTTCGTTCCCGAAAACAACATTTTCCGCATGGAATGTCTGCATATTTACAATTGATAATATACAATACATGTATCGCTATGTGATATAAGAAAAGTTTTTATCGATTCGCTTCTTCCATAGACTGATACCCATACATAGTGTAATGTAACTATCCTTTATTTATGTCACAATGTTAGGTTAAAGTTCATTGTGTTACTACTTGTCTTCTCTGACCGACGTTAGTTATTTCAGGAACCATTGAACAATGTTAACTAGGAAACAATTTCTTTTCCGCTGGCTATCTAGTTATTTGATCTAGATTCGTCGATTTTTTTTTATAGAATTATGTTTTTAAATGAGGTCGTGATAATGGCAAAATGGTAATGGTGAAATGTATTTAGATATTCACAACTATAAGTTAGAGCTGGGCATCATCACAAGATTTCAAGGATCGAATGGATTATGATCTGCTGTTTGTCTGTTTGTCTGGAGTGTTTTTTGTTTTTGTTTATGGTGATACCAGGTGTAACTAAGGCAAATTTTAGTTCAGTGATAACTAAGCAAATTTTAGTTCACCGATTGGCTTTACTTGAATTTTTGTTTATTCTGGATTTATATGTTTGACTGAACAAAAATTAGGGGTATCTGGGAACTCAAAGTCGGTCTAGTATTTGAAGAAGACATTTGTTTTTAAACGTATGTTTTAATGGGTTTTTTTAAAACCCTCAACATTTGTAGGGCAATATCAGTATATTGTTCTTGAAAAAAAAAAAACCGTCATATTTTTCGTATTTACGTTTAAAATATGCTTCTACTTTCGAATTGGCTCAATAAATAAAAAAAAAGATCCATCCCATAGTACATAATCGGCATACAGTTTTTGATCTATCCCTTAGATATTTGACATGTGGCTGTATCATGAGGTTTATATATTGTCTTGTATCATGATGATCTTCATGTTAACTTCAAATATGATCCCAAAGTTAGCTTATTGTATATTTTTTCAGGAAACACAACCAGACCCTTCTTCGTGTTTTGGACACTTTACATCTTTGTCGTGTGGATGTATTATCATGATGGGGTGTTCCCCCTTACAATTTTGACCTTCCCCGTGATATTCAACTTTGACCTTGGGAACGATAACTGTATTTTGGCAAGAAAAACTTGAGCAGGTCATCCCTGTTGTGTGTTGACCTAGAATTGTGATTTTTAGCATGTCCATTCAATTCAATTGAATTCAAAGTTTTATTAAGAGTCAACATTTGGTTAACAAATAAATAATACACAAGCTCTAATCGATATTCACACACATTTTGAAATATGAACTAATGCCATGCACGGAATCCACAAAGGACTTGTAGTAACATAAAGTTTTAAAAAAGGTATAGTTTCTATCAACGCCAAGTTTACGTACTTAACTACTCCACAGAATATTTTACTAAATTCCATCTACGAATTCTGCTTTTAAAAGTTACAAGTAAAAAATTAAAAAAGTAACCGTTTTTCGTTTTTGAGATACAATCTTAGATACAAACGTAGGATACATAGGGGAAATCTAAAATCGGCTGATATTTTACATAATCAAGTTTTCAAATTAAATTTGTTGGTTTACAGATTTAAAAAAAAAAAAGAAAGAATATACGATCCAAAACCGAACAACGAATCAATTGGTGCAAGGAACCATGGCTCTTGAAAATCTGACCTAGGAGATAAAAAATAGAGCGGACCGTGCAAAATCTGTGTGTATAATCAAGTAAGTTAAACATAGATTTTGAAAGTATTTCTGCACAGATTATGAAAATTAGATACAACTGGTGCGAAGTTTAAACCAAATCAGTTTTAAAAATGCTATCTAAATATGAGAGACTAAACTCATTTCATCTCTCATTCCACCAAATATCAAACTGCAGTTACAAGTCTCACATTATAGTTTGCCCCCCACCCCCCACCCCCCCCACACCCCCGTCCTGGAATCTTATGCAGTCATAATATTGAATTGAGACTTGAGAAGAAAAGTGTACTTCAAAATTGCTTGAGTATCCCCTTGGTATCTTCTGGCTTTTTATTGAAAATAAATCATGTCCTAAGATTTTCAGTAGCATAAAATAAAACATGCCAGCGTTTTACAACACACACATATACATGTCATATATAAGTAATTAGTAACTTGCAATTTTACACTATTACGTGTATTCCATTCATAAATACGGTTTTACAAAAAGTATCGATATCGTTAAGACAATTCTGACTTGAAATTAATCAATCTGCTACAAAAGGAAGCATAATTGTCCTTGGTTTATTTATTTTATTATTTGATTATAATTTCATTGTTATTGTTTTTATGCTTCCTTCATTATCATTTTACATGTAAGGCATAGGAAAAATTACGTAAAAAGTAAGAGTCCTTTATGTTTCCCTTCAGTTGACGATTTGAAAAAAAATCTGACATTGTTTTCTTTTGATTTTTTTTTTTACATCCAAATTTTCCTATTTTGTCTCTTTGGATATTCATATATGGAAAATGCGTAAGTGTTATCTTTTCTTAGGTAGTCTGTACCCCTAAAGGAAAAGCGGTACTATCCATTCTGCGTAAGGTGACAATACTATTTGTTTTCCTCTAAATTTACAACTTTTTATGATAAAAACCTGGACAAAACATTTATGTATGGTGTTAGTACTTTATAACTTTATATGAAAAACGAAGCCCACTAGTATCATGACCAACAACCAACGGTGCTTGTTTATGTCATCCATGCCTATCGTCATTTTACACCAATTTTTTAAAATTTTGGAAGTCTTTAATAATAATTCTTTATAAAATATATCAATGGGTTTCAACATTTATATTGCAAATATACACACTGCAGTTATTCATAGAGAAATAAAAAAAAATGTTTTCCCTTACATCCAATCACCTGATGTGGATACAAAAGAGGACAACCTAATGCTGATAATATGTTATAATATATTATTTCTTTATGCTGTGGCATAAAGTTTTAAAGAGTTTTTACATCACCATTAATGTAATACTGGGTTATTATGAAAACTTTGACTAAAATAAATTAGTGATGTCCCCATAACTTAAAAAAACTGTGATCATTTTATGTCCCAACCCCTACATGCTGGTTTACCTTTTTCCGTACTTCTTTCAGATAAGGCTAAATTTACAAACTGTATTCAATCATATCTTATGTAAATTAAATGTAAACAGTACCATTTAAACAGACGAAAATGCCAGTTCCATTAAATAGTATTCAATTTATTAAAAAATTACAGCATGACCGCAAAGTGAAGATTTTTTTCATACTAATCTCCGTTCCATGCTTTAATATATGCCATATTGTGGTTCAAAATTTAAGAATTTGCTATAAAATCCTTTATTCTGTTTTGAGATGACACAAACATAGATATCATACACTAAAAACATTAAATGCCTTTATTGCCAGTATTAATCGATGAAAAAGCTGAATTATGTCCTTTGGGAGTATTCATTTCCAACAATAGTCCTCTCGAAGCGGTAGAAAATGTTTTTAATATGCTTGATGTAATAAAAGAAATAACTACAAAATGAAGCACTATTGAAATATTTGCTGCATGAATTACCAAGAATGTGAACAATGCTTTTCACAGGAGAGTAAACATTCTATCTAAATAAAGTCTCAGTTGGGCCTCTTTTTTTCTTATCTGGACAATTTTAACACTGAAAATGCTACTATTAAGACCAAATATTGCCTGACTCCATAAAATGTACAAACATAACCAGACAAATTCCCCATTTCAGTTAAAAATATTTGTCTCGACTTTAATTCAGGTTTTTCCAATTGAATTAGTCATTGCAAAGGATGAAAACAAATACATAATAACTAGAGATAATATAGTTAATCTTAGAATAAAGTGTTATATCAGTACCCATCAATATGACTTATTATCTCAACACAATATTCGTCTCAAAGAAAAATTTCTATTCTTGGTAATAAAAATCAAATGTTCTAGTCAAAAACTTCAAAATAGTGTTACATGTATATAACTGGTCTGATTGATTTTGATATCCCTTTCTATCTCAAGTATAGGGAAAGCGGTACTATTTATTCTGCCATAGGCGACAATACTAATATTTTCTAAATTAACAACTTTTTGTAATAAAAACCTGGGAAAAAAAACAGTTATGTGTGTTGTGAGTACTTTATTACTCTGTTTAAAAAATTGAAACCAAAGAGTATCATGACCAACTTCCAACGAAGTTTGTTGATGTTATCTACGCCAAACGTCATTTTACACCAAATTTATGAAATTTTGGAAGTCTTTTAGAATAATTCTCTAAAAATATTTCAATGGAATTTCAAAAATTATATTGCAAATATACACACTGCATTGGGAAATAAAAAAATGTATTGTACACCCACATCTAATTGCAGCGCTCCTAAATTAACTTCCTGCACCTGCCTTGGATACACAAAAGGCCAACCTAATGCTGGGAAAATGTAAAAGTACTATTTTCCCTATAGTAGATTTTTTTTTGATATGATTTTCAAAAGACATAACTTCATACCAACCGGTGTTGGCACGGAATTTATTTTTGACTTTGATGAGTACAGAATAAGGAAACATGATTAACTCCAATCGTTGAAACCATGCACCAAAAAGTTGACATTAAAAGAAAGAACTAAAACATTTTTTGTTTATAAAATCATAATTTATTCAAAAAATGAAATTAATTAAATCCTTGAAGCTAAGATTGAAAGTTTTGGTTACTATAATATGTAGTTTTTTTCTGGGAATCCCCTATGTGGTTGACCAGAGTGACATCCTCTCACGTTATTCATTATGTTTTTTATGTGAGGAAAACCCCCAACAAATCTTACTGAGATTGATGAGAAGGAGAAACACAAATGAATAGACTTTAAACACTTTTTTACACATTTCCCTTCTGTTTCTCGCGAAATTATCGTATCTTGAGCTCTTCTTTACACTATTCACGTTTCTTTTACAATCCGGAAAAATCAGTATGACGAGATATTCTAAATATATCCAACCTACATTATTTTTTACAGTGACGTCATTGTTGGTATGCCACACAGAAGTAGTGATATCCTTCACTGGTTATTCAAATCATTCTCAGAGTTCGTGCACTAATCAAAAAATTGTATTTCTTAAATTTAAACCTATTTATGTTGGCTGTAGATGATTCAAACATCAACATGCAGTACTTTAATTTGTTTGCTGTAGATGATTACTTTAATTTGTAGGTCAACAACTTTCAATGTAAACAAAGGCCGAGGGGATACATAAGTTTGGGGAAAGAAACGATTTTTTTTTCATTTTGTCGTAAAATTATGTTTGAAGAATCTTCCTCCAATTCAGGAGCATCTCAATTGATGAGTAATTGTCCACTAAAATAAAGGTTAATATATCTGCACACTTATAATGTGACATTTAGTATATGATTAGTAGTTTACGATTAAAACTAAATTTGTGTACCAACATTATCATTGTAATGGTAAAAAAAAAATCAAATTAGAAATGTTGCATTAGCAGTTTAAACCTATTTATTAATGAAATTTACAAATATTTCAAAATATAGTATCTGGAAACAAGCTTCACACAGTTTACATCAATCATCGTGTTTGTTATTAAGAAAAAAAAGAATATCTTAGAGAACTGTCACAAAAAATGTAAAATGGCCCAAGCCTGCAGTTCAGAGGTACACATTTCAGATTTTAAAAAATAATGTAGTTGTTGTTAAAATGACAGAATTCAGTTGAATTTTAGAATATCAACTATCAACTTTAATCAAATGTTAAGATTTATAAATGCAGATCTCTTCCATTGGTCCAAATTGAATCCTAAACTAAGGAAACGAATTACATTAAACAACAATTAAATTTCAATATTGTCAACCTTTCTACATGTTCTAGATGTTCCTTTTTCATTCTTTATATGAAGAATATCAAAAGATATCCCCCTACCCCCCCAAAAAAAAATAAGAAACAAGGAACGTCTTTCCCCTCAGAGCTATTCAGCTCTTTGATTTCAGACTTAATTTTAAATGCTTAAACTATTTTTTCTTTTAAATAATTTTCTTTTCCAGACTACTGATGGGTTTTACTATCATCACTTTTAAATAATTTTATTTTCAAGAAATTCCATCTTAGAAACACTCAATTTCATATAAATAATAATCTTTATTTAATTTCCACAGGTCACACCTGTGACCTAATTAGACACTAATAACTAAACCAACATATTTTTCAATAACAACATGCATTGTTCTTCCCATAATCTCCCATGTAGGAGGAGATAGGGGTAAACAAATTGGCAAAAAACAAGCATTTTTCTAGTTTCATGAAAATAACTTTTTTGTAAGTGTATGGATCTTTCTGAAATTCTACTACAAGGTTCCATATCACAAAGGGAAAGCTGGAATTGAGTTTGGGGATAATTGCCAAAAATGTTTAGGAATAAGGGACAAGAAAGGGGCCAAAAATAAGCATTTTTCTAGTTTCCAGACAAAGACACACGCGGGACAAGAATGTCACACAGCTACTGACTTGGGACAGGCACATTACAAATTTGGCAAGCGGATTAGAAATAAGTTGAAAGGGCTTAACTCGTCAGATCGATACAAAGCACTCAAACTTTTAACACTTATATATATATACATACCGGACTTGACAGCGTATTTACACATCCCTCACAACAACAAAGACACATTGTACAGATCTGAGAGTATTCTCAGTTATTGACAGCTAGCTAAAATCCTATAACAACTAATAAAAATTTCACATCTCGTGTACATTAATTTAATTCTGATATCTTTATATCTACATAAAGTTTTATATAAAAAGTGTGTTTCAGGTATTCGTTAAACTTCAAAATTAAGCTATTCTTCGGCAAATCCAAATTTCCATGTAAAATGTTTGATTGATTTAAGTAAAATTTGAGATGTTTTATGATACCAAAATAACTCTTTATATAAAGTCCCAATTTATTCCATGCCACATGTTTCACCGCTCATGGAAATTGGACTTTAAATTTATCTATACCACATCTACCATGAGTACAGACAGCTTCAATAACGCGGAGTTGAGAATATGAAGGCATCAATACAGGAAACAAAAAAAAAGATATGATAGATAAAATAAATGTATCCAGAATTCCAGATTATAAAGCAAACTTAGTGCATAAATTTAAATTGCGATTGGTTTGTGCAGTTTGCATAAGTCATCCGGTTTCTATCATCGGAAACATTATAAAACAGTCGAACTTTAAAATGTATATTCAAATAGTAGATGTTAATATACACTTTCAACTGGCTTCTTCTATTCAAAGTCGATTATTTCACGTCTAAGCAAACATAAATTCAGCAACAAATTTAAAATTTTGATTTGTACAACACTCAGGGGTTTATTTCTGTATATCAATAAAATTGAGAATGGAAATGGGGAATGTGTCAAAGAGACAACAACTCGACCATAGAGAAGACAACAGCCGAAGGTCACTAACAGGTCTTCAATGAAACCGGAAAATTCCCGCTTTTCAATAAACTCTGGTAAAAAATGGAATTCATAGGTTTGAATGTCGGCATACCGACCTATGGTCCTATTCACATTAAAACCAGGGGCGGATCCAACCATTTTAAAAATGGTGGTTCCTAACCCAGGACATACAACACTGGTTTACAGTGAACACTTTTTTGTTTTTGAACTTGGATATATACAAGATTTGATTGCCTGTATATCCACCTATGTTCTATTGAATTATAGTCTACATACATGTTAGTATTGTCAAACCAAGCTGGTGTTCAAAGAGCTAGTGTGATTGTGTTAGGTTTTTCCTCCAGTCTAAAATTTCTGCATATTTGGTGGCATTTATTGGCTATTTTGCAAGCTGAACGATTTGCATTCTAACCAGCCGTATGTTGTATTCATATTTTAAATTATAAAACTATTATTTTTCATCATGCTCTAAGCTAGTAACTTCTAGAGGGGCGAAAGATACCAGAGGAACAGTCAAACTCATAATCGAAAATAAAATGACAACAACCATGACATGAAAAACACGAATCCACCAAAAACTGGAGTGATCGCAGGTGCTCCGGAAGGGTAAGCGGATCATGCTCCTCGTGTGCCACCCGTCGTGTTGCTTATGTTATTACAAATCCAGTAAATAGTCTAATTCAGTAAGTAACATTTATGAGAAGGGAAGGGGATTGTAGTTACGACGTAAGAAACATATCCGATATCATCTGTGAAGCGGTTATTCCATACAAGGGGATTTCCAGTGACACTAGAACTATAGAAAAGTCACTCTTCTTATGAAAGAGATAGAAAAGGTAAAAAAAAAAGAGAGACAATTTACGCATAAAAATCGATATGCATAGGGATGAATATCACTTAAAACACAAAACCATTATATAACTTTTTGACAACCACTATAAGTAAAGTATATGTTAAAGCTAACTTTGTTAATATATGATTTTTTAATTTCCAAACATGCTGTTAATTGAACAATCTATTGTTCAACATAGGGGTGTGTAAAAAACTGCCAGATTTGACTGCATATTTTTCTTTTTTTTGGAAAAAAATATATATCAAACCTTAATAATGTAGCTTTCTGAGTATCCAATTTTTACCGTGTTCCGAAATGTAGTTTCGTGACAAGAATTTTTGAAAGTTAGGTGATTTTGTCTATATAAATGTCGGTATATACGTATGATCGAGCACACCGACAAGTGTATCGTTGGGACAACTCGATATAATGTAATCAATATACGTGACAAATTACCCAATGTGAAGTTTATTAAAATCATCATAACATAATTGATCAACACATTATGTTTGAAAAACATGAGTCCTATAATATAAGATTTTAAAGATTCATATCATTTACATTCAACGTTTTAATTGAATTTTGTTTTACTACAATGTAACCTCGAGGTTCAACGTTGATAGTTAAATAAAATCCCAGAAAAATGTTGAATGATATTGTAAATGATATGAACCTTCGAATTCTTATAATATCGGAATAGAAAATATGTGATCCGAATTAACCATGCACGTGTGTTAAAGAAGTTCAAGACTTTGCACTTATATAATGTACAGGATGTAAGATTTTTTTCTTAAACAATATTATGATCCCAAATTTGATGAATTTTGTTGGCATACTTTAATACAAACACTACATATAGGAAAGTATATGTTAAATCTCAATGTATTATTATAATGAAAAATGTTTGGCTCGGTAAAAAAAAACCTTCTTCCTCCTCCCGTTTTGCATGTAATGAGGGTGGGGGGGCAAGGGGGGTTCCAATAACAGCAAAACGGTAAATTGATTTAGCTTAAAACAGATAACAAGGAATTGAAAAGGGACAATAACAGATAACAGTAAATAAAATTTTAAAATCGTCCGGTTCAGGAACAATACAGTAGATTTTATTATATAACTGGTTGTATGGACCTTTCTATGCCTTAACAGAGACAAATATATTCATTTTAATTATTATCCTCATCAGGTATCCTTGGTCATATGTTTTCCTTTTAGTTATTTTAATAATTGATTTGAATTAAATATACATGTACGCATGGGGGTACAAGGAACATTATCCATAATGATATGTTAAATTCAAATTTGAACAATTCTCAATATCACAAAAAAGAAAAACCTATGGCTAGGATGGGGATAGGCCTAGGTCCATACGACCTTAACAGGAACACTTTTTATATATTTTGTGTACAAGTTTTGATTTGTACAACCAATGATTTGTACCAAAAAAAATGTACAAATTATAGCTCTTCATACTGCCTTTAACTATGAGCAAACCCATACAGCATAGTCAGATATAAAAGGCCTTGAAATGACAAACGAAAAAACAATTCAAACGAGAAACTAACGGCCTAATTTATCTACAAATCACTGAACGAAAAACTTAGCAACAAATAACAACCACTGAATTACAGGCTCCTGACTTGGGACAGGCACATACAGAGTGTGGTGGCGTTAAACATGTTAGTAGGCGCCCGACCCTCCCATAACCTTGGACAGTGGTGTAACAGTATAACATAAGGTATATTATGTGCTCATTGAATTATAATTTAATGCGGTATACCAATGTTTTTTTATAACAAAATCCATACGATAAGTTATTGTAAACGTTATAAGTGAATTATAATTTGTACACAAACTGTGTAAAAAGTCAAAATACAATAAATAGTTCGTAAGCAAAATGTGTACAAAGTCAAAATACAAACTTCAATTGGAACACATTTTTTGTACATATTATAATTTGTACAAAATTATACATCTAAAAACATGTTCACAGACAATGGAATTTATTACAAAGAATAATAATAATGTAGACTGAAATGGTCCTAGACTCGACTGTTTTTAATATGTTTATGTGATGTAGGTTACTGGAATCCTTCTGTAAATACATGACCCCCATATCACCAGTGGAAAGACCCCAATAGATGTAAGATGTGATATGAGAGCCAAAGAGACAACTCTCCATCCAAGTCACAATGTTCAATTTTCGTCAATTTCTACTTAAAATTGGCTGTCAAAATGCTAACATTCCAATTTTCAATAACAGTTTACAGCAAATACAATCTCACAATAACAAATAACAATAAAAATAATAGTCCTATAACAGCTAACAAGGAATAAGACAATAACAGCTTACAGCAAATATATTTTCAGAATAACAGATACTAGTAACAAAGAATTTAATAACAGCATAACAGAACTTATTAACCCATTGCCCCCCTCTGTAATGGATGAAACCTAAGGGGATTCGCACTACCTGCCTAAAAGGGGGCCCGCTCCAGTCTTGCGATAGTGATTTCGTATATAATAAACAAAATATTGTCTCACACTAAAAGGGGCAGCCGGGCAACCTGCACGGCCCAGCTTGTCTTGCAAAACAGCCAAGATTTACAAAACATTACCAACAAAAACCTTCAGTTGGGCAATCTTACTGGAATCTAATTATCTCTACTGATAAATACTGTAACACTAATAACACATTTAAGTTTTGGAATGATTTTATTCACAAAGAATGTTTCTCATTGATGTACATTTCTATGCTCTTGTCTTTTCGGAGTTTATATTGGAAATTAAAAATTGCTGCATGAAAGAGACTAGCTCCACATTCCTATGCATATGATTGTCATATGTACGTGAAAATCATTCCATAAAACATCCATTTGGTACCCTTTCAATGTCAGACACTGTCTTGTCGTTTTTCTGCCACAATTACAAGGAAAACCTGGCTAAACTTGTGCTGGATCAGACACTTGAATCTTACATCGTTATTGATGTTAAGCAATTAGTTGAAAGGACCATCCGGAACTGTTGGATTTTATGACAGTCTTCCTTCCATACAGAACATCGCTGCAAAATAATTTGAACATTCAATTAGGTGATTATAATATTATTTGGCAATCCAAAGAGAACCTGAAAATATTAGACCAACGTTTGAACAGAGATGCAAAAAACAACCCACCAAAAAAACAGCCATTTTACTTTACAATGAAATTGAAAAAGTAGTTAGTTGCATGTCTCATCATCTTTTGGTTGTCGACCCCAGATAAATATATCTAAATTTTCGTAGCAGTTTTCCTCCCCCCCCCTTCTCCCTTAACTGAATTTGTTCAAGGTATGGTGGTTTTACCCCTTTTCAGATTTCAGAATGTCATGTCATGATATCTTTTATAAATTAGATGAATTTCTAGTAAGTTTCTACGATATTCTTTATCATTTGACAAAATACTATGCATCTGAATTAAATTGTTGACTATTTGAAAAGCGCGCCTTCTTTTACTTTAATTACCTCCCTTTATTTCAGTTTCTAAAGCACTGTAAGAATCGGAACACATTTATTTGGTGTACAGGATATTTGTAGAGATCTGTATGGCATGTTATTCTGACCTTGAACTCTTTTTATGAACCATTGACAATCTTAAGCGCATTTGACACTTCTATTAAAACCCTTGATATTATAGACGTTCAACAAATATACTATCATGAGTAAAGCAGACGAATTTTATTAAATTTCTATTTTTTAATTGTTTTTTCTTTTTCATTTATGTTTGGTTTTTTTCATTACTGATTACTTTTTTGTTTCTTATTCTTTTAATTTCTTCTTGGTAAGACTTAAGTTTTTTTTAGTAAAAGGTTTAATAATGTACATGATGTACATTGTATTGAATTGTTTGTCTGCATTATTAAATGAATTATTCCTTTTAACATGATTAATAATAACTAATAATCATGCCAATGACATTTAAAAAAAAATGAGAGTAATTAAACAATAAAACTGAGAAAGGAAGTCAGTTTCTTAACTGTAAGATGATCAATATCGATCCTTTTGCAATAAATTTTGATAACATCTAATACATGTAATATATTATTCTGGAAAACTACAAGTATCATTACATGTATATGGTTTAGGAAAAAACTAAATTTGTTTATCTATTTTTTTTTTTTAAATCTCAAAACAAGAGCTGTGCACAAACAATCACTGAAAAGACTTATTTTCCAAATGCCCACCTAGTTATCATCAAAATTTGAAAAATGTTCATTAAAAATGCTAATCATAATGAAAAATGTTCTTATTTATATATCTGAATAAAGTGAATCTAATGAAAAGAAATTATTTAAAGAAATTGTCTTGAAACTTTTGTATTTTCAGTTTAGTTAATTTCTGTCAAAATTTGTTTCCAGAAAAAATAAAGTACACTTCTTAAGATGGTGACACTTGTATGGTCTATTAATTAAATCATAATTTTTGGTGTATTATATTGGCATGATACATATTCTTGGTATACATTTGCAAAGAATATGTCACTACGCCTTTTAGATAAAGTTAATAATTGCAGGGACTTGAATGAATTAATATAAGACTTTTGAAGTCCTTGATAAAAAAATTAATTTATAGAAAAATCTAAGAATAAAAACTCATGATAAAAACTGTAAACTTGATTGTGTCAATAGGTAGAGAATAAATGGTCATTATTTAGAAAAAGGAAATAGTTGACAATATAAAATTCCTAGAAAGGATAGAATGGCCTAAAGACAATCTTGAATGCAGATCAGTCTATCTACAATAATAAACCATTTTAATTTTAGAAAATTAATTTGAGAAACACCTTTTCAATAGAAAATGTTTTCAGTTATATTTGAAAATGATATTCATTTATTCTTCAATTACCAAAAAATAGACTTAATACATATAAAAACAATAACTTTAAGTGTTTAAAAATCATATAAAAGGGATAATATCAAAACTAAAAGCCATGAGACAATTTTTTTCATTAAGCTATTTGTTCCAACTAGTTTTATTATTTCATTTAATTTTTGAATTTCTTGTTATAATCAAAGTTAATAAATTTGACAAACACATACATTTATATTTTACCTGAGACACATGACCTGTAAGTTACATAATTTTAACACTTCAATGCATCCAAGATTTCCCTTTATCCTTGACTAGTTTTTGATCAATACCTTGTGTATTAAAAAAGTAACAAGGGGTATGATGATGAACATATAGGGCCACCATGGTGATTATATTTTTTATGGCCACCATTAATACGATAAAGTCACAGGTAGTACTGTAGTTTTTGATGAAGTTGAAGTCCAATCAACTTGTAACTTCCCCTGTTAGATGATAATGAATAATTCATGAATATGCATGAACATTTCATGAACTGTTCATGAACAGATTTCATGAACAGTTCATCATATCTTCATGAACATTTGATGAGCAATTCATGAACTGAAAATCGACAGTAATGTTCATGAACTTTAATGTTCATGAACAATTCATGAACAAGAAAGGTTCATGAGCATTTAAATGTTCATGAACAACAATGATCATGAACCCTTTCTTGTTCATGAATTGTTCCAGTAGATTCCACTGGAATTATCACTGGTAAATCCACAAACTGATTAACTAAATATAAAAATTATGTGTGATATATAAACTTCTCTTCCTTTCTGTAATTCAAAACTTGCTGTCTCTGTATTTCCAACAATAATTGCTGAATAAAGGTATTAAAATGGAGTCTGCATAAAATCTGCTTCATATCATTGCTGGCAGCTCATATTTAATCCCCTAAAAGTACAAAAATATCCACAAAGAATCAATTGTTCAAGAGGTAATGATTGTATGAAGCAATACATTCAATAGAAACAGCATTATGCATCTTAAATTGCATTGGAAGTTTAAGTTAAACTCAAATTTAGTACCCCCCCTCTTTAACCCTTGAAGATGAAACTGGCGACTTAAATTATTATTAACGTTTCACCAAGTTAATTTACGATGAATATTATTCACACAATTTAATTTCTACATATCAGATTATCATATATACCCATGTACCATTTACATGTCAGATTACGATATGTCTGTTATGAATGTGACAACAATATATCAATTTATCATTCTTCATTAATTTATTGTCTGCCTAAACTTTCTGATGTTTTGCTCAGATTAAAATCCTAAATGTTTTATATTGCCTCAACAAATTGTATTTCATAATCATTATATGTTAAATCAAATACTTATCTGAAAACATCTGCGTTTGGATTCTCCATTTTTGTTATCCAGCGTAATCATATGACGTCATATTTGCAATGCGTTTAAGTCAAGGTGTCAATCTCGTCCCATACAATATCGGCCCGAAGTTGATTCGTCCCTGTTATGGTATTTCAGTGAACTTCTCAAAATCGGTCGACCGTTGGACTACGGAAACAGCCGATTTGCGGGGTTTGCCGGTTTGTAGAAATTTAAAATCACAAGAGTTACTTCCCCTTAATATGGGTGTTTGAGAATGTTTTGAAAATGTATTTCACTTTCATTAAAATATACGTTTTCCTTTTAAAATTTTAGTTTTGTATATAATATCTATCTTAAAATACAGCTACAACTTCTATTTCATCTTATTTTATTTTTTTATTTTGCAGGAATAAAAAAATAAAAACACCATACATTTATGATATTTCACGAATAATTAGGTAAAATGTTCTACTCTGAACGGTCGAAACGGTACCTATGATACTCATTTATACGTGTGATGTAAGTTATAAATGTTACACCTAGTGATTCATCAAAACTTCATGAACATTCATAAATACTTTTAATGAACATTTCATGAATTTTTATGAGTAGCTAGTGATTCATCAAAACTTCATGAACATTCATAAAATACTTTTAATGAACAGTTCATGAATTAAATTCATGAACCTTCATTTATGAATTATTTATGAATTTTCATGTACCATTCATGAACATTCACGAACCATTCATGATAGTTCATGAAGTCATGAATTTCTTCTCGCCGGGGTTAGTACACATGTTCCTTATGATATGATCTTTCTAAGTTTAAAGCCAAATAAAACTTTTGACCCCAATTTCACGGTCCAATGAACATAGAAAATGAAAGTGCATGTTTCAGGTTAAAGTTTTTGGTCAAGGTAGTTTTTGATTAAGTTGAAGTCCAATCAACTTGAAACTTAGTACACATGTTCCCTATGATATTATCTTTCTAATTTTAATTGCTTATTATATTTTTTATCCAATTTCACGGTCCATTGAACATGGAAAATGATAGTGCGAGTGGGGCATTCGTGTACTTTGGACACATTCTTGTTTTTTTTATTAAATTGTTTTTGTCGTTAAGTTCTAATCATTTCCGGTCATACGTGAAACATGTGACTAACATGTGATCACGGGCTTACGGCGGGATATATGAAATACTAGGTCTGAACATTGTTTTTGTTTCCAACAGGATGTCAGCAAGCATTAGACTTGTTTCATATTGTTTAAAAAAGGAAAATACAATTTTCAAAGAGATCGCGCCAGGGGTCTATTATTTTTCCTATGTGCATAATATTACATACGATCTTGAGTGAAAATAAATGCCCAATGACTTGAAAAAATCGATTTCAGATTTGACGGACGTTATTACACACTTTGTTTCCGGATAACATGTAAAGGGTCCTTGGACAATTCAATCGACATTACGTCTCTTATCATTGTGCCGATGCTCGTTGAATTGATTTTGCTTCAGCAGTAAATATTACTGGATATTTTAGGTGAATACAGATAATTTAATAAAAAATACATGTTAATATAATGTTACACTTGGAATGTACATGATGTACAAAGTTGGTATCTTTGTCACAATTTAAATTTTTTTTTTTTAATCCTGTGCTGCAAATACTTTTCAGAAATGCAATAAACTTGTCAAAGGAGAAGTAAACTTTTATCATGCATGACTTGGAAGGAAGTACTTTATTATTTTAGCCCACTCAATTAGGTTAAAATGTGGAAACCATGTAGATGGTGTACAGGTCACAAATATCACATGATGCCTATTTTAAGATTTTGATTCCAAGTTAAAAGTTTTTTACCTTACTGGATTTATAGGATTTTGACATTGCCAATGATTTGGAATAAATTGTATAAAACTGGAATTTCAAAACCAATTTGAATACATTTTTTGGGCTTAAACATCAAGATACAATGATTATGGTATCCTGTATCAATAAAGAAAATATTTCTGAATAAATTGTACTAATTGTTTTCAAAACAAGCACATATTTAGAAGTTTTATAATACTGTTACATTTAAGATGGATTTTAAGAAAAAGTATACTGTTCAGATTATTTTAAGCAGATTTTGCAATAAAATAAAACTAAAAAAATGCTTTCGGTTTCTTATGGTTTCCTGTCGTGTTTAAAAAAACCTTTTAATTTAACATTGAAAATAGATTTTAAATATTAACATGAAGTAAGTAACACCAGTAATGGTGTTCATGTATCTATAATACTAAAATTACGAGGTCCAATTTGTCAGCCGTCATCACGTGAAAACGACGAATCAAAGAATTCAACTTTATATACAACTTATATAGTACAAAGGTGTAGATTAAAAATTACACCACTCCAAGCCCTTTTGTTTTCCACGTAATTATTATTGCCAATAATTAAGAAGTTCCGGGTCGAGTTCGATACCGATACCAATAGTATAACCTCCTGTTACTTATTAGCTTATCTGTACGTTCCGCATCTGACAGGGGCACCACCAAACAGTGTATGCAGGATTAATATGCTATATACACGGGTCATAATCACAGGGTTGACACTACTAAATTGTCAAATTGTTACCTATCATAGTATTTTAATCAGTAAGACTTTCTAAGATAACAATACGAATACTAAAAATCTGGACTAAAATAAGGCGTATAGGTACAGTTTTCAATTTGTTAGCGGGCGTGTGACGTAAAACAGCGAATCAAAGAATTCAACTTATAACTAATATAGGACAATGCTGGTGATTAAAAAATACTCCTTTTGTTTTCCAAATAATTAGTATTTATCATGACCAATAATTGATAAGTTCCAGTTCGACGGGTTCAAACAGAAAGATTTGAAAGCAGAGAAAACTGTGTTTCTTAAAATCGGCATGATTTTATCAGATGACAATACTAATACTAAAGTAAGGCTTGCGCATAGTTATATACTTTAATTCAGTCACGGACCCGCGATGTCACGGGTGTGTTCTAGTGTCTTTTGAAATATATTGTGCAAAATAAAGAAAATAAAGTTTGGTTTCCTGTTTGGTTTCCTGTCATGTAAACGGTGAATCAAAATGTTTTAATTTTTTCTCGAAAAACCCATTTGTTCCATTATTACTATTCTAACCATTTGCTAACACCAACACAACCCACAGAATAAAAGTTAAAGTTTTAGAACTTACAAAAAAGGATACAAAAAGAACATGAAGAAACCAAAGGCCGAATACCAAATTATGGTCCATATATCATGTATATGAAAAAAGATGCTCGAATATCTCTTTAAATTTTTTTTATGATACAAAATGCATTATACATGTACCTCAATTGGTCTATCGCACTATATGTCAAATTGAGGTATAATCCATCAATTAATGGTTTTTCCAGACCTTATAAACATTGATAAAATCCATGGAAAATTTAAAAACAGTTATTCACTGATTATTTATATATTTTTATTAAGGATAAAAGACATGAATTTGACAGACACAATAAATTAAAATGACATATAGACATATATAGCACTAGACATAAGTTTGGTTCCTTTTCCGCAGGTACGAGACCATATTAAAAAATATAAATGAATGAACATGATCAGAAGTCCTTACTCTCATTTGTAATCATATATCCGCCAAATCCAAAGAAGGTTGCAATACAATATTACATGTAACATGATTAAAGTATTTGATTAAGTATACGGAAACCAAGAATACTTACGGAAGAATGGACGGACAGACAGACGGATACAGAGATAAATAACTATTTACCACTACTTTGTAGATCATGTAGATTGGGGCTATAAAACAATGTAGTATTCTTATCACATGCTTATATTATTTTGAGTTCATATGTACAAAAAAGACAAAGCGTAAGTTTGCATATTATATACATGATACAATTACAGCTTTGCATCAAGGGGTTTGATCATACAAATTGAGTCAATGCATAATTTGCATGCGATGTAGTACAGGTCCATATTCCGTTCACATGCAAGTTGTTCACCTATAATAATGTAATATATGGCCCGAGAACACAGTTATTTCGTAGTGCATTTCTTTTAGACAATAAATTAAAATTAAAAGAATTGCACCTGTTCAATCTCAAAAAGATTTTTACAGTGTAGTGTACTACTATTGGGACAAATAATATGAAAATTATAGAAACTTCTACCAGCTCTAACTCAAAATATTGACAATTCTGTGTTAAGGGGGTCTAAAATTCAGTTTGACAGCTTCAGACATACTAATTTTTGACCTTTTTTAACTGGACCAAATCACTACTTAACCTAAAGATTCAGCACCCAAATTTTTTTATCATGTAATTTCATCCCCTTACTTAATATTTCATGCATAAAATATCTAGAAATAAATTAGGAAAGGGTATGTAAAAAATTGGCAAGTTATACACTGTTCACACTACATGCACTAGGGACTATATATTGTGGACAACGAAAATCGAAGGACGATAACAGTGTCCTCGGACCTAATAGGATAGAAGGACTTGACCAATTTTAATAAAACTTTAATAAATGACCTAAGCTTACGGAATTATAAGCAGTCAGGGGACTTACTTAAACAAGTGATTTTCTAAATCACTGATTCAAGTAACATTATTTCCATCAAGGTTGGAAGTTAGAGTTGTCTTTCTTTGATAATCACCTATTTAAGTAGCACAAACTAATCACTAGAAGAAGTGATTTCATTTTATTGTATTACACTTTAAGTATAGAATACTAATGATCCAGGGACTAATTATGTTTCTAAACTTATCAGAACCAACATCTGTGTTGTCTAGGATGACCAGGTCATTTCAGGTGATGACCTTGTACTGAATCTAGGATAATGACATAAAAATCACTTGTTTAAGTATCAGACCTCAATTTCCTTCCCAAAAATCACTTCTTTAAGTATCATTCATTTAATAACCCCTACTAATGTCAACACCCCCGAACAGTGAAATTGTTATCGCGAACAGTAGAATTTTATTACATAATCTCAAAGATGAAACATTGAATTTCACAGGAAAAATACTCCCACTGCTGTGAAAAATCTTTTAAGAAAGTATCAGTTCATTATGTCATGTATGTAAAGCCATTATTATAGCATTTTTTCAACTAAAATAGAATTTTCAGCTAAATCATAGCATCAAATGCATAAACCTTGCTACTAAAAAGAAGTAAAAAGTTCATATTTTTTAATTTTACTAACTAAAAGATATTATTTAAACCTATGTGTGTAAAATTTTAAAAACTACAAAATCCCAATTTGTGACAAAACCTCGAATTTGCTACTCAAATAAGTGATTTAAAAATCATTTAAAAATCACTTATTTCAGTAAGTCCCCTGACTGATAAGATAGTTGGCTAAATTGCATGGCCATAGGATATATATTATAGAAACTATGGCCATTTTAATATTGAAATTTGGATGTTTAATTTTGACGTTTAAATCAAATAATTTCAACTGTCAAGATTTGGGCTTAAAAAATTAAAATATTGCAAAAGTGAAAAAAATTGCTTTTAAATGCTCCTATATATATAATATATTAAGTATTAAAAACAACTTAACACTCATCTGATTTATCTATTAGTATTTACAATTATCTAAAAGTCAAATTTATATGAACCTGTGCCTACAAATAGAGATTTTCAAATTAAGGGAAGCCTTACATAAACATGCAATTTTTTCACCCAATTTCAAGTTTTTGAAGTTATTTTACCATAAATTATTCTTCCATATATATTAAATGTACTTTAAATGTAAATAAAAGTTACAAAAAGCATACCACATGAGTATAAAATGGTCTTCGGCCATGTGAGATTGAAAATTATTTAGAGTCGATTTAGGCCGTAGCACATATTTACATATAAAAATGCATACAGAAGCTCTGAGAAGTGGAAATTTGTTACTTTTTGTTCATTTCTATGCTAAGATGTTATAATACAAGAAGTCTTATTGCAAAAAAACTCTTGCATTCAACTTTTTTTGCAGACAGCATGGTCTGATGCACAGTTTTTTCACTTTTCAAGGAAAACTTGCATGCAGTTTTAGTCTCAATTGGCATATATTTGAGCCACTAACTATTCTAAAGAAGACAATGACGGTGGCATATGAAATGAATAAGGTGTACTGATCATTGTAAAGTGCTTTTTAGCTCACCTGGCCCAAAGGACCAAGTGAGCTTTTCTCATCACTTAAATCCATGCGTCTGGCGTCCGTCGTCGTCCGTCGTCCTAAACTTTTACTAAAATCTTCCCCTCTGAAACTGCTGGGCCAAATTAAACCAAAGTTGGCCACAATCATCATTGGGGTATCTAGTTTTAAAAAATGTTTCCGGTGATCAGGCCAACCAACCAAGATGGCCGCCATGGCTAAAAATAGGGGTAAAATTGTTTATTAGGTCAAGATCTTTCTGCCCTGAAATTTTCAGATGAATCGGACAACCCGTTGTTGGGTTGCTGCCCCTGAATTGGTAATTTTAAGGAAATTTTGCCGTTTTTTGTTATTATCTTGAAATTTATTATAGATAGAGATAAACTGTAAACAGCATTAATGTTCAGCAAAGTAAGATCTACAAAAAAGTCACCATGACCAAAATGGTCAGTTGACCCCTTACAGAGTTATTGCCCTTTATACATGTTATAGTCAATTTTTAACAATTTTTGGTAATTTTTTGTAATCTTTTACAAAAATCTTCTCCTATGAAACTACCAAGTCCACAATCATCATTTGGGTATCTAGTTTAAAAAATCTGTCAGGTGACCCCGCCCACGAACCAAGATGGCTGAAATAATACATGCATGTAATCAGTTTTTATACGACCGCAAATTTTGAAAAAATTTTCGTCGTATATTGCTATCACGTTGGCGTCGTCGTCTGCGTCGTCGTCGTCGTCGTCGGCGTCCGAATACTTTTAGTTTTCGCACTCTAACTTTAGTAAAAGTGAATAGAAATCTATGAAATTTTAACACAAGGTATATGACCATAAAAGGAAGGTTGGTATTGATTTTGGGAGTTTTGGTCCCAACATTTAAGGAAATAGGGGCCAAAAAGGGCCCAAATAAGCATTTTCATGGTTTTCGCACTATAACTTTAGTTTAAGTTAATAGAAATCTATGAAATTTCGACACAAGGTTTATGACCACAAAAGAAAGGTTGGGATTGATTTTGGGAGTTTTGGTTTCAACAGTTTAGGAATTAGGGGCCAAAAAAGGGCCCAAATAAGCATTATTCTTGGTTTTCGCACAATAACTTTAGTTTAAGTAAATAGAAATCAATGAAATTTAAACACAATGTTTATGACCACAAAAGGAAGATTGGTATTGATTTTGGGAGTTTAGGTCTTAATAGTTTAGGAATTAGGGGCCAAAAAGGGACCCAAATAAGCATTTTTCTTGGTTTTCGCAACATTACGTTAATAGAAATCTATGAAATTTAAACACAAGGTTTATGACCATAAAAGGAAGGTTGGTATTGATTTTGGGAGTTTTGGTCCCAACAGTTTAGGAAAAAGGGGCCCAAAGGGTCCAAAATTAAACTTTGTATGATTTCATCAAAATTGAATAATTGGGGTTCTTTCATATGCCGATTCTAACTGTGTATGTAGATTCTTAACTTTTGGTCATGTTTTCAAATTGGTCTACATTAAGGTCCAAAGGGTCCAAAATTAAACTTAGTTTGATTTTGACAAAACATGAATCAGTTGGGTTCTTTGATATGTTGAATCTAAAAATGTACTTAGATTCTTGATTATTGGCCCAGTTTTCAAGTTGGTCCAAATATGGGTCCAAAATTAAACTTTATTTGATTTCATCAAAAATTGAATAAATGGGGTTCTTTGATATGCCAAATCTAACTGTGTATGTAGATTCTTCATTTTTGGTCCCGTTTTCAAATTGGCCTACATTAAGGTCTAAAGGGTCCATAATTAAACTAAGTTTGATTTTAACAAAAATTAAATTCTTGGGCCTCTTTGATATGCTGAATCTAAACATGTACTTAGATTTTTGATTATGGGCCCAGTTTTCAAGTTGGTCCAAATCAGGATCTAAAATTATTATATTAAGTATTGTGCAATAGCAAGTCTTTTCAATTGCACAGTATAGTGCAATGGCAAGAAATATCTAATTTCACAATATTGTGAAATAGCAAATTTTGTTTTAATTAGAGTTATCTTTCTTTGTCCAGAATAGTAAGCAAGACATATCTTATTGCAAGATTTTTTTTTAATTGGAGTTATCTTTCTTTGTCCAGAATCAACTTAAATCTTTGTTATATACAATATACAATGTATATTCACTTTTTACTACCAACTGATAAATTTAAATAATCTTTACCATTCAGTGATAACAAGCAGTTTTTTTTACATCTTAATATTTTATGATGTATTTAAATGAGTAGTTATTGTTGCAAACTCCGTTAGAAAATTTTAATTGAGATTAGTTTTGGAATAAGGGAGAGGGGGATGTGATTAAAAAATTGGGTTCAATTTTTCTCATTTGAAATTTCATAAATAAAAAGAAAATTTCTTCAAACATTTTTTTGAGAGGATTAATATTCAACAGCATAGTGAATTACTCTAAGAGAAAACAAAAATTTTAAGTCATTAGAACACATTCATTCTGTGTCAGAAACCTATGCTGTGTCAACTATTTAATCACAATCCAAATTTAGAGCTGAATCCAGCTTGAATGTTGTGTCCATACTTGCCCCAACTGTTCAGGGTTCAACCTCTGCGGTCGTATAAAGCTACGCCCTGCGGAGCATCTGGTTGTCCAGGCTATGACTTTTGTCGCAGAAAGCTCGACATAGGGATAGTGATCCAGCGGCGGTGGCAGCGGCAGCATCGTAACAGACTTCTTAAAAGCCCAATATTTCAGAAGGTAGAAGACCTGGATCCTTCATACTTCGTACTTTGGATATAGATGCCTTATGTTATTAAGATTCTGTGACTGTCTGTCATATGTCCATTGTCCTTGACCTCATTTTCATGGTTCAGTGACTACTTGAAAAAAAAATTAAGATTATTAGTATTCTTTATTTATCTCTTATTATGAGTAATTGGATAACTATATTTGGTATGTGCGTACCTTGCAGGGTCCTTTTTTACCACTGCGAAATGATTATGAATAGTTCATGAATGTTCATGGATGATTCATGAATGATTCATGAACATAATTCATGAATGATTCATGAACATAATTCATGAATTGTTCATAAAAGATTCATGAACAGTTAATGAACTAGACATGAACAACAAATGGACAAGCATGTTCATGAACCAGTGAAAAATGAACTATTCATGAACAGAACGTGTTCATGAACTCTTTGGTTCATTAAAGTTCATGAACAAAAATAGTTCTTGAATTTTTCAATTCATGAATTGTTCATGATTTTATAGTTCATCAACATGCTTGTCCATTTGTAGTTCATGTCCTGTTCATGTATAGTTCATGATTTTTTTATGAATGATTCATGAATTTGTTAATGAACCATACCAGTCCATGAATCATTCATGAACACATGAACTACTGTGTTCATGAACTGTTCATCAGTAATTTAATTCATGAACATTGTTTGTCCACTAAGTCTTGTAGTTCATGAACTGTTCATCTAAAGTTCATGAAATTATTAAAAAGGCTTTTCTTGAATTTTCATTTTTGTGTTATTTTAAAATATCATAAGTAAACTTCTCTTCCTGTCTGTAATTAAAATTGCTGTATCAGGACTTCTAACTAGAAATGCTAAATAACATCTTGGTGAAGTTGTTCTGCTTGAAATTCTTCACAGTTGAACAGATCTTTTAATCAACAAATGCACCAGTTTCCCCCTGCAAAATCAAAAATCACTCCACAAAGAATCAAAAGTCCTTGATATTTGTTTTCAATAAACACTCAAGTTTAAACAGTTTCTAACAGGTACAAAATGTATAATACAATGTAATAATTTAATTTAATAAATGTTGTTTTTATTAAAATATCAATAGAGTAAGATTAATTACATGAATATTACTTCAGCCTTTTCATGACATTTCAAATAATGTACGCCCCCCCTTTTCCCCTTTCAATTTACCCACACAAAATCATAAGAATGGCTGAAGCATGAATATGTTTACCTTGAAATAAAATATATTGTACAAATCTATCAATTATTCCTGAATGGAAATCATTAAACCAACACTGTAAAGTGTAAAGGCTACTTTCTGGTGTTTATATTTTAATTATTATAATTAATCAATAATTATTATATTATCATGTTCAACAAATAGTTATTCAGCAAAAAAAATAATCAAAATATATATAATTTACTTATCTGATAACAAATCTGCTTTATTTGACAGCTATATTACTTCACTGCTCATCAAACATCTTCATTTGTATTATAAGCGTTTGCTGACGTAATTATGACGTTTTTCTATTCCCAGTATGTATGTATGTATCTCCCTCCTTTAGTAGGAGCCCCTCTGTCACTTGTAATCATTTGTCTGCATTGCAATCTTTTGTCAAAGTCATTTAAGCGTTTTACAATAGGTAAACTTAATTCATTAATAATGATAACTATTGACACCGGTCTACAATGTTTGGGAAAGCATAAATTGTCATTAATCTGTGCTTTTTTCCAAGTTCCTCTATGTGCCGTATGATGGTTAAGAAAGGCACATGTTTGAACTTGGAGAGACAATCAGAAATTACATCTATAGAAGAAAGTAATTAAGTTTACCATTGTCATGATTGTAAAAACGAAACATGAGAAACATCTTCAGCTCAAAGTAAGTTACAAAACTTCAAAGTTAGTCCCAAATTTTGAGTGACTCTCAAAATGTAACACTCTTCTGGCATAGTATAAAAAAAGAAAAAGGTGCTGAGCTAATATCTGTTGTTAAATGAAAAGGATAAATTTTTGAACACATCGTGTATCACATGTATTGAAGTGATATGAGGCTTTACCTGTGAAAGGGAACTAATCAAATCTGTATGATTTATTTTTAATTTTGCCCCTGTCGTAGCGGAGGGGGCATTAAGTTTTACCCTTGTCCCTCTGTATAGATGTACATGTACGTCCCAAAGTTGGTTTCAATTCTTTAAACTTTTGGGGAGTCGCAGCACAGCAAAAGTGAGTTTATATATTTGTAATGCTTTTTGATATACATACATGTATTTACACTTTTGCTATTCAACTGAATTTTGTCTCAAGATGATCTCGAGATCTGTAAATGAATAACCTGGAGGTCATGCTAAAAACACTTTAATTGTGATGTCATGATACAATGTATGGATGTCAAATTTTATGAGAACTTGTAAAAATTGACAGTCAAATTTATGAATTTATTTATGAACTTTATGAATTCATTTATTCATTAAAAGTTCATAAAATGTTCATGAACATGTGTTATGAACAATTTATGAACATTATGAACTGACTTACAGTTCATTAAAGTTCAGAAAATATTCATGAACTGCATTTTATGAACTATTCATGAACAAACTTAATGAACTCATTATGAACAGTCATGCAATGTTCATGAACATTCATGAACAGTTCATGGTGGTTCATCAGTTCATGAATTTCATCTCGCAGGGGTAGTGCCCGTCAGACAGTTGTCTATTCATGGATCAGTGAACATTCAAGGTTAAATTTGTATGGGTCAAGTCCATATGCATGTTTTTAACTTCTCTGTAACCTATGCACTTCATGGTTTTATGAGAATAAAATATCTATCATATCTCAAATACTGTAAGCAATATGTCTAATATATTTATGCCCTTGTCGGTCTGTGCCTCCGTCTGTCCCAAAGGTGGTATCCGTTCTCTAACTTTAATTTGCCTCAACCAAATGTTATAAAACTTATACACAATGCTTATTTCCACAAAGCACAGATCAAGTTTGAATTTTGATGCTTCACTTAAACCGTTCTAGAGTTATGCCCCTTTACAAATGGTAAAGCCATTAAGGTGCTGAATTTTTCGTTTCCGTTCTCTGACTTAAGTTAACCTCAACCAAATTTTGATAGTGACCTTTACCGTTCTTCAGTTATGTCCCTTTATAACTTTATATGATATGCAAGCGGGGACAACTTCTGTGTCCCATGGAAACATTCCCAATTTATTTGTATATGGAATCATTATAAGATGTACATGTCCAACTGGCAGCTGTCACCCGACGTTAACCTCATTTTCATGGTTCAGTCAGTCAAGGATATAACTTTATAGAGTTATTACAAAAAAATAACATACATTTGTTATTGTGGACTAAAGAATCAAAGAACTGTGATAACATATGTATGTTACATGTTTCAAAGTAACAATATACATCATTAGTTTTGTTTAAATGTCATCAATGTATACAAGTTCTATTGATATTACTATTGTCTTTATGTATACTCAAGTATAGAAAGATATAACAGTTCATAGTTTCCAATCATGCATAGTACACCTATGTTATTACAGAAAAAGTACATGTATGTCTGTAATAACTAAAGGGTGTTATTACAGCTTCTCTTCATCACTCCAAAGCATTTGCTCAGACATATACATGCTTAATTATAATGTTTTTTAATTTATTGTAAGAAATATGATCAGAGCATGTAACGAGGTTCTGCGCAAGCTTCCCAGTAATTCCCATGTTTCTCATATATAGTAAGCTACATGCCTTAAATAACTAAGCCTTGTTATAACAGCTAAGTTCATCCCTTAAAAGCCTCGTCTCATTAATTTACCATGGTTAATGAAAAATGTATTAATTTAATTCAAAATTAGTTATCATGGCTATGCATTTAGTTTCTGCGCACAGTTTCAAGAGTTCCCTAGAGGCCACTAAGAATTAAAATATTTATGATTTATTTTACAAATAACAAACATATTTGCCTTTACTTTGCTGAACTAGTAATCATTATTGTTTAGCCTTTAGGTGCCAGATCAAGTGTGCCTGTGGGTACGGAATTTTCTCGCTGTGTTGATGACCCATTGTTGGCCTTTGGCTGTCTCTGCTCTCTGGTTGGGTTGTTGTCTCTTTGACACATTCCTTGTTTCCATTCTCTATTCTGTTTAATCTGTTTACATGTTTTAAATTTTAAAACTTTTTTTCAGATTCTGATTGACTTGTGGCAGAAGGGGTATGAATATAAAGAGGCATTAAGGCCTTGCAGACAGACTTAACAATAACATGCTGAAGTTGCAATAACAGTTTGACGAAGACCCACATGTAATCCCATATTGACGGTTGTAGAACTCGTACCAACAGATTTCACTTTGGGTATTTAATTGTACTGTAATAAGTAAGAGACTTTACTTTAACACGTTTCTTTAAAATCACATAATCTTCAGTTTGCATGCTCAGATTGAAAAAGTATTGCTTACGAGCTTCACTGTTCAACTTTCTTTCTCGCCTTGTAAAAGTAGTTAAACAGGTTTTTTTCCATTGTTATGCATTGTACCTGTGCAATAATTTCACGACGTGAAACCGTGAAATTTCGTATGAAGTGATTACTGTCAAGTATGAAAATTTTGTAATCTCTTTAAAACATATATAATGTCATTCCAAAAACATTTCTGCCTCGAAAAACACAAAAACTGGCACAGAAACACTTCTATATGTACTGGAGTCTGGATGTGTAAACTTTTTATCAGGATCTGAACATCATAATATTCAGTATGCTAAAAATAAGTGTTATTAAAGCTCGGACGGTAAATAGCTTACCATATTTTGTATAGTTTCATCACTCGATGCATAAAATTGAGAATGGAAATTGGGAATGTGTCAAAGAGACAACAACCCGACTATAGAACAGACAACAGCAGAGTCCGTCATAGGTACTTTTATCGTTCGGCTGCTGTCCTGTGCAATATCTCCGATTATATAAATCCTCTGGATCATAGTGGGTGCAATATTACCTATTAAGTTAGAAATACAACGATGATGTATGAGTGCCAATTGAGATATCTTTCCATTCAATACACAATCTATTAAAGTAATCAATCATAGATTCGTTGCTGAAAAGTAAGCTATAAAGGGACCAACAATCATTTGTGTAAAATAACATAAAAAAAAACGGCCTTATTTTATATACAAAAATAGAAATTTTTATATCCAATGCATAAAAGAAATATAGTAGGTTCAGGTGTAAAGGTGCAATTTTCACAAAACATATCAAATTTCCCACGTTGTCGAACATAAACATGGATAACATCATTAATGATTTTATTAAGATTGACAAATGTTCGAGTCCGAGTCCTTTAAAAATTAAAAAAAATTCTTATATCTCCATTTGACAAAATCTTAGCAAAGACGAAAACCATATGAAACAACAGTTGTTTTCCACTACCGTCAGAGCAAAGGGAACAGTTTGAAAGTTCCAAATACTGAAATATGTCAAAAATCAATACTTTTTAGTAAACACTGTCATGTATATAAATACTTTATAATGGAAACCCGAACTTCTGAGGGATGTTTATATACAAAAATAAGGAGATGGGGTATGATTGCCAAATGGGACAACTATCCACTTAAATGAAATGAAGTGGATGTAAGTAATGATAGGCAACTGTAACGCCTTCAACAATGAGAAAACCCCATACCGTATAGTTGGCTATTAATGGCCACGATTGATGATTATACGCTATTGCCTCTTAAAGACAAATATATAACACATTTTGTCCTCGATTTAAATTACTTTTTAAACATAAAAGTAGGTGCAATATATATATTTTTAAACTCAAAAAGTTTAGTGAACCCATCAGCGTGATCAGATACTTGACAAACTCTTAGTCTTCGTCTTTTGTATGAACACAAAATTCATGGATCACACATTTCTCTTTAACAATGTATACGAAAGTTTCTGCAGGCATGAATATTAGCATCGGCTGTAATCGACGGCTAACTTTACACTTGTATGTTTGGCTGATGTGTAATTGTGTTTTTCACTGTGTTTCGTTGCTGTCTGGTGGACAAATACATGAATTCTGCATGTCATCATCAAACACGTGAATAGCTGTATATCTGGTAAATCAAACACTTTTTCTTCGCATAGAAAGAACTCTTCATTAATCTGAGCATGGAACGAATACTTTATATCACACACTATAAATGTGGATACAAACAATGAAAAACTAAGCGAAATTGTTAATCCCGCATTGCACGACAAAATGTGTTGTATTTAAGTAAGTAGCACGTGTTCTTGTTTGATTGTAAACACGTAGTAGTCCATAATGCATTGTTGCTCATTTAGTGGATTGGTAAAAAAACCAGGTAACAATAAATTGTGTCACACGTAAATAAACAATTACATGTGCGATAACATAAGTATGCTAATTCATGCATTTCCATATAAGGTAATGTTCCTGACCTGAGTAATGATAACATCAAAATTTCTTTTTGGCTTTTTTTTAAAGTCATGTGTGTTATGAAGGTAGATGTCACAGTTGTTATGTGGTAATTCATTTTTGCTGTGTGTGTTAATGTTTATTTTTTTACATGATTCTGTTTGTGTTTCAGATTTGCAAATATCATTTTCATTATTGATTAAAAATGTACTTTCAATAAATTTTAGGGAGGAAGCTTGATGGTTTTTGGCATTCCCTTTTAATTAGAAAATAATCTAGATATTATAAATATTCAATCAGAATCCAAATTCAGAGCTGTTTAAAGCTTAAATGTTGTGTCCATACTTGTTCAACTATTCAGAGTTTGACCTACATTGTATGCAGGAAAATCCAGTTTGCTGTCACTTGACAGCCTCTTGTTCTTATTGTTGAAGGCCGTACCGTTGCCTATAATTGCTTACATCAACTTCATTTGAACTTAAGTGGATAGTTGTCTCATTGGTAATCATATCTCCTTATTTTTATAAATGCACAATGATTTCATTTTCCTTTACAGGATATAATGGCAAGTTGGGATGAGGTAAGTTTTTCTTCTTAAAAGTCATTGTCATGTGACTTATGTCATGTGACCTATGTTGTTTATAAACTGTACATAAAGTTACAGGCGTGTAGTATTCTCAGTGTCAGTCAGTGTCATGTGACCTATGTTGTCTATAAACTGTACATAAAGTTACAGGCCCGTAGTATTCTCAGAGTCAGTCAATGTCATGTGACTTATGTCATGTGACCTATGTTGTCTACAAACTCTACATAAAGTTACAGGCGTGTAGTATTCTCAGAGTCAGTCAGTGTCATGTGACCTACAAAATGTATGTCATGTGATCTATGTTGTCTACAAACTGTACATAAAGATACAGGCGTGCATTATTCTCAGAGTCAGTCAGTGTCATGTGACCTATGTCATGTGACCTATGTTGTCTATAAACTTTACATAAAGATACAGGCGTGCAGTATTCTCAGAGTCAGTCAGTGTCATGTGACCTATGTCTTGTGACTTATGTTGTCTATAAAATGTACATAAAGATACAGGTGTGTAATATTCTCAGAGTCAGTCAGTGTCATGTGACCTATGTCATGTGACCTATGTTGTCTATAATTTGTACATAAAGATACAGGCGTGCAGTATTCTCAGGGGGAGAACAGGAGAAATCAAAATGACTACAGTGAACAGAATTTCAATATACAAAATTCCAGGAGACAAAAAAGAAAGAAACGTAAGATAGTGTAGGACATTCACAACTCTTTAAGTCGAAGAGAATCTGACAACGCCATGGAAAAAAATGAGAAACAATCAAAATTTAACGGTCTACATTAGTCATTTCAGGGCCATTTATAGCTGACTATGCCATATGGGCTTTGATCATTGTTGAAGGCTGTACAGTGACCTATAGTTGTTATTTTCTGTGTCATTTTGTCTATTTTGTAGAATTGTCTCATTGGCAATCATACCACATTTTCTTTTTATATTCAAAACATTACATAGAAAACTAAAGACCGAGCAACACAAACCTCAACAAAAACTTAGGCTGATCTCAAAACTACTGCAGAATACAATTATGACAATTGTCTACAGACTTTTCTTAAAAAAAAAAACCTCTGAAATTATAGACAACAATGTCACTCCTTCTTGGTAATCACTGTATTTGGTATAAACTGTTGAAACTGTAAAAAATGTAGCTTGTTAAATTCAATTATTACATTTATAATACATTTGTATGTTCTAGAGGAAAATGTAAAATCTTTATTTTGCTTACAGAAACTTCTTACAGCTGCAAAGGAGGGGAATATAAAAGAGGTAGAATTATGTGTAAAGAACAGAGCTAACTTGGAATGTAGAGATGATGATTATGTAAGTGAAGTAAAATGTTTAGCACATGTAAAGTTATTTATTATATAGTACACACAATATGAATCAGTCAAATATTACTCTTGTTTATGCTCAGTGATTAAATGTTAATTTTTAGTTATTGCAAATACCCTTGTCTCAAAATATTAAGAAACATCATTGCACAACCTGAATGTAGATAGAACTCTTGTATTCAACAAAAACAGTGTGAAACATCATTACACACCACCAAAATATACAGCTACAGTATTCAACACCAACACCCAAGTAAAAAAGTGAAAAAAACACATTAGGTACATGAAGTAGAAGAAGAATGCCATGGCCAGACAAAAAGACAAACAACAGCCACAAACAAACATGAAATACTTCATCACACCAATGAATACCACTCCAGTTTGTATGTCAGAAAGTTTGCTGTCTGATACTTCCTTACTGTATACAATTCAAATATTTTGATTTACTTCAATACACCGATGAATACCACTGCAGTTTGTATGTCAGAAAGTTTGCTGTCTGATACTTCCTTACTGTATACAACTGAAATATTGTGATTTACTTTATTACACTGATGAATACCACTCCAGTTTGTATGTCAAAGGGTTGTTGTCTGATATTTTATAACTGAATACAACTGAAATATTGTGATTTACTTCATTACACTGATGAATACCACTCCAGTTTGTATGTCAAAGGGTTGCTGTCTGATACTTCCTATCTGTATACAACTGAAATAGTGTGATTTATTTTATTACACTGATGAATACCACTCCAGTTTGTATGTCAAAGGATTGCTGTCTGATATTTAATAACTGTATACAACTGAAATATTGTGATTTACTTTATTACACTGATGAATACCACTCCAGTTTGTATGTCAAAGGGTTGCTGTCTGATATTTCCTTACTGTATACAATTCAAATATTGTGATTTCCTTTATTACACTGATGAATACCACTCCAGTTTGTATGTCAAAGGATTGCTGTCTGATATTTTATAACTGTATACAACTGAAATATTATGATTTACTTTATTACACTCATGAATACCACCCCAGTTTGTATGTCAAAGGGTTGCTGTCTGATACTTCCTTACTGTATACAACTGAAATATTGTGATTTACTTCATTACACTGATGAATACCACTCCAGTTTGTATGTCAAAGGGTTGCTGTCTGATACTTCCTTACTGTATACAACTGAAATAGTGTGATTTACTTTATTACACTGATGAATACCACTCCAGTTTGTATGTCAAAGGATTGCTGTCTGATATTTTATAACTGTATACAACTGAAATATTATGATTTATTTTATTACACTGATGAATACCACTCCAGTTTGTATGTCAAAGGTTGCTGTCTGATACTTCCTTACTGTATACAACTGAAATATTGTGATTTACTTTATTACACTGATGAATACCACTCCAGTTTGTATATCAAAGGGTTGCTGTCGATACTTCCTTTCTGTATACAACTGAAATATTGTGAAATACTTTATTACACTGATGAATACCACTCCAGTTTGTATGTCAAAGGATTGCTGTCTGATATTTTATAACTGTATACAACTGAAATATTATGATTTACTTTATTACACTGATGAATACCACTCCAGTTTGTATGTCAAAGGGTTGCTGTCTGATACTTCCTTACAGTATATAACTGAAATAGTGTGATTTACTTTTTAACACTGATGAATACCACTCCAGTTTGTATGTCAAAGGTTGCTGTCTGATACTTCCTTACTGTATACAACTGAAATATTGTGATTTACTTTATTACACTGGTGAATACCACTCCAGTTTGTATATCAAAGGGTTGCTGTCGATACTTCCTTTCTGTATACAACTGAACTATTGTGATTTACTTTATTACACTGATGAATACCAATCCAGTTTGTATATCAAAGGGTTGCTGTCTGATACTTCCTTACTGTATACAACTGAAATAGTGAGATTTACTTTAATACACTGATGAATACCACTCCAGTTTGTATGTCAAAGGGTTGCTGTCTGATACTTCCTTACTGTATACAACTGAAATATTGTGATTTACTTCATTACACCAACACTGATGAATACCACTCCAGTTTGTATGTCTAAGGGTTGCTGTCGATACTTCCTTACTGTATACAACTGAAATATTGTGATTTACTTTATTACACTGATGAATACCACTCCAGTTTGTATGTCAAAGGCTTGCTGTCGATACTTCCTTACTTTATACAACTGAAATAGTGTGATTTACTTCATTACACTGATGAATACCACTCCAGTTTGTATGTCAAAGGGTTACTGTCTGATACTTCATAACTGTATACAACTGAAATATTGTGATTTACTTTATTACACCAACACTGATGAATACCACTCCAGTTTGTATGTCTAAGGGTTGCTGTCGATACTTCCTTACTGTATACAACTGAAATAGTGTGATTTACTTCATTACACTGATGAATACCACTCCAGTTTGTATGTCAAAGGGTTACTGTCTGATACTTCATAACTATATACAACTGAAATATTGTGATTTACTTTATTACACTGATGAATACCACTCCAGTTTGTATGTCAAAGGGTTGCTGTCTTATACTTCATAACTGTATACAACTGAAATATTGTGATTTACTTTATTACACTGATGAATACCACTCCAGTTTGTATGATAAAGGGTTGCTGTCTGATACTTTCTTACTGTATACAACTGAAATATTGTGATTAACTTGATTACACTGATGAATACTACTCCAGTTTGTATGATAAAGGGTTGCTGTCTGATACTTTCTTACTGTATACAACTGAAATAGCGTGATTTCCTTTATTACACTGATGAATACCATGACTTGAGACTTGACACCTGATCATACAACTTTCTTTGACCACTCCTGTTCTAAACATGTCATGTGACACCTGATTCTACAACATATATTAACCACTTATGTACTGAACATAACATGTGACACCTGATCGTAAAACCTGCATTTACCACTCTTGTACTGAACATGACATGTGACCCTTGATTTTACAACATACATTTACTACTCCTATACTGAACATGACATGTGACCCCTGATTATACAACATACATTTACCACACCTGAACTGAACATGACATGTAAAACCAGATCATACCACATACATTTACCTCTTCTGTACTGAACATGACATGTGACAACTGATCATACAACATTCATTTACCACTCCAGTGCTAAACATGACATGTGACACCTGATCATACAACATTCATTAACCACTCTTGTACTGAACAGCACATGTGACACCTGATCATACAAAATGCATTACCACTCTTGTACTGAACATGACATGTGCTACCTGATCATACAATATTCATTTACCACTGTTGTACTGAACATGACGTGACACCTGATCATACAACTTTCATTTACCACTCTTGTACTGAACATGACATGTGACACCTGATTATACAACATACATTTACCACACCTGTAATGAACATGACATGTAACACCAGATCATACCACATACATTTACCTCTTCTGTACTGAACATGACATGTGACACCTGACTATACAACATTCATTAACCACTCCAGTGCTAAACAAGACATGTGACACCTGATCATACAACATTCATTAACCACTCTTGTACTACACAGCACATGTGACACCTGATCATACAACATTCATTTACCACTCCAGTACTGAACATTACATGTGACACCTGATCATACAACATGCATTACCACTCTTGTACTGAACATGACATGTGACACCTGATCAGACAACATTGAGTTAACCACTCCAGTAATAAATATGACATGTGACACCTGATCATACAACATTCATTTACCCCTTTTGTACTGAAAACATGGACATGTAGCACACCTAGATCATACCACTTTCATTTACCTCTCCTGTACTGAATATGACATGTGACACCTGATCATACAACATTCATTTACTACTCCTGTACTGAACATGACATGTGACACCTGATTATACAACCTGTATTTACCACTCCTGTACTGAACATGACATGTGAACAAAACTAATTAATACAAACATTCATTTGCTACTCCTGTACTGAACATGACATGTGAACATACACCATGATTACTCTGTACTGAACATGACATTATACACTTCTCGTATAACCATTGTACCAATGTGACAGATTACAATGATTATAAACAACATGTAAATTACACATCATCTGATCATAACAACATTACACTATTATAAACTCATTCACTCCTGTAGAACATACTGGACACCATACTCATTATCTGTAGAACTGACATTGACACGATAACACATTATTTACACTCTGTACTGAACATGACATGTGACACCTGATTATACAACATTCATTTGTACTCCTGTACTGAACATGACATGTGACACCTGATCATACAACATTCATTTCACATTTGCTACTCCTGTACTGAACATGACATATGACACCGGATTATACAACATTCATTTGCTACTCCTGTACTGAACATGACATATGTGACACCTGATTATACAACCTGCATTTACCTTTCCTGTACTGAATATGACATGTGACACCTGATCATACAACATTCATTTACTACTCCTGTACTGAACATGACATGTGACACCTGATTATACAACCTGTATTTACCACTCCTGTACTGAACATGACATGTGACACCTAATTATACAACATTCATTTGCTACTCCTGTACTGAACATGACATGTGACACCTGATTATACAACCTGCATTTACCACTCCTGTACTGAACATGACATGTGACACCTGATCATACAACCAGCATTTACCACTCTTGTACTGAACATGACATGTGACACCTGATCATACAACATTCATTGACCACTCTTGTACTGAACATGACATGTGACACCTGATCATACCACTTTCATTTACCACTCGTGTACTGAACATGACATGTAACACCTAATCATACCACTTTTATTTACCACTCTTGTACTGAACATGACATGTGCCACCTGATCATACAACTTTCATTTACCACTCTTGTACTGAACATGACATAACACCAGATCATATCACATACATTTACCTCCCCTGTACTGAACATGACATGTGACACCTGATCATACAACTTTCATTTACCACTCTTGTACTGAACATGACATAAAACCAGATCATATCACATACATTTACCTCCCCTGTACTGAACATGACATGTGACACCTGATCATACAACTTTCATTTACCACTCTTGTACTGAACATGACATAACACCAGATCATATCACATACATTTACCTCCCCTGTACTGAACATGACATGTGACACCTGATCATACAACATACATTTACCACTCCTGTACTGAACATGACATGTGACACCTGATTATACAACACTCATTTACCACTCCTGTACTGAACATGACATGTGACACCACTGCTATATTACCCTTACACTCACCACAAACATACAACATTGCTATATTACCCTTATACTCAGCACAAACATACACCATTGCTATATTACCCTTATACTCAGCACAAACATACACCATTGCTATATTACCGTTATACTCACCAAAAACATACACCATTGCTATATTGCACTTATACTCACCACACACACACACACCATTGCTATATTACAGTTATATACTCAGCACAAACGCACCATTGCTATATTACCCTTATACTCACCACACATACACCATTGCTATATTACCCTTATACCATGTATACTCACCACAAACATACACCATTGCTATATTACCGTTATACTCACCAAAAACATACACCATTGCTATATTACCCTTACACTCAGCACAAACATGAACCTTTCCTATATTACCCTTATACTCACCACAAACATACACCATTGCTATATTACCCTTATACTCAGCACAAACATACACAATTGCTATATTACCCTTATACTCACCACAAACATACACCATTGCTTTATTAGCCTTACACTTAATACAAACATACACCATTGCTATATTAGCCTTATACTCACCAAAAACATACACCATTGCTATATTAGCCTTACACTCACCACAAACATACACCATTGCTATATTACCCTTATACTCAGCACAAACATACACAATTGCTATATTACCCTTATACTCACCACAAACATACACCATTGCTATATTACCCTTATACTCAGCACAAACATACACAATTGCTATATTACCCTTATACTCACCACAAACATACACCATTGCTTTATTAGCCTTACACTTAATACAAACATACACCATTGCTATATTACCCTTACACTCACCACAAACATACACCATTGCTATATTACCCTTATACTCATAACAAACATACACCATTGCTATATTACCCTTATACTCACCACAAACATACACCATTGCTATATTACCCTTATACTCACCACAAACATACACAATTGCTATATTACCCTTATACTCAACACAAACATACACAATTGCTATATTACCCTTATACTCACCACAAACATACACCATTGCTATATTACCCTTATACTCACCACAAACATACACCATTGCTATATTACCGTTATACTCACCACAATCATTGCTGTATTACATTTTAATATACTCACCACAAACACACACCATTGCTATATTACCCTTATACACAACAACTCATAAGATATGAAGCAGCCAACATTTTACACGGAAAAACCACTAAATATTTTCTAAGCTTTGATCATTATTTTGAATTTACACAAAATGATGTTGTTAATCAGACAGGTTTAATGGACCACGCATTATTGTTAGAATTATATAAAGTGGGATCTCATTTTTTTCGTAACACAGAACTTAATCAGATAGTAAAGGTCTTATTTTGTTTCTTGATGAAAAATTATTTTGTAAACATTTGATTTTAATGAGAAGTTAATGAAAACAAATTGTGTTAACATATTTGGTCAGATAATGCTGATTCTACAGATTTAATGTAAAATATCTAATAAAAATAACAAATACTTGACAGAATTATATAAAGTGGGGTCTCATTTTTCTTGTCTCTCCGTACTGAATCAGAAAATATTACTCGTTTTAATGTTTCTTGAATTTTTTTTTTTTTTAACTTTGATCATTCTACGTAATCATTGTTAATCAGACAGATTTAATGGACAACAAATATTTGTTAGAATTATATAAAGTGAGATCTCATTTTAATTGTCTTGTCCAGCAGAGTCCATTGACATAGATATTGTTTATGTTTCTAGAAAAAAGTTTTTTTTTAAACCTGACAGTTTTGATGGAAGTTCTGACATCTCACAATTAAACATGTTGTTTATTTGTTGTTTATGTAGAATATAAATACAAGTGTGACTGGTCATTTTATTCAGTTTTGACCACTGATTCATGTGATATATATTTTGTTTATATTTATTACACAACATTGTCCAGTTTATGACACAAGTTTTGATGTCTGTTATATGTTGATATTACAGTTAGGAAGGACACCATTAATGTGGGCGGCTTGGTTGGGACGCCTGGAGGTGGTGACTTACCTAGTCACTCACGGAAGTCAGTTAGAAGCCACAGACTGGGTAATGATAGATATAATGACCTTACTCTGACCAAACATCACTTTATACAGAATCTACACAAAATCATGTTGTTAATCAGACAGGTTTAATAGACAACAAATATTTGTTAGAATTATATAAAGTGGGGTCTCATTTTATTCGTAACACAGAACTGAATCAGATAGTTAAGGTTTAATTTTGTTTCTAGATTAAAAAATATTTTGTAAACATCTGATTTTAATGAGAAGTTAAAGAGAACAAGTTGTGTTAACATCTTTGGTCAGATAATGTTAATTCTACAGATCTAATGTAAAACATCTTTTAAAAATAACAAATACTTGACAGAATTATATAAAGTGGGTCTTATTTTTCTTGTCTCTTCGTACTGAATCAGAAAATATGACTCGTTTTAATGTTTCTTGAAAAAAGTTTTTTTTTTTTTTCACTTTTGACATTCTACGTAATCATTGTTAAACAGACAGATTTAATGGACAACACATATTTGTTAGAATTATATAAAGTGGGGTCTCATTTTAATTGTCTTGTCTAGCTGAGTCCATTGATATATATGTTGTTTATGTTTCTAGAAAAAAAGTTTTTTTTTAACCTGACAGTTCTGATGGAAGTTCTGACATCTCACAATAAAACATGTTGTTTATTTGTTGTATATGTAGAATATAAATACAAGTGTGACTGGTCATTTTATTCAGTTTTGACCACTGATTCATGTGATATATATTTTGTTTATATTTATTACACAACATTGTCCAGTTTATGATACAAGTTTTGATGTCTGTTATATGTTGATATTACAGGGAGAAAGAACACCATTAATGTTGGCGGCTGAGAGAGGACACCTGGAGGTGGTGACTTTCCTAGTCACTCACGGAAGTCAATTAGAAGCTACAGACGTGGTAATGATCGATATAATGACCTTACTCTGACCAAACATCACTTTATAAAGAATCTACACAAAATCATGTTGTTAATCAGACAGATTTAATGGACAACAAATATTTGTTAGAATTATATAAAGTGGGGTCTCATTTTATTCGTAACACAGAACTGAATCAGATAGTAAATGTTTTATTTTGTTTCCTGATGAAAAATTATTTTGTTAACATCTGATTTTAATGAGAAGTTGATGAGAAAAAATTGTGTTAACAGCTTTAGTCAGATAATGTTAATTCTACAGATCTAATGTAAAACATCTTTTAAAAATAACAAATACTTGACAGAATTATATAAAGTGGGGTCTTATTTTTCTCGTTTCTTCGCACTGAGTCAGAAAATATTACTCGTTTTAATGTTTCTTAAAAAAAGTTTTTCTTTTAACCTGACAGTTCTGATGGAAGTTCTGACATCTCACAATAAAACATGTTGTTTATTTATTGTTTATGTAGAATATAAATAAAAGTGTGACTGGTCATTTTATTCAGTTTTGACCACTGATTCATGTGATATATATTTTGTTTATATTTATTACACAACATTGTCCAGTTTATGACACAAGTTTTGATGTCTGTTATATGTTGATATTACAGGGAGGAAGAACACCATTAATGTTTGCGGCTGAGGAAGGACACCTGGAGGTGGTGACTTTCCTAGTCACTCACGGAAGTCAATTAGAAGCTACAGACGTGGTAATGATAGATATAATCACCTTACTCTGACTAAACATCACTTTATACAGAATCTACACAAAATCATGTTGTTAATCAGAAAGGTTTAATGGACAACAAATATTTGTTAGAATTATATAAAGTGGGGTCTCATTTTATTCGTAACACAGAACTGAATCAGATAGTTAAGGTTTTATTTTGTTTTCTGACGAAAAATTATTTTGTTGACATTTGATTTTAAGAAGTTGATGAGAACGAGTTGTGTTAACATCTTTAGTCATATAATGTTAATTCTACAGATCTAATGTAAAACATCTTTTATAAATAACCAATACTTGACAGAATTATATAAAGTGGGGTCTTATTTTTCTTGTCTCTTTGTCCTGAATCAGAAAATATAACTCGTTTTAATGTTTCTTGAAAAAAGTTTTTTTTTTAACCTGACAGTTCTGATGGAAGTTCTGACATCTCACAATAAAACATGTTGTTTATTTGTTGTTTATGTAGAATATAAATACAAGTGTGACTGGTCATTTTATTCAGTCTTGACCACTGATTCATGTGATATATATTTTGTTTATATTTATTACACAACATTGTCCAGTTTATGACACAAGTTTTGATGTCTGTTATATGTTGATATTACAGGCTGGATGGACACCATTAATGTGGGCGGCTTTTTTGGGACACCTGGAGGTAGTGACTTACCTATTCACTCACGGAAGTCAGTTAGAAGTTACAGACAATGTAATGATAGATATAATGACCTTACTATGACCAAACACCATTTTATACAAAATCTACACAAAATCATGTTGTTAATCAGACAGGTTTAATGGACAACAAATATTTGTTAGAATTATATAAAGTGGGGTCTCATTTTATTCGTAACACAGAACTGAATCAGATGGTAAAGGTTTAATTTTGTTTCTTGACAAAAAATTATTTTGTAAACATCTGATTTTAATGAGAAGTTAAAGAGAACGAGTTGTGTTAACATCTTTAGTCAGATAATGTTAATTCTACAGATTTAATGTGAAACATCTTTTAAAAATAACAAATACTTGACAGAATTATATAAAGTGGGGTCTTATTTTTCTTGTCTATTCGTACTGAATCAGAAAATATAACTCGTTTTAATGTTTCTTGAATTTTTTTTTTTTTAAACTTTTGATCATTCTCCATAATCATTGTTAATCAGACAGATTTAATGGACAACACATATTTGTTAGAATTATATAAAGTGGGGTCTCATTTTAATTGTCTTGTCCAGCTGAGTCCATTGATATAAATATTGTTTATGTTTCTTGAAAAAACGTTTTTTTTTAACCTGACAGTTCTGATGGAAGTTCTGACATCTCACAATAAAACATTTTGTTTATTTGTTGTTTATGTAGAATATAAATACAAGTGGGAATGGTCATTTTATTCAGTTTTGACCACTGGTTGATGTGATATATATTTTGTTTATATTTATTACAAAACATTGTCCAGTTTATGACACAAGTTTTGATGTCTGTTATATGTTGATATTACAGAGTGGAATGACACCATTAATGTTGGCGGCTATGAACGGACACCTGGAGGTGGTGACTTTCCTAGTCACTCACGGCAGTCAGTTAGAAGCCACATCCAAGGTAATGATAGATATAATGACCTTACTCTGACCAAACATCACTTTATACAGAATCTACACAAAATCATGTTGTTAATCAGACAGGTTTTATGGACAACAAATATTTGTTAGAATTATATAAAGTGGGGCCTCATTTTTTTCGTAACACAGAACTGAATCAGATAGTAAAGGTTTTATTTTGTTTCTTGACAAAAAATTATTTTGTAAACATCTGATTTTAATGAGAAGTTGATGAGAACGAGTTTGTGTTAATTTAGTCAGATAATGTTAATTCTACAGATTTAATGTAAAACATCTTTTAAAAATAACAAATACTTGACAGAATTATATAAAGTGGGGTCTTATTTTTCTCGTCTCTTTGCACTGAATCAGAAAATACTTCTCGTTTTAATGTTTCTTCAAAAAAAGTTTTTTTTTTCAACTTTGGTAGTTCTACTGAATCAAAATAAAATTGTCGTGTTGTTTATCATACATGTTTAAAAATGGACAACAAATACTTGTGAGACTTATATAAAGTGAGGGTTGGTATAATTTGACTTGTTACACTTATATAAAGTGAGGGTTGCTATTATTTGACTTGTTACACTTATATAATTAAGAGTTTATTATTTTTGATTGCCTTTTTTTGTTTCACTGAATCAGAAAAAGTGAATTTATATCTTAATCTACCAATTAATAGTTTATACACAAATATAATTGGATATTTTCTTACCCAATGTTATATTTCTTACATTTGGTAAATTGTTTGACTCCTATCGTGATTTTGTTATCACACACCATTAACATGTTTATATTTTTATATTGTTATAGGATGGACAAACAGCTTTACATTATGCTGCTCAGTTGGGAAGGATTGATGTAACAAAATGGTTAACAGATCAAGGATGCAGTCCTTGGGTGAAATCATTGGAGGTAGCAATCTTATTATTATTCTTATTAGATAGATAGATATTTTATTCTCTAAAAATTAATTACAAGTCAACAGAGAAAGTACAATATAAATACAAATAAACAGATGCAGATAAAATATAATAAAGTACAACTTTTAAGTTTAAGATGAAATACCTGTATAATAAACAGGTTAAACTAAATATGAAGAAATCAGTTTGTGCTTAACTTGTACATGGAGGGACAAACCTTTTTATTAATACACTTAATGAATGAACACAGTTTTCTTAAGGAGGCTCGCGGGTTTAAGATTTTCAGAAAAAAAATTCATTTATTACCTTAAGTAGTTATTACTTTATCATTATGGTACAAGAATCATTCCAAAAAATCAATTGGTGTTGGCCTCAGGTGACTTTTAAACTGTAGATATCATTGGAAAAGCTCCAAATTATCTCCCTTTTGTGCAAAAATGCCATTTTTGGCATTAAAATTGAAATATCTTTTTTAACTCATCGGTGACCTATATTTTTTTATTTTTTTTCGAAAAAGCTGTACATAAACTAAATAACTGTAAAATTTAAGCGATTTCTGTAATTTAGTTCTTTTTTTATTTTGATATTACAACTATTTCCCTATTACATGTATTAGGTCAACAGAAAAATTTACATTAACAAAAATGTATGCTTCTTTCGAAGGCAGATTGTGAGCGTAAATGAACGGTGACCCAATTTAAAAAAAAAATTAAACAACTGATTCAGACCCGCGAGCCCCTTAAAACTGATTGTATTTTGTCGAGCTTGCGACTTTAATCTCAAAAGCTCGACATAGGGATAGTGATTAAGCAGTGGCGGCGGCGTTAGCTAAGTTCTTAAAATTTTTATATTTCAGAAGGTGGTAGAACTGGATGCTTCGTATTTTGTATATGGATGCCTCATTTTACGAAGTTTACGCCAGTCACATTTCCCATGTCCTTGACCTCATTTTCATGGTTCAGAGACTACTTGAAAAACACTTTTTTTTGTAATGTTAAATTCTCTTTTATAAGTAATAGTATATATATATTTGGTATATATATATGGTATGTGCTTACCTTGCAAGGTCCTCATGCCCGTCAGACAGTTTTCACTTGACCTTGACCTCATTTCATGGATCAGTGAACATTCAACAAGGTTAAGTTTTGGTGGTCAAGTCCATACCTCAGATACTATTGGAAGGACTGTAAGGTGTACATGTCCAACTGGCAGGTGTCATCTGACCTTGACCTCATTTTCATGGTTCAGTGGTTATAGTTAAGTGTTTGTGTTTTGGTCTGTTTTTCTTATACTGTATGCAATAGGTCTACTATATTTGGTGTATAGAATGATTGTAAAGTGTACATGTCTAGCTGGCAGGTGTCAACTGACCTTGACCACATTTTCATGGTTGAATGGTCAAATATAAAAAAGAAGATTTGGTATGATTGCCAATGAAACAACTGTCCACAAGAGACCAAAACGACACAGACATTAACCGTACGGCCTTCAACAATGAGCAAAGCCCATACTGCATAGTCAGCTATAAAATGCCCTGATAAGACAATGTAAAACAATTCAAACGAGAAAACTAACTGCCTTATTTATATAAAAAAATGAACCAAAAGTTTAGTTTATGAGTTTTGGTCTTTTTAGCTCACCTGGCCCGAAGGGCCAAGTGAGCTTTTCTCATCACTTGGCGTCCGGTGTCCGTCGTTGTCCGGCACCGGCGTCCATCGTCCTGCGTCCGTTGTCGTTAACTTTTACAAAAATCTTCTCCTCTGAAACTGCTGGGCCAAATTTAACCAAACATGGCCAAAAGCATTATTAGGGTATCTAGTTTAAAAATTGTGTCCGGTGACCTGCCCAACCAACCAAGATGGCCGCCATGGCTAAAAATAGAACATAGGGGTAAAATGAAGTTTTTGGCTTATAACTCAAAAACTAAAGCATTTAGAGCAAATCTGACATGGGGTAAAATTGTTTATCAGGTCAAGATCTATCTGCCCTGAAATTTTCAGATGAATCGGACAACCCGTTGATAGGTTGCTGCCCCTGAATTGGTAATTTTGAGAAAATTTTGCTGTTTTTGGTTATTATCTTGAATATTATTATAGATAGAGATAAACTGTAAACAGCAAAAATGTTCAGCAAAGTAAGATCTACAAATAAGTCAACATAACCAAAATGGTCTGTTGACCCCTTTAGAAGTTATTGCCCTTTATAGTAAATTTTTAACCATTTTTCGTAAATCTAAGTTATCTTTTACAAAAATCTTCTCCTCTGAAACTACTAGACCAAATTAAACCAAACTTGGCCACAATCATCATTCGGGTATCTAGTTTAAAAATTGTGTCCGGTGACCCTGCCAACCAACCAAGATGGCCGCCATGGCTAAAAATAGAACATAGGGGTAAAATGCAGTTTTTGGCTTATCACTCAAAAACCAAAGCATTTAGAGCAAATCTGTTATGTGGTAAAATTGTTTATCAGGTCAAGATCTATCTGCAACAACAAAAGAAAGAGAGTTTTTAACGACCTCAGCTGGCTATACAACCCTTGCACAATCAACTGAATTTTGCAGAAATCATTAATAGGATAGATTGCCCTTATATGATAATTTTTTATTACCTTTTTGGTTTTTTTGGCAAAGTGGTGGGGGGGGGGGGGTTGCGCCACAACAAAACTACTTCACAACTTTCTGATCATGCTCATTACTTTGCATTTCTTGTTAGATAAATTTTACAAAAATTCTCCCCTGAAACAACTGTCGAATTTAAACAAACTTGGTTTAAATCACCACTAGGATATTCAGGGACCACTGTGTATGATGACCCTCATCATACTCCAACAACACACCCTACATCAATCAAATACTACTGACACAACTACCATCTCATCATACTCCACCAACACACCCTACATCAATCATATACTACTGACACAACTACCATCTCATAATAATCTATCAACACACCCTATATCAATCCTAAACTACAGACACAACTACCATCAAATCATACACTACCAACACAACCTACATCAATCATACACTACTGACACAACTACCATCTAATCACATTCAACCAACACACTCTACATCAATCATATACTACTGACACAACTACAATCTCATAATACTCGACAAACACACCCTACACCAATCCTACACTACTGACAACTACCATCTTATCATACTCCACAAACCCACCTAACACCAATCCTACACTACTGATACAACTACCATCTCATCATACTCCACCAACACACCCTACACCAATCCGACACTACTGACACAACGTCCATCTCAGCATACTCTGCCAACACACTCTACATCAATCATATACTACTGACACAACTACCATCTCATCATACTCCACAAACACACCCTACACCAATCATACACTACTTACAACTATCATCTTATCATACTCCACAAACCCATCTAACATCAATCCTTCATTACTGACACGACTACCATCTCATCATACATCACCAACACCCCTTACAGCAATCGTACACTACTAACACAACTACCATCTTATCATGCTCTGCCAACACACCTAACACCAATCATGCACTACTGACACAACTACCATCTCATCCGACTCCATCAACACACCTAACACCAATCATACACTACTGACACAACTACCATCTCATCATACTGCACCAACACACCTAACACCAATCATACACTACTGACACAACTACCATCTCATCATACTCCACCAACACACCTAACACCAATCATACACTACTGACACAACTACCATCTCATCTTACTCCACCAACACACCTTACACCAATCATACACTACTGACACAACTACCATCTCATCATACTCCACTCACACACCTAACACCAATCATACACTACTGACAGAACTACCATCTCATCTTACTCCACCAACACACCTAACACCAATCCTACACTACTGACACAACTACCATCTCATCATACTCCATCAACACACCTACACCAATCATACAATACTGACACAACTACCATCTTATCATACATCACCAACACACCCAACACCAATCTACACTACTAACACAACTACCATATCATCATACTCCACCAACACACCTAACACCAATCCTACATTACTGACACAACTACCATCTCATCATACTCTACCAACACACCTAACAACAATCCTACACTACTGACACAAAAACCATCTCATCATACTCCACAAACACACCTAGCATCAATCATATACTACTGACACAACTACCATCTCATCATACTCCACAAACACACCCTACACCAATCATACAATTCTGACAACTACCATCTTATCATACTCCACAAACCCACGTAACATCAATCCTTCATTACTGACACGACTACCATCTCATCATACTTCACCAACACACCTAACATCAATTATTCACTAATGACACAACTCTATCTCATCATGCATCACCAACACACCTAATACCAATCATACACTACTGACACAACTACCACATCATCATACTCCACAAACCCACCTAACACCAATCCTACACTACTGATACAACTACCATCTCATCATATTTTGCCAACACACTCTACATCAATCATACACTACTAACAACTACCATCTTATCATACTCAACAAACCCACCTAACATCAATCCTTCATTACTGACACGACTACCATCTCATCTTACTCTACCAACACACCTAACACCAATCCTACACTACTGACACAACTACCATCTCATCATACTCCACCAACACACCTAACACCAATCATACACTACTGACACAACTACCATCTCATCTTACTCTACCAACACACCTAACACCAATCCTACACTACTGACACAACTACCATCTCATCATACTCCACCAACACACCTAACACCAATCCTACACTACTGATACAACTACATCTCATCATACTCCACCAACTCACCTAACATCAATCCTTCATTACTGACACGACTACCATCTCATCATACTCCACTCACACACCTAACACCAATCATACACTACTGACACAACTACCATCTCATCTTACTCTACCAACACACCTAACACCAATCCTACACTACTGAAACAACAACCATCTCATCATACTCCACCAACACACCTAACACCAATTCTACACTACTGACACAACTACCATTCATCTTACTCCACCAACGCACCTAACACCAATCCTACACTACTGACAGAACTACCATCTCATCATACTCCATCAACACACCCTACACAAATCAAACAATACTGACACAACTACCATCTCATCATACATCACCAATACACCCAACACCAATCCTACATTACTGACACAACTGCCATCTCATCATACTCTACCAATACACCTAACACCAATCCTACATTACTGACACAACTACCATGTCATCATACTCTACCAACACACCCTACACCTATCCTACACTACTGACACAACAACCATCTCATCATACTCTACCAACACACCTAACACCAATTCTACACTACTAAAACAACTACCATCTCATCATACTCCACCGACACACCTAACACCAATCATACACTACTGACACAACTACCATCTCATCTTACTCCACCAACACACCTAACACCAATTCTACATTTGTGACACAACTACATTCTTATCATACACCACCAACACACCTAACACCAATCCTACATTACTGACACAACTACCATCTCATCATACTCCACCAACACACCCTACACCAATCCTACACTACTGACACAACTACCATCTCATCATATTCCACCAGCACACCTAAAACCAATCCTACATTACTGACACAACTACCATCTCAGCATACTCTACCAACACAGCCTACATCAATCATATACTACTGACACAACTACCAGTTCATCATACTCCACCAACACACCCTACCCCAATCATACACTACTGACACAACTACCATCTCATCATATTCCACCAACACACCTAACACCAATCCTACCCTACTGACTCATACTCTGCCAAAACACTTAACACCAATCATACATTACTGACACGACTAACATCTCATCATACTCCACCAACACACCCTACATCAATCATATACTACTGACACAACTACCATCTCATCATACTCTACCAACACACCTAACACCAATCATACACTACTGACACAACTACCATCTTATCATACTCTACCAACACACTAAACACCAATCATACACTACTGACACAACTACCATCTTATCATACTCTACCAACACACTAAACACCAATCATACACTATTAACAAAACTACCATATAATCACTTTCCACCAATACACCTTACACCAATCATACACTATTAGCAAAACTACCATATAATCATACTCCAGCAACACATCTTACTTCCATCTAATCACATTCCATCAACACATTCTACACCAACCACACACTATTTATAAAACTACCATTTAATCAAATTCTACCAATACACCTTACACCAATCATACACTTTTAACAAAACTACCATTTAATCATACTCCAGCAACACATCTTACACTACCATCAAAACTACCATCTTATCACATTTCACCAACATACCCTACACCAATCATTCAATATTTTCTTTAACAGCATAATCTCAAATATTATTCACTGGTTTTTATTTTTAGTACTGTATATATAAAAAAGACGACATTCTGCATTGCATAGGTAAAACTAATGCAGCAGTTACCTATTACGTAATGTTTTACAGTTTTTGAAATAAAAGATATATATGTGTATAATAAATGAAAGATTATTTGATTGTATTTCAGGGTAAGACTCCTTATGATCTGGTAACAATATCAAAACATTGTTCTAAAGAGAAGAGGAAAGAAGTGATGGACTTCCTTAAGGTAAATATCCTTGTCTTACTTTAAAAGATATTCACAGATTATAAGAGACAAAACAGACTTGGTACAAAGAAATTACAATAAAATGGTTTTCAATGTCATTGTAGTATTTGTTGTCAGTTAACAATGTAAGTTGACAATTCCAAGCTTGTTGCCTAATATACATGTTGGCATATGTGAAAGACAAATGTTTAAAATCTGTGTTCTCATCTGTTGGATGTCTCTTATTTTTTGTGTCATCAGCTTGGTATCTCCTAGGTATATACACTACAGTTCACATGGACTTTGTCATTTCCACTCGCCCACAGTGGACAAACCAATGCCGTCCACTCTCCGTTCATCGTTGGCTTAGTGCCCACCCTATGCCGTGGTCATTGGTGGGCGTAGTGCCCACCCTATACCGAGGACAGCCGTGGGCGTGGTGTCCACCCTATATTGAGGGCAGCCTTGGACATACAATGCCCACAGTATACGGTGGAAAGAAGTGTGCATAATTTTGGATATAACTCGTGATTTGTGGATACGTTAGATGCTTTTTGAGGTGTTTTATTCCAATATAATCTTTTTGTATAGTAGTTTGCAATATTTCATGCACTTTCCATCTTTGTAAGAGACGTTTAAGGGTCATAACCTTTACCAGTTCACCTATTAAATCAACTTTGCCAAAAGGTGTTAATAAAATTGACAAGTTTTTGGAATGTGGAAGGTTTCCGAAGGAGATTTTGATTAACATGTACAATCAGAATATAGTTTATTTAAATGAATATCGATGCGTATTGGGGTCGATGGATTTTTACGAGAAAGGTCACTTTAAGGTTACTTGCATACGGAAATATGTCCGCGAATTGCATCCTGGAATCAAGCAATTAAAAAAAGTAATCTTCTAAATGTGGACAAGTTAAAGAAATTTCTTCAGAAAAAAGTATATGACAATACATATGTTTTAGGATGAAAACTATATACTTATACAATGTTATAGTTGTAAAAAAAAACCATATGCATCATTTTTTTTTAATTTGATGACTTTTTATAAGACCGCAAAAATTTTAATTTTTTGGTCGTATATTGCTATCACGTTGGCGTCGTCGTCGTCGTCGTCGTCGTCCGAATACTTTTAGTTTTCGCACTCTAACTTTAGTAAAAGTGAATAGAAATCAATGAAATTTTAACACAAGGTTTATGACCACAAAAGGAAGGTTGGGATTGATTTTGGGAGTTTTGGTCCCAACATTTTAGGAATTAGGGGCCAAAAAGGGCCCAAATAAGCATTTTCTTGGTTTTCGCACTATAACTTTAGTTTAAGTGAATAGGAATCTATGAAATTTTGACACAAGGTTTATGACCATAAAAGGAAGGTTGGGTTTGATTTTGGGAGTTTTGGTCCCAACAGTTTAGGAATAAGGGGCCCAAAGGGTCCAAAATTGAACTTTGTGTGATTTCATCAAAAATTGAATAATTGGGATTCTTTGATATGCCGAATCTAACTATGTATGTAGATTCTTAATTTTTGGTCCAGTTTTCAAATTGGTCTACATTAAGGTCCAAAGGGTCCAAAATTAAACTTAGTTTGATTTTAACAAAAATGGAATCCTTGGGGTTCTTTGATATGCTGAATTTAAAAATGTACTTAGATTTTTAATTATTGGCCTAGTTTTCAAGTTGGTCCAAATGGGGGTCCAAAATTAAACTTTGTTTGATTTCATCAAAAATTGAATAAATGGGTTCTTTGATATGCCAAATCTAACTGTGTATGTAGATTCTTAATTTTTGGTCCAGTTTTCAAATTGGTCTACATTAAGGTCCAAAGGGTCCAAAATTAAACTAAGTTTGATTTTAACAAAAATTAAATTCTTGGGCTTATTTGATATGCTTTATCTAAACATGTACTTTGATTTTTGATTATGGGCCCAGTTTTCAAATTGGTCCAAATCAGGATTCCATATCAAGTATTGTGCAATAGCAAGAAATTTTTAATTGCACAGTATTGCACAATAGCAAGAAATATCTAATTGCACAATATTGTGCAATAGCAATTAATTTTCAATTGGAGTTATCTTTCTTTGTATAGAATAGTAGTTGATAATATATGTTGGAAATTTGCCAGACATGACTATGATGTCATTTTCTATTTTTATTTGCCAATAACTTTATGTAAATAACTTCATTGGAAATTTGCCAATATAAAATGTTGCTGATGAAGCTTTTTTTCCTTATCTTATCTAAAATGTTTTTAGATAATGTATGATGGACATTTGCCAGACATGACTATGATGTCATTTTCTATTTTTATTTGCCAATAACTTTATGTAAATAACTTCATTGGAAATTTGCCAATATAAAATGTTTGCTGATGAAGTTTTTTTTATTGTTTTATACAATAAACAATGTATATTCACTTTTACTACCAACCAATCTTTACCATTCAGGGATAACAAGCACTTTATTTTACATTTTAATATTTTATGATGTATTTAAAAGAGTAGTTATTGTTGCAAACTCCATTAGAATTTTGAATTGATATTAGTTTTGGAAAAAGGGAAACGGGGATGTGAAAAAAAAATGGGGGGGGGGGGGTTAAATTTTTCTCATTTCAGATTTCATAAATAAAAAGAAAATTTCTTCAAACATTTTTTTGAGAGGATTAATATTCAACAGCATAGTGAATTGCTCAAAGGCAAAAAATAATTTTTAAGTTCATTAGACCACATTCATTCTGTGTCAGAAACCTATGCTGTGTCAACTATTTAATTTTAGATTTAAATAAGTTTGAAGAAGAAATCTTTAATTGATTTGTAAAATCTTGACATTTGTTTTGTGTAAAAAAAAACATGTAATGTCAAAAATTTGATCACAATCCAAATTCAGAGCTGTATCACGCTTGAATGTTTTGTCCATACTTGCCCCAACTGTTCAGGGTTCGACCTCTGCGGTCGTATAAAGCTGCGCCCTGCGGAGCACCTGGTTATAATATATAACAACAAACTAGAGTATACTGATTAACAACATAATAGTTGTTACGGTGAGGTTGAATTCCCTGTCATTTATTCATCATCCACACAGGAACTTGTCACCTGAAAACATGTGTCTGTGAAGTGTCTAACTTTTGGATATAGAAATGCGATTTTTTTTCTGATACACGTGCTTGTCACCACCCAAAAGAATTTGTAGTCATCTGATGTTTTGTCAGTACATTGATTGATTTTAAAATTGGTGAATGCTTGATTTCATTGTCTGTTTAAAGAAAAAAGAGGATATGGATAGTAAACGGCACTGGAGAAAAAAATGTATTTTTATTAAAATAAAACTTGTTGATTTTGCATAATTCTTTCATCATGAGGTTTCCAGCACACGGCACTTGAGATATGTTTCATTTTTATTCAATTGCAACCTTTTGATAAGATGATCGAAGAGATACTTTCTATAATCCAATGAATCGACATACATGTTACGTTTCCCATAAGAGCCTTAATCATTTCCGGCCAATCTGAGCTCGTGTTGTCAGCAATCTATTGTAGAATTATGTCAATTCTTGGTTATAACCATTTTAAATTTAACATGAATTGATTGATATCAAGTTCGTTTTACGATTTAAAAATGTGCAATAATATTTTATGACTTGATTTCAAATCAATTCTACGGATTTTAAAATTTATTAGAATCGATCAGAGATTCGATCTAACAAGTGTATTCATATTGTTTAGCGTGTCGTTCTTTCTAACGTGTTCTTTCTTTGTTTGATAAATAATGAATTACAACTGGTATTACAAAAATCTGTATCAGTTATTCTTATTGTCAGGTTCATGTACATGTACATTTGTACTTGTAGGATGATATGTGATTTTCCGACGGGGAGGGACAAGGGTTGGGAACTACAAAAAATGTATGAAAATCTAAATACATCTAAAGGCCAAATTATAGCCAAATCTGTGAAAGGAATCAGAGCTTTGCATGAGGGAGATACATTCCTTAATTTATAACAATTTCTATCATTTTGTAATAGCAAATTTTAATAACACATAAAAAATCCGTATTTTCATGCCAGTACCGAAGTACTGGCTATTGGGCTAGTGATACCCTCGGGGACTAATAGTCCATCACCAGAGGCATCGACCCAGTGGTAGTAATAAAATTAACGGTATCAATTTTCTTGCACCAGATGCGCAATTCGACAATACATGTCTCTTCAGTGATGCTCGTGGCCAAAATATTTGAAATCCAAAGCTTATAAAAAAAAGATGAAGAGCTATAATACAAAAGGTCCAAAAAGTATAGCCAAATCCGTATAAAGTGTAGCACTGAAGATGTAAATTCAAGCGCTGTAGATGTAAAGTCTATCGCTAGAAATGTAAAATCGTGTTTTATAGTGTGTTGCAAATAAGGATGCAAGAAAAGCCTCGGTCACATCTTACCGGATATCTCGAACGCACGCCTAACGGAAAACCTTTTTTCCATCCGTTCATGTCCGTTAGACGTCCGTTCTTATTCGTAAGACGTCCGTCCATATCCGTTGCATGTCCGTTAAGCGTACGTTTTATCCGTCAACGTCCGTTCTGTCCGGTCGAAAAATTTTAGCATATTCAAAACGTTGAACGGACGTCCAACGGATAAAATGTCCGTTGAACGTCCGTTGAACGTCCGTTAGGCGTCCATTTTGTACGGTACTCGTCCGTTTCGTTTCCATTTTGTATACGTTACGTGTCCGTTATACATCTGTTGGTGGTCTGGATGATAAACTCACCAACGGACTTCTACCGGACGTATAACGGATAAAACGGATGTTGAACGAATGAGATCGGACTTCTACTGGACGTATAACGGATAAAACGGATGATCAACGGATCTGAAACGGATATATGCCAATTGAAATTTTCGTCAGAAATGCCAATTATTGGTATGTCAGATTTCTTAAGGTTCATGAATTCTTATTATTCATAATCAACCTTAAAGTAAGGGCGATTCTTCACAATCAAGCAGCTCTTATTTCAGACGCTGACCTTATGCGGTATTTTGAAGAATAAACCAAAAACAGTTACACCTAAACATTTTGAATATTTATGCGATGTACATGTATTATTATTGTTGCCTTTTATTTTTCCGTATATATTGTCCATCCGTTAGGTGTGCGTTTTATGCGGTACTCTTCAGTTGGATGTACGTTCGACATCCGTTCTGTCCGGTACGTTTCCGTTTCTCGTACTTTGCATATCCGGTATGTGTCCGTAAGGCATCTGTTACACGTCCGCTGTATTCGGTCAGTACATCAACGGACTCCCAACGGATAACAATTCTGTCAACGGACAACTTTTATTTTCATTCGTTAGACGTCCGTTCGTGCTTCGGTCACACCTTACCGGATAGCACGAACGGACGCCTAACGGATGAAAAAAAAAGATGTCCGGACAGAACGGATGTCCAATGTATATACGGATGGTATGCTGCTTTCACGAAAAAATACTTTGGGTAGCACTTTACCAAAGAGAATAAGCCTTCTGCAAATCTCTTCGATCATAAGCTTAAGTTTTATAAAAATGTCCATGAACCAGAGTTTGAATGGTGTCGAAACTTTTATATTGACTGCTTTATTTGAATGAACGAATCAGTACATTGCTTTAAAATTAATGCACTTATATAATAGAATCGAAGAGTACATCGATAGAGTATGGTTATTAAATTGGGTATGTTGTAAAGGTTAGATGAAATTGTCTACGTTTTTTTATTCTTCTGTAATGTTTACTGTTTTCAGAGTGTTTTTTTGTTTTCTTTTTTAGCCATGGCTTAGTCAGTTTATTTTCGACTTGTGGGTTTTTATGTCCTCTGGGTATCCTTTGCCTGTTTTTTAGTTATGATTTTTTTTAAAGTAAATGAAATAGCGGATAAATGGTTTATTTTTAAATAAATTGTTACCTATGTCAAATTCAAAACATTGCCAGTGTTTATCTTATGAAAGCACCAAATGTTGGACATGTCTACCAAAACAAAAACATATTCCAATAAAATCGTTATCACAATATGATCGATTTTTTAATATCTTGATGCATTATAAGCATTTCCAAAATTATTTGATTTCATAATATTAATCCACACATTATGCTATCTTATAATATTATTGATTTTTATAATATATCTTAAATTATGGTGTACCATAATATTCGTTATGGTGTAATGTAACTAGCACTTTACCAAAGAAAATAAGCCTTCTTCAAAACTCTTCAATCATTAGCTTTAGTTTTTCAAAGATGACGAGAGTTTGAATGGTGTCGATAGAGTATGTTTATTAAATGTGGTATTTTGTAGATGATAAATGATAGTTATGGATTAACCGTTTTACAGATGATATCGGATATGTTCCTTATTTCATAACTAAAATCCCCTTTCCTTTTCACGTATATGACATATCGAATTAAAGTATTTACCGGGTTTGTAATAACATGAGCAACACGACGGGTGCCACATGTGGATCAGGATCAGCATACCCTTCCGGAGCACCTGATATCATCCACAGTTTTCGTTGGGGTTCGTGTTGCTCAGTTTTTACCTTTCTGTGTTGTGTATTGGGTTCTATTATTTGAATGTTTGTCTTTTCTTTTTTAGCCATAGCCTTGTCAGTTTATTTTCGATCTATAAGTTTGACTGTCCCTCTGGAATCTGTCGCCCATCTTTCACAGAGAGTGGTTATATTGTTTTAGTATTTTGTAAGCGCGACATTTTTGTAAACTTATTAGGAAGTAACATTCATATATGTAATATATTATTGTATTAGTTTAAAGCAATTCAATGGGACGTCATATATCTTATATGAATTTACTCGTCTAAACTTAAATTGGAGAAAAACAGCTTCCTTACGACAAATCACGATAATACCATATCAACCTGGCTTTTTACTAGTCTTAAATGTTGACCAGGATTCAAGTCTTGCTAGTTCACAAAGTGTCAGTCTGTTGTCTGCTCTCTGGCTGGAGTGTTGTCTCTTTTACATATATTCCCTATTTCGATCTCAATTTTATGTAATTAGACATGACGTCCTACTTGGACATATTATTGTGAATCCGAAGCAATAAGTCATTACTCTCAATAAAAAAATACTACTTAATTCGGAAATTAAGGAATACAGGTGTTATAGTTTTAGAATATTAGCCGAGATAATAGAACAATTTTTAAACCTTTATACAACATTTCTCGTAGCTTTTATATTATATTTTATTGTTTGAATCAACTGATTTACCATTCAATGAATTGCGATTAACACGTAGTGATTGATATTTGTTTGGAGTGTTCAAATCTCTATATTATAAATATTTAATATATTTATTTATATTATTCTATATTATATTTTGACTAACAAACTTCGTGTTTTGACTAGTATAATGTGCAAAGAAGTCAACGAATAAATTTGGATAAATAGAAATAGAATTTTTTTTTTCGATTTTAATATTATATATTAACAAACAAAAATAAAAGTCTATTATAAATGTCGTCATGCATAAGTCATCATCCACATTTCATACAGTACTAATATATTTATTTCCAAAAGATTATTTTGACAGGTTGCACTCCCATTAGTATGTTGTGATATAATTTCAACTAGGCATTAATATTATGAGTTCATTCTGCAATGTGTATAAATTTTCATATCAAACGTAAATTATGTCATCTGTTTCTTACCAATTAATCATACTGCTGAACTAAATAATATTGTATTACATGACCTTGCTTCGCTTTGAAATAGTTTAATATTTACAATTTATTTCTTCTGCTGTTTTTATACTTGTATATAAATTAATTTTGTGGTTCTCAAGAACCAATATGTTATCTTAATTTTTTAAGAATTTTTTTCTGCAGATATATAGAAGTCAAATGGACAATAACTGAATTTTGATATGCAATGTGTTATCTAGGAAAATAACAATCATACATGTCATAGTGCTGTTTTAAATACTCAGGTGTATCTATCATCAAATATTGACCGACGTCGAAATAAATATGTATTGGTAATACATCAAAATGAATATTTAATTTCTACCTGCCTATGTTTATAGATTATGATTTTTTTTTAAATTCTGTCTTGATGTCTCGATTTTTATTCTAAGATGTAATTTTTATTTACATGTAAGACAACACAAGAGACTTTTCTTTTACAGACACAATTTTAATTTTAAAGGATTTGAAAAGAAACATTTCAAATTTGATGGTGACAGAAAAAATACGTTGTATGCATGTGTATTCGAATTAATGTACCCACCTTACCCAATATACACAAATACACATAAGCAACATTAAAACGGTCTGCAACATAAAATGAATTTGAAACAATAACAATTGCATGTAATGAGTTTTTGTGGATCTGACCATTAATTAAATTTCGTCAAATCAAGACATATAAACACGTGAACGTAATGTGTTTCTATACCTATTGTGTACATAGTCATTTATAATTTATAAAGACGTCTGAAGGATGTGTACTATTTTTTTGTAACATTTCCCCTTGATAAAACTAATGTATTGAAAACGAGGTCAACTGACACACTTATTTTCTACATTTATTTTCTAAAACGAGATTTATTCATTGTTTAAGGAACGATAATACATTTAAGAAAAATATGGCTTATAAGACGACACGATTTGTCTCCCTTGTACAAAATACTGTCCTAGATAAAAGACATTGAAGACGAAAGCATTTTAAATATGACGCGAGAAAGGCGACGATTGTCGGATGAATATAATCAATAGATGATTATAAAAATAGCATTTTAAGATTAATAAATTACGGAACTTGTTAGCAGTACCCAAAACATTGTTTTTCGGACACATCAAATTTAATTTTTTCATGCATAATTATGAAATTCAATAATATTCAAAATTATGGATACGCATAATATAACTGGAAATATTATTTAATCTCATAATATTATGGATTTTCATAAAGCAGTCAAATTTAGCCAATTCCATAATATTATGGAGTTCGCTAAGTGCCCCGACTGTATAACTTTATATCTCTTGAATCATTTGATTCTACCCAGCCACCAATTTTTGGCCACTATAACACTTTTAAATCTCATGAATCATTTGATTCTACTCCAAAATTCCTAATACAATTAGACACTCAAATAGCACAAATAACCTTATCAGCACGATTTCAGTATCAACAACAACAAATATACTACTTCTAAATGCAGTCACGTGTAGCCCTATATACAAGCATGCAAAGTAATAGAAAACAAATCAATATAACAAACAAAATAAAGTTAAAGTCACTAACAAATCAATGTAAATCAATTTTAAAACTTATCATCAAAATGTCAAAGATTTTAATATTGTCACACAAATATTCTTCCATGTACATCTATGGTATCCATGGATTGGTATTCAGTTACATCTATAGAGAGTGGCGAGACAATTTTCACACACTCAATTCCAGAACCTTGTGGCGAGGCAATTCTCACACAGATCAGTATGAAACGTCTGAAACAATGTTGGTGCCAAAACAATTTTCACACACAAAAATAGACTGACAGTATCATTGGAGAAAACAGATTAAAATATATAGGCACTGGATCCAATATTTAACAGCTCAGCGGTTATCGTTTTATTCACATTTAGTAATGGTTTTGGAACTAATATATACTAGTATATAATGCAAAATACCGGCGAGAGAGTTTAGTAAGCTGACCTACCTCTTACAACGTTTCCCCTGGGTCATTTATTTTTTTTCGCCACCTCTTTCGCCAAAACAATATATTTTTCGCCAAGTAACATAACTATATTTTTCGTTTAAAATTTATCTTTTTTTCTACTCCCCCCTCTTAAATAAGATGATTTTGCCCCATTGTGTCTATGATTATTCTCTCAAACTTATTTTAGAGTCTACATTTTAATGAATAGACACTAAACATTTATTTAAAACAACAGATTTTTTTTATAACTTAAAAGGGAAAAATATTCATTGTATTTTAAACAACTTTTCTAAATGAGGGGGCCACTTAGTCCAAATAATTATGACGTCTGGCAAGGAAGGCGTCCAAGAAGTAAAAAAAATAGCCTTGCCACTATACTTTTAATGATAAAGAAGATATAAGTCGTGGAATATGACAACATTAGTGGATATGTTTTGATTATATAATGCCAGTATAGTTCGTAGGGAAAGTTTCTTTAAAAGAAAAATACTGATGTGCCCTTTTGTACTAAGAAGTGGTTTTTACAACAAAACAAAAACTTTTATCACATGAAATTGACCCCTTATTTCATGTGTAGTCATTACATTGAAGGGTTACTCTCATTCGTTCCCAACCTTTTGGATAGATTTCTTCATAACGACAGTTTTCTTTTCTTGACCATCGTAAATGAAAAAGTTGAGACGTGAAACTATGTTTGAAACACGTGTGTCACTCAAACGACTTTAAAGTAGTCTCCTTAATCAATTATCTATATTAAAGTCAAAGGATAATTAAAGTTTTAAATCGGAGATTTTTCTTGCTTTTGAACATTTTTCGTCACAACAACAGCTTTCTTTTCTAAACTATCTTTCAAAGGAGAGGAGACGTCAAAAGTTTGCTTCAAACACGTGCGCAAAGTGGTAAATACATTCTGTATGTGACATTTAGCGGAAGCCATTTAACCATATCATTTTGTCAAACAATTCAATCAACACCTTTATTAATTAGTCCTTTGTTGTCGATAGCTATAAAATGCAATCAGCAGATTATTGATTTTCTGTCCAAATCTGAATGAGGTCAAGGTGAATTCCGGGTATTGTCTGATCAGGTAAAGTCTGAGAAACTCGAAAAAAAGTTAATAATCAAGATGGAGGAAAATAAATCGTTACATATATTTCTTTCGCCAAATTCTTTCGCAAATGACAACTTGTTATCGCCACAATTATTATTTTTTTGCAAATGGCGACCGCCAGCCGAAACCCTGCTCTTATAAGAAAAATTACATGAAAATCCATCGTTAAATGTAATGTTCAGAAATAATAAAGATACATGTCCACAATACCGTATACATATATATAGAAAATCTCGCTGCAATCAAGAATTCCATTCCTTTTAAAATATACAGTTCCTTGCTGCAATATATAAAGTTCCTCAAAAGTCATGAGTAGGTAATGATTATATGTTTCACTTGTTGAAATCGCCGTTCTATCGTTTCAGCAACAGCACCACCTCCGATAACCACAAAATGTTAAAAAATCAGCAAAAAATCAAAAAATCTATATAAATCCAAAGAAAAAGTTATTATATCCAGGAGAAAAACAAGCCATTGTCAACTGTTCAAATAACTACCACGAAATTAAAGTCACAATATTAATATATACAATTTGAGTCCTCCACCATGATAGATCCGCGTTTTACTCGCTTGGCTTTATAATAATTAATAACTATATTTCTGATCTAATTTTCTATTCTATCAACTACATCTATATCTTTTCATTACAAATCTACAACTCCCAAGTTTATGGCTACACGTGCTGTTCTTATCTATATTCATGCATATTCATTAGCTATGTAGGCGTGTCAAAATCGTATCAAACGCAATAATGACCAGCCAGTACACACTGTAATGATTTCATTAACCAGTATTAAAAAGATAAACATAACATAACATAACCATTTTTCGTAAATCTTAGTTATCTTTTACAAAAATCTTCTCCTCTAAAACTACTGAGTCAAATTAATCCAAACTTGGCCACAATCATCTTTGGAGTATCTAGTTTCAAAAATGTGTCCGGTGACCTGGCCATCAAATCAAGATGGCCGCCATGGCTAAAAATAGAACATATGGGTAAAATGCAGTTTTTGGCTTAATTTAACTCAAAAACCAAAGCATTTAGAGCAAATCTGACGTTGTGTAAAATTGTTTATCAGGTCAAGAACTATCTGCCCTGAAATTTTCAGATGAATCCGACAACCCGTTGATGGATTGCTGCCCCTGAATCATTAATTTTAAGGAAATTTTGCTGTTTTTGGTTATTATCTTGAATATTATAATAGATAGAGATAAACTGTAAACAACAATAATGTTCAGCAAAGAAATATTTACAAATAAGTCAACATGACCGAAATGGTCAATTGACCCCCTAAGGAGTTATTGTCCTTTATAGTCAATTTTTATACGACCGCAAAAAATTTTCGTCGTTTATTGCTATCACGTTGGCGTCGTCGTCGTCGTCGTCCGAATACTTTTAGTTTTCGCTACGCGTGGCATAATTGGACTTCTTAGGGTACACGTAACCGCCAAATATTCATATATTATTGGATAGAGATAATTGTGTATTAAACTGGTAAATTATCAAAATAAGTGAAACAAAAATATAATTCACAGAGATTTTAAGATATGAGATGTCAACATTTTGTCTTTAAAAACAATCAGTAATCCGATTTCATTTTTACTACGTCCCTAATACGCTTTTGTAGAAACGATCCTGGCTAGTTTTTGAATATTTTTCTTTAAATATTAACTATAACTATAGATTATCTATGCATATATATAACAAATTATTTATTCAAATAAATTAGTTCATCATATATAACCGTGACTTAATTTTCATTTTAAATTCTAAATATGAAGACCTGAAACGGAATTAGCAAGCAATTATTCCGGCGTTCTAAATGAATATATAATTATTAATTTGTTGTTGGTCCAGAGGTTGTTGGTCTAGATGTGGAACTTGTTGTCGGTCCAGAAATTGTTGGTCTAGAGGTGGAATTTGTTGTCCGCCCTGAGGTTGTTCGTCTAGAGGTGGAATTTGTTGTCATCCCTGAGGTTGTTGGTCTAGAGGTGAAATTTGTTGGTCCTGGGGATACTGTAGTTGGTCCCAGTATTGATGATTGTGGTGTAGTTGGAGGCATTGCCCTTGACAAACTTTGATTGTTTTTTTTTACAATGCCATCAATAAACAGATTATATACCCGTTCATTATGTGTTATTGCGAACCAGAGTTGTCTGCTCTTGACCAAGGTATTTAAACTTTTGTAAGTTTACCTGTCCCATTGAATCAATACAATAGCAATTGTTCTCTGTGTAGTTTATTCATTTGAGACCTTTAAATTTCTTCTAGGAGAAATCTATAGCTCATTGATTAATTTACCTGACCAAAATAATATCCTCTTTTTGGTTGAAATACATGTATAAACTGCATATGATACAGTATTTATTCAATATCAATAATATATTTTCAATCTGTACATTATAAACACTGATTCAATTATAAAAAGTTTATTTCGGATTTCCAATAAGTTAAAGGACGATTTGCATTCAGTACAGCTTTCATTGGTTGGACTGTATACTTCAGACATCACACAATTCAATGCAATTACACCAAACCATTTATATAAAATGTATAGGCCTAAAGTCTGTCAAAGGAGGTTATAAATGATTTGTGACAATGCAAATACTAGATTTTAGAATATAAATGAACATCTTTAACCAATGAATTCAAAATACTAATATCTATTCAATTTCACAAATATGTTCTGAATAAGCATCATGTAAATCATTAAATAAGGAAAGGTTTTAATCAAGAGAAATAACAATGAACATTCTGAAACTGATTATACTTGTAAGGGAAACAACTACATATGCACTTTCATATTTAGTCAACGTGCATCACTATGCAATGCTATGCATTATCTATAAATTATGTGGCGAGGAGAAATGATTTTGTTCAATACAATGACTGTACCTATTATAACAAATAGATGCAAACAACAGAATCAAAGTTGGAAATAAGTAAAGAATTACGGTCCATTCAAGATAATTGTCTGTGTCTAGTTAAAATAAGTTGTGATTGAATTGCTCATTTCAACTTCCTGTAAAATATAGAGTTATTGTCTTTTAAATCTACTGGCAGGTAGAAAGGCTATTAAAATATATGTATTAAACTATTTGACAAGTTTTCACTTGGGGCATGATAGTCTGTAGCATATTTTTTTTTTTGTAGACTGTCATGTCAAAGACATCCCCAGAAGTAACTCCTGACACCCATTTACAGGAACCTGTAGCACCAGTAGTTGAAGGTAATCATCTAATGTTAATTATTCAGATACTGGCTGAAATGATTTATAATTACCTGTTTCTAATATACAGAAACCTTGATATCTGCTTATAATGTTATAATGAAAAATGATGGAAAAAAACAACAAATTGATGGGAAAAGTGAAGTAGGCTATTGATGAAGATTGATTGATTACAGATCACAATGATCACATTAACTTTAAAATCATTCTCATCTAATTTATACTTTCCTCAACGTGTTGAATATATTTTTGATAATCATTCTTACCAGTTCCTCTCACAAGGCATGTGACGTCAAAATCATCAGACTTGTTGCTGTCACAAGGCATGTGACGTCAACATAATCATAAAGGCAACAGTAGGATACCGCTATTCGAAATTCATTAATCGATTGAGACTAATATGAATTGTATGTCTCAGACCTAATATGTATAAATCGGTAGACGAGTATGACCTCTTACTAATGACTTTTTAGGATAAACATTTATTTATTTACATTTCAGACAGCAAAATACCAGAACAAATAAAAAAGATGGATCATGAGTCGATTGCCATTTATCTGAACGCCCTTGAATCGGGTTCAGAAAGAAAACGGGATATAAATTTAATAATTGTTGGAAAAAAATCTGTTGGAAAGACTTCCTTAGTACGAAGATTGTTCAGGGAGGAGTTACAAAGCGTAAAAAGCACAAATGGCATCGAAATTCATCGGCGGAGATGTCGAATAAATCTAAGTAACTGGGAATGGAATAAAGTGTTAGGTAAATATGCCATTTTTTTCTCACTCTCGTTTTACATGTTTTATTTATTGCAAAGTTATCATAGAAAAACTAAAACATAGTAAACATAATTTTAATTTTTTTTAAAGTTCTGTTTATGCTGTTTTATATATTTACTCTTTTTTTTATTTTTCAATTCTTGGAAACACATTTTTGCTAGATCCTAGTATGAACCGTATGTCTCAGACCTAGTATGAATATTCAATATTTAATTAATGGAATTAAAGATAGGCATGTTGGATGTAATTTAAACTAAAATAAAGACTAATGATCTCTACTACATTATCACAAAATATTTTTTTTCGCAAAAATGACTATGCTTATGTAAACTTATCCTCGCATCCGTTTTAGTATATGTAAAAATGTAATTTTTTTATAATTATACTGTTTTCCAGTGTACTCTTTTATGCTTGAGACTTACAAAGCTGTGTAATTAGGCCACAATTAAAAATATTTTGGTTTGCCCAAATCCTACCCAAGGTTGAGACAGTGGGTAGATATATATGCATATTATTTTTTTTTAAGAAATTTATGTATCGGATGTTTATTGTTTATTAGTCTCCATGCCTATCTGATTAAAAAAAAAACTTCTTCAAATCAGGACAATAAAAGAATTTGAGTAGGCAGCTTTTTTTTCTAAGTAGGTATGGTTTGGGCAAACAAATCTATTCTTTTTTTATGGCCTTAGGATGTTTTTTTAATAAATTTTTAGTGCCTGCATTTCATGTTTATAATATGATCTTCAACGTCTTATTAAAAACTGTTCTCAAGATTGCAATCCAATCAGCGCAAACAAACTAAATGAAAATATCTAATCGGATGGATGTTTAATTAGATGGATGTTACTGTAAAGGTTTTATATGAAAATAAAATGTTATTGATATATTTTTTAAATGCAGATACCCTTATTCGTTGGATGTGTTTGAGCTTTGATTTTTCCGTTTTGAATTTTCCTCGGAGTTCGGTATTTTTGTTAATTTACTTTTTTCTTGATAATGAATGACCTGTTGCCTCAACAGATTATTGTTTTATGTGTTTAGTTTCTGAGAAAGGGGTCGACGTGATTTTCTTTATTGTTTCTTTATTGTATAAGATATGAAATCGGTGAAGTTTAATCCTAACTTCCATAGATTTCTTCTATACTATGAACACTTTTTAATATTGTTTTTGTAGATACAAGATTAGTGAAAGAAACAAGTATCAACAATAGAATGTTGCAGTCAATTGTCAAAAAGATGCATCAAGATAAAGAAAAACCCAAGCATGACATATTGGAGATATCTTCATCAGATCAGATATCAACAGATGATAATAAGGGCACAATCACCAAAAATATTGAACATGACGATGAACCTCAACCCAAACGTGCCAAAATGAATTATCAGTTTGCTTATCCGGAGATTACAGAATCTCCGTTGTCTAAACTGGCAAAGGATGAGCTGTTAAGTATAATCGGATCTGCTGTAGACTTACAAGACGAAGACGGCTATGCAAATTTAACAGTGTGGGATTTTGCTGGTGACATTGAGTATTACAACACACATCAAACGTTTTTGAATTCAGAAGCAATTTTTCTTGTCGTAGCAAATTTACATGACATAGATGACAAAGTAGCTTACGGTTTGTAAAGTCAATTTGTGCTTCCTTATCAAATTAAAAGATATAATAATATTAAACATAGATACGAATTATTCTTGATGTTCAGCTCATATAAAAACAATGAATCTAAACATTTAAGACAGCAAATTTTAATACATTGCTTTTTTTGTTAAATGATTTTTATTATTTGCTCTAAACGACACTACTTTTCGTGTTTCATTTAATATAGCCATTTACTATCTTGACTTGCATCTAGAAATTGACAATGAGGATCGAATGAAAACAAAAGTTCGTGACAAAAGAGATGACTTCAGCTTCCCAATTGTTCTTTCATTTTCTATGTAGCAACATTCTAGCAGTGTCTTCCCATGAAGCATATATCTCCAAATTGATACAATATTCTAGGACTTGTATTCCCTATCATGATGTCCTGATAAGAAGGTTGCTGCTCACAAAAAAGCCATCAAGCCAAGTGTCAAAGAGGTGCAGTTGAAATTATCCCTTCTAAATATTTACAGACGCCATCAATAGTTGGTTTAACGTCATTGAATATCTGTTTTAAAGATGATGACGGATATGTTCCAAAAGTCGTAACTACAATCCTGCCACTTTTTACCTACAGAATTATACTTATCACCAGGTTTTTAATTACACGAACAACACAAAAGGTGCATATGTAGAGTAAAATCTTCCCTGAGTGTATGAAATCACCCACGGTTTTTGGTTGGGTTGTCTGTTGCCCAGTCTTAAGTTTTCTACGTTGTGTTTTGAATACTTTTGATTGTCGTTTTAGTCTTTGGCGTTCTTTGTCATGTCTTTGTCAGTTTATTTTCGTCTAATGATTATAAATGTTCCTTTGATATCTTTCCCCTCTCTTTTACACGTAAAATCGTGAAATATACTTGTAGCTAACCTATTTTATATAGACGTAAAATCGTGAAATATACTTGTAGCTAACCTATTTTATATCTTGCTTAAAAAGATATCACCACAAATGTTGTTTTCTTCTTATCTCATACAAACATCCTTTTTTATACGACTGCAAATATCTTGCGTTGTACGAAGACATTTGATTTCCAAACAATAGCTTACATATTAGTGATTGGAAATTCATGAAATGTTACCACAAGGTTTCATATAAAAAAAAATGAAGGTTGGGATTGATTTTTGGGGCAATGGTCTGAACTGTTATGAAAAACGGAACAAAAACAAAACTTTTCTAATACAAATGTATCAATTGTTCCTTTCTTGACCATATTCAATGGGATTTAATTCAAAGTGTAGGACATAGTGGGTTCAAATTGAATTTAGTTTGATTTTAACAACATTTGAATTCAATGGTGTTTTCTTTTTATATGCTTAATCTAACTATGCAGAACTTCATGGTGGGTTTGTTTATAATTTTGTAAAAAATAATTTTTAGACAGCTATATATATGTGTCAAATATTTTATCATAATCCAAATTCAGTTCTGTATCAAGCTTGCATGAATGAAGTGTCGATTTTAGCCCAAACTGTTTAGGGTTCGACCTCTTCGCTCGTATCAAGCTGCGCCCCGCAATGCGTTTTATTAATGTATAGCTGTTTGCTTTCTGTACATGGAAAACTTACGAACTCCATCATTAAATTGGCTTTATTACCACAGATTACCATAGGCATGTTCCATTTGTAGTAACCACAATATCGTTCTATTTACGTCGACTCTGACCTACAAGTGAGACTTATCGCCGAATTTGAACTTACCACAAACAACAAGACGGGTGCTGCATGTGATATAGGATCTGCGTACCCTTCTTGAGCACATCGATTCAAACCTATATAATGTTGTGCATACTTTTTTTGTCTATTCTATTGGTTTTTTTTATCCGCCCGATCGTTATCGTTTTCTTTTTGACTGATGAATGTTGATTCGCCCGTGTGTAACGTTTGCCTCTTTTTAAACACTAATTTAAATAGTTATATTTTTTACTTGCAATATTATAACGGTCTGCAGGATAAATCATTATATATTTTTTTATTGAATGAAGCAATTATATTCTTAAGACACATTTAAAATGCAGTCATCCACCGAAATATTTAAATATTAATTTGTCTTTAATCACAGACACATTCAATTTCTGGATGGATACAATACATTGTTATGGAAGCATAAACGACAAAACTGAAGCTGTATTGCTCGAAGGAGCTCACAACCTTCTAGATCCACCAGTTATTGCAATTGGTACACACAAGGACGAATTTCAGGTATTTATATCAAAGTAACAATGGAGTAGACATGTTAATTTATAGTCTCTGTTTGTAAAAACTTGACGACTGAATTTGCACCTTTGAAAATATTCAGGTAATGTTAATTTGTGTTCGTATAAAAACGGTATTCTAGTTAAGTTTGGACTATGGACATTGGAAATACTTCACCAATGTATCAGATCTACAAGATACGATTAGATCAAGTTTGCCACGACGTCTTACAGATCTAACGGGTTGTTTATGAATTGCTGATTCAATGTTACGTTAAAGCGCATTTTAAATAGAAACTATTGAAATTGTTTCAGTCTAGATTGTACAATATCTATTTCATTTTACTGTAGGAATATGTACCTTTGTCATATTGATAACAATGTATATCTTTCCTGTCCTGACGGTCAAGCTTGTCTATGCTGATTGTCGTTTTTGTTTTTAAAGTTGTGCTTGATCTTTCTAATTGATGATTTTACATCTCAAGGACATTTTTTGAATGAAGTGTGAATGAGATGATGCTAGAAGTACTGGGGTTTTTTTTATAAAAGAAAAATCTTTCCACCAGTCAATATCTATTTTGTTATCAAAATATTATAAGTCAGTCTTAAATGTCATTTCCTATGGCTTTATGATGTATAAATATGAATTAAAGCAAAGGTCAAAATCTAGAACGTGCAAATTACCTATGACCTTGACCTCAATTTCAAGGTCATAAATCAAGGATCTCAAATCAAAAGACCCTAGGTTTTTATTAGGTATGGTTAATGAGTTATATCACTTTACGCATAATTCTAAATATAAGATGGGCGAAAACTCCTATTTATTGTTTACGCAACCTGTCAACCAAAATTTATAAGTAACGGCATGTCGCAACTAACAATTTAGTGAAAATAAGATGTTGATATACTATAAGGTTTTGAAAATAAGTAAAAATAAGCCAAAATAAAAATTTAGAATATGACCTTGACCTTATTTTAATTTTTTGGACCAAGGGTCTCAAATCAAAAGACCCTAGGTCTCTATTACTTATGGTTTACCAGTTAGAAATGCATTTCACTTATATCAAATACATAAGGGGGAATAACTGTCATATGGAGTCTCCGGATAGCTTCGGTCGAAACTAAACTACTAATCCTGAAAATTTAACGAGCAATTTGGTAAAATAAATTTGTCGTAATCTTTTACGGTTGCGAAGGAGCAGTGGCCCCAAGAAAAACAGTGTTTGGGGAGATAACTCTTACAATGCAAAGTATTTGGTTACGGGGTTGTCAGTTTAAAAGCGTATAAACTATACGATATCATATTCCAAATATCTAAGCGACATCTTTTGAAACAACAAAATTATGCAAGAAAAAAATTAAGTTAAAGAACAAAAATAAATAATAATAATAATAATCAGAACAAAATCAAAAGGTCTTTCCACGGAAAGGTGGAAAGACCTAATAAACTATGTTCATTTATCATAGAAGACATTTCTCAGATATATTGACCGCCACTGATTTGATGGAAGCTCGAAAACCGTCATCATTCAATAAATCTATTTTTAAGCTGCAATTGTATTGCTAACGCAAAAAAAAACTCTATAGTTTCAGCTAATGTTAAACCTATCAATACATTATTTAATTTCTCATATTTACAAATAACTAACTGGACTAAACATTGACTGATTATTCTTGGTGTGCTTTTCAAAAATTTGTGTCGGACCATTGAGTTTGTCGTTAAATGAATGTGTTTGTATGATTTTAAAAGATATCATTCCTTAAATGTTATTGTATTTTTTTTAAGACTGACTAAACCTAAACTATACATGAACGTATTTGTTTCTAGTTGCCAGAAAAGGAAAAGAGAATAAAGGAGTGCAAACACAAAAAGTCCAAGTTTAAAAAATGTTTTTATTGTGTACCCACACTACTCGAAGATGTTATTACTACAAAAGTGTATGTAAATAAGGAGATGTGGTATGACAATGAGACAACTACCCCAGATAAAAATGATAAGCACTCATACAATGTAGGTAATCGTACAACAACGAGAATAATACACACTGTATAGCCCGCGAAATGAAAAATTTGAAACAACGGGAAAACTTATAGTGATACAATTTATTAAATAAAAAATTGACAGACATGCTTGAATCAACGACAGCCACTGAATTACAGGCTACTGACGTCGGACAGACACATAGACACATTAAGAATGTTGTGGGGTTAAGCATGTTTGTGAACATGCAACCCTCCCCATTGAATCGGTACGAAGCACAAACCAATCAGCATAAAAACAAAAGACTCAAAACACTGATCTGCAGCTACTGAAAATTAGTTCAAAGTCAATTACAACTATTGAATAGATCATGTTCTCGCCGATTAAAGTATCAATCAGTTCACATCTATTGGATTTAGTAAAAGACGTCATAAGTGGTCTGAGAAACAAATGACGTTGTGGTTTCAACATATAAGTAAAATGAGCATAGATTAAAAATACTCTCAACACTCTGATATCTACATGAAATGCACAATTTATTACATGTTTTGTGAAAATAATAAGTTCTAATTAATCATGTGTTAATCGGTTTATTTTGATAATGTAAACCGCCGCAAATCTATGATTATGTTATCCTTATACAAGCTTCCAAACAATTGGTCATGACATCATTTGATCTGAAAAAATTAAGGAGATGTGGTATGATTGCCAATGAGACAACTATTAACCAAAGTTCAAATGAATTGGATGTAAGCAATTATAGGAAACCATACGGCCTTCAACAATGTGAAAAACCCATATCGTATAATCGGCTTAAATAGGCCCCCACATCAAAAATTAAAAGCGATTCTATTGAGAAAACTAACAAACAATATACCAAAACCAAATATGACAACCCATGAACCAACGAGAACCATAAGTTTACCATATCGTATCTAAGTTTCCGGGCTCAGTGCACAACATCACAGTAAAATTTAGGATGTGCTATTCCGTTTGAAGTAACTTTTTTTCTACATGCACTGCCAAACTTGGATACCAAATCTTTCTATTCATGAAATGATTCAAGTAACTAGTGATTACACATTACTGAATGATAATTTACTAGATTACGCTCATTTAAAATCATCCCTTCATAATTTTTACGGACGCCATCACGAGTTGGTTGACCATTACGGAATAACCGTTTCACAAATGATATCGAATATGTTCCTTATGTCGTAACAACAATCCCCTTCCCTTTCATGAATGTGACCTACCGGATTAGACTATTTACCGCATCTGTTATCACATAAGCAATACGACGGGTTAACCCTTCTGGAGCTCCTGAGATCACCCCTAGTTTTTTGGTGGGGTTCGTGTTGTTTATTCTTTAGTTTTCTATGTTGTGTCATGTGTGCTGTTGTTTGTTTGTCTTTTTTTCATTTTTAGCCATTGTGTTGTCAGTTTGTTTTAGATTTATGAGTTTAACTGTCCCGTTTCGTATCTTTCGTCCCTCTTTTAAACATCACTACAAGCACGAACATAAGACGGTGCACATTGAACATCACAGTCCAAAAAGGAAAAAAGTAATAATAGGGAAAGAAAAATCATCCCTTTTGTAGTAAATTTTTGTTTAGAGTACATAAATGTGTAAAAGGAGAAAATTTAGTGCTTTTATAATCTCATCACAACTAGAGTAAGTATATCTAGCATGTTAACCTTTCTCATTAGAGAAAAGGGTTTTATGTGAGTTGCAGCAAATACATTTGCAACAATATTTATCAAAGGACCAGTTCAATAGATAGGAAAACTTTTGTTTGATAAGATTGTGTGGAAGTGTAGTATAAAGAGTGAAAAAGTCAAAACTGGCAACTAAATCAATAGGACCACAAAAAGATTGTAATTTATCTAAAACATCTGAAGAATCTTTTACACTCTAAAATGGTCATTTCCACTGATTTCATATGATATTACAAAAATTAACGAAATATTCTTTGATAATAGTTAAGGAACTCGTTAAAAGCACAGAACATAGTAGAGGCCGAAATGAAACGATATTTTACCGGGTTTTTTTTTGTAGTTAAGGGAACAATACATAGTGGGAACCTTCAAATGTCTCGAGGAGACCTTAAGCTGTGCTGTGGTAGTGACATAGTTATTAAGTATATGACTCTATTTGGAGTGTACGGCCCTGAATGAAATTGAAGGCAAACTTTTATTCTTAACGACTTCTGTGTAGTATTTACCTCATACCACCACCACATTGCTTGCTGCTTTGTCGACTAATACGAATACAAAACGCTTTGATAGAACTTAAATTTTGTTTTTAGTCCAAGAAAAGGGACGTATTACTCTTTTATTTATTTTCAAAAAAATTTTCGACAGGTGATTTGCGAATACAACCAATATTCATACATTTATCATGTTTATTTAAATCAAGTGACTTTTTGTCAGATTTCTTCCGTTTACAACAATTTTTAAAATAGGATTAAAGAGCATATGTAATAGCCTGAGGACACTGTTCTCCATTTATTTTCGACCGTGGATGATATTTTGGTCCTTTTGTCAGAACGATGTTGGGGTCATATCTAAACTTCGATGAGTCATAGTCTATGCATATTTATGTTTTCTGTTATGTAGTAGCGTCCTGAGACGTTTCAATCAATCGATATTATCTTTAAAAATCTTTACAGCAGAGAACTGTGATCCCAATATTTCATTTTAACTCGAAAGTTTCTGTTGCCTATAAATTGACACATAGTAAAGAACACTAGTGATTAACACGTCAATAATAATGCAAATAATTTGACATTTAATATGAAAAAAAAAAATGTATCAACTCTGTATTAGTAGTTTTAGTCTCTACTCTAACATTGCCTAATTTTAAAGACATTTTTTACGGATGTCACGATTTTAGTTTCCTTTGGTATTGACAGGTTTATGAACATTTCCTTATTTGTCAAAATTATGATTATTCAAGTCACTAGACAGATTTATGTTCACCATCAATTTGAATTTTACTATATACACTTTTTTCTCTTAGCATGTGTTTGTGTCTGCTAATTTCAATAAGAAGTGTTTTATTACTCATTCTTAATTTTGTCAACTTCCGTTCTTAAAAAGAGTAACAAACATTTTGCCCCGATGTTCGATTCTTTTTGGATATACAAAATAAAATAAAAAGGGAAAAAAATCCTGATTGGAAACATATGAAACAATACAGTGCGAAAACTAACAGCCTATCTTATATCATAACAATGCACGAAAGCCAGAGTATAAAAAACAGACAAGTACAGATATGAGAATAGTAATAGTTTCTGACAGCCAAAAACATCTTATAAGAAATCATGTATCTAAGACTGTTTAAGTTAAATGATAATGAAATAATACAATATCACTGTTTTTGTTTTTGCGAAAGGACGAAGAACAATGCAGAAAACGTCTCGAATCCTACACTGATAAAATATTTAAAGATTCCAAGCTTCACCTGAGATCAATTCACCTGATCTCCAACACAGAGGATGTAGAAGATGCTTTTGAAAAATTGAGGAATGATATATTTGCCACAGCAAAGAGTACTGCAAATTGGAATCGAGAATATCCTGTTAAATTTATTCAGATGGAAAAAGCCATCAACTCTGAACTTACGATCGGAAAACAAATAATTTCTTTTGAAAGATTAAAAGAACTAGGTGAGAAAATACCACTTCCGATAACTGATAACAAGGAGCTTCATCTCTTTCTCAGGTATCAACATGAAATTGGTAACGTGATATTTTTTGAAGACATTCCGTCATACATCATACTTGATCCCCAATGGTTAGCAAATGCCTTTAAATGCATTGTTACAGCCCAGCAGTTTCAATCTAAATTACCACACTTACAATGGGACAACTTCAAGAAAACAGGAAAGATGGATCCTAAGCTATTGGAAGAAATATTCAAGAAACAATCAGCAGACATGAGAATTCATAAAGAGCATATACTGGAAGTAATTGAAAAGTTTGACATTATCATCTATCCATTGCTACTGACGGAAAGTGGAAATGTACAAAGGGAGCATAGTTTTTTTTATGTTCCATGCATGCTTCAAACATTAAAAATTAATGATATTGATGTATTGTTTAACGTTCCAAATGCTAGCAAATCTACATGTTTGTGTTTTGTCTTTAGTTTTTTACCGCCGTATCTAATCAGCAATCTGATTGTCTCTTGTCTACGAGAATATCCTCTAGCTGTGGTAAAGGGCGAGATAGGTCTCTTCAAGGATTGTTCTGTATTCAATATTGACAGAACTGGCTGTGCAAAATTTGTATTAGCAAAGAGTAGCCATATGATTCAGCTGCAAGTATGGCAATGGAATGAAGTAGATACAGAGGTTAACCAAGCTGTTTTAAAAGTTGTGGAAAGAGAAATCAATAGAATTGTCAACACGCGATACAAGTTGAAAACGGTATCTTTCGAGAAAAAATGGAAATGTGAGACCACCAGTTTCTCCTCTGACACAGGATTCCTTGAATTTGATCAAGTAAATGATGGGGAAAATTATTATTGCGAAGAACATAGGATTGTTCATAAATATAAAGACTATTGGTCTGGTGAGAAATCTAAGGTAATGTTTCTATTTGCTTTAGATTATTTTCATTTAGTGGGCATATATTTGTGACATGATGAAATCCAAGTATTGGTAATATGTATATTTATTCCTTTAATGTGTACTCGTTGCTAATGTCAGTATCATTGTGGACTGGTTGTGATAAAGATAAAAGTATTGAATCCATTCGCAATTAATATGCTCGACTGTACAATGTTGAAGAGCATTTAGGATCCAAAATTCCAAAAAGTTGTGTCAAATATGACTAAGGTTTTTTTTTAAATGTGTCAAATAAAGGCAACAGTAGTATATAAACTCATCATAGATACCAGGACTAAATTTTATATATACGGCAGACGCGTGTTTTGTCTACAAAAGACTCATCAGTGAAGCTCGAATCCAAAAAAGTTTTAAAAAAAGCCAAATAAAGTACGAAGTTGAAAAGCATTGAGATCCCAAATTCCTAAAAGTGTTGCCAAATACAACTAAGGTAATATATTCCTGAGGTAGAAAAGCCTTAGTATTTCAAAAAATTCAAAATTTTGTAAACAGTTAATTTATAAATGTAACAATATCAATGATAATTCATGTCAGCACAGAAAGTGGTGACTACTGGGCTTGTGATACCCTCGGGGAAGTAAATCTCTACCGGCAGTGGTTGTAAATAAAATCATCATAGATACCAGGACTAAATGTTATATATACCACTGTTTAAAAGTCATAGATCTATTGAGAGAAAACAGATCCGTGTTACAAACTAAAACTGAGGTAAACACATTAACTATAAGAGGAAAACAACAAAACTTTTGTTTTACAGGAAATGTACGAAAAACCCGACCAACTTCAAACATTTGCGTAATCCACAGTATAACTTATAATTTAAAGCTCACCTAACCGTATTCCGATCAGAGACAGAGTTTTCATTAATAAACTTGAATATTAAAAAGTCTTGTTAGGTTCTTATGTGTCTTCTTTTTCTGTTTGTTCAGAAGGATTTGTTCAACCTCTTCATTCACTATTGAGGGTTATAATTCATATGCAGACACAACACATAAAAAGTGACCAAAAAAGTATCGCATGAGAGAAGCTAAAAAACATACACACTTTTAACATTTTTTGTGGGACCTTCATATAAAATAAAGATTGCATTGTAAATGTATGAAAATAGCTTTTCATAGATCAAAATACAATTAGCGAAAAAAAATACAGGTTACCCTAGGGTCTTCATTGATTCATATTTCAGTTCCAGGTTGAAAAACATCCTGACACGAAAAATATCACGAAATGCGAAAGTAACAGTTGAGTTATATCTATTTAAATGTTTGAAATCATAAATGAACTTTCAGATAATTTACAGCCAGCCTACAGGCTTCACGCCCACACCTGACATTTTTTTTAAGTGCCTCCTGTTTAAGCATGTTAAGTGTTTTCCTAAAGTTAATGTGATCGTCTACAGGATTAACGCTGTATAGCAAAAATATTAATGTGATTTTTAAGCAAATTATCCATCATATTTCACTTGTTTATGATCGTATCATACTATGATATATGAAAAATAAAGAAATGTTACTGACCGGTATGTTGCTATTATATTCTGAGTTGTTTTATGTATGTTCAAGGTAATGAAATACATGTAATAATGCATCTTCAATCAATTGAAAAGAACGCCATGTTTACTTGGTTGCGTTGAATGTCATAGCATTTTGAATAGCCCCTAAATATCTATCTTTGTCGAACAACATACTACGTAGCTAGCTCATTTAAAAAAATGCTCCACTGTACAATTATTGTTGAATGGAAATACTTCTAGTATATCTTTAAGAACATTGTGTCATGCTTTGTACAAATCTCGCATGCTTGCAATGATATATATGTATATCTTTTTTATAGTTTTTTAATTATTCCAATAAATTTGACGTAATTTTGAATATTCTGACGTCAACATGAATTTTCTGGCTAGCATTAATTCTGTGTTCTATCCTTTTTGCACTGTCCCGGTGTATTTACTGCCTTGACTATATTTGTAGGTCTACCTACCTGTTAATAGATGGCAATTATATAGCATAAGTTTGTACCATTACATATTTCATTGATATTTTAGGCTTCCCGTAGAATAAGTAGTGATCAACAGAATTACGTCAGAATGTCAATGATAGTTCTAGAGGTATTATCAGGCGTTTTATACGATCGCTTATACATAGATACAAAGACTGGAGAAATACTTGATCGTGATAAGTTGGACATAACAGAAATGTGTAGGAAATATTGTGCTTTAAAAATAAACTTTCCAAGTAAAGGCTTTAGGAAAATAGAAAAGGTTGACGAGATTTCTACCATTGAAGATACTATTGGTGACGACATTCAACGGATACGTGTGATCAGAAATGAAATGCAGCATTCTTCTGTCTTTGCATTAGATGACACACGATACCAAACACTAATCACTATAGTTCATGATATGCTAACTAGATTTGACCAGCGTAACAATCCAGCAGGTGAATCCTATGTAAAACGATTAGACGAAATCAGGAAAATGGAATTAGAGACAAGGAGTTTTGAAGAGATAAAAGAACGAATGAAAGCAGGTAACTTAAGTGATATCTTTTTCATGTTTGAAGTACAGGAATAAATCCTAAATCTTGAAAGACAGATAACACCACGCCCAAATACAAAATCGATGGAAAAGAGTGCAACAGCAAAAAATCACCACACTAAACAGTAAAACCAATGCTTTGAAGCCAACAAAAAAACGTTCCCCTTCGTTCTCGACTATTGACGATTACGATCAGAAAACGTGAATACAAAAGTTTATCCTGTTTACATTTCCTTGTTAATAAAGGTAGATAAACTGCAACTTCCAATTAACAAGTCTCGTCAGATGATATAATTTTTTTTCTAAAACTATTAGAAAAATACTTGCTTTTATACAGAAAAGAAAAATAGGAATGCAAGTATGCAAAACCAAATATATCAACCCCGAATTTAGAACACCTAACCATTGGTTTGCACGATGTGCTTGTTATTTTTGTGAAGTTTTGTATAATATATTAGGCAATGAAGAAAGTGTTTACTACAATACCTCCTAATCAAAACAAATGTTCTTAAACAACTTTTAGATATATTTAGACTTAAAAATGTCTAAAGTGAAAACAAATCGATATTCTGCATCATCAATTCAAACTTAAAATGAATAATAATACATACAACAAATCATCTGGATAAACCAAGTCTGCATCATCAATTCTAACTTAAAATGAATAATAATACATACAACAAATCATCTGGATAAACCAAGTCTGCATCATCAATTCTAACTTAAAATGAATAATAATACATACAACAAATCATCTGGATAAACCAAGTCTGCATCATCAATTCTAACTGAAAATGAATAATAATACATACAACAAATCATCTGGATAAACCAAGTCTGCATCATCAATTCTAACTTAAAATGAATAATAATACATACAACAAATCATCTGGATAAACCAAGTCTGCATCATCAATTCTAACTTAAAATGAATAATAATACATACAACAAATCATCTGGATAAACCAAGTCTGCATCATCAATTCTAACTTAAAATGAATAATAATACATACAACAAATCATCTGGATAAACCAAGTCTGTATCATCAATTCTAACTTAAAATGAATAATAATACATACAACAAATCATCTGGATAAACCAAGTCTGCATCATTAATTCTAACTTAAAATGAATAATAATACATACAACAAATCATCTGGATAAACCAAATCTGCATCATTAATTCTAACTTAAAATGAATAATAATACATACAACAAATCATCTAGATAAACCAAGTCTGCATCATCAATTCTAACTTAAAATGAATAATAATACATACAACAAATCATCTAGATAAAGCAAACACAACTAAGTTATTCTTCATGTTAAGGTAAACGAATAAAGATATGTTGCTCTAATTAGGGACATTATATTATCTCAGTATCATATGCAAACACGTTTGGCACTGATTTTTTGACGGAATTTCTTTTAAATTTTTCAGGATTGATAGAAAAGATTCATGCAGTTGTCGATAGTGTGGTATCTGATGCTTTGAACGATATTTGTTAATTTATTTTTGTATTCACCATTAGCGGTCAATAGGATAAATATTGAATCTGTGAAAAATTGGCATATTAGAAAAATGTAATGAACTACTCAAACTATAATTTACTCATTAAATTGACAAAAAAGTCAATGGTAAACAATAAATATAAAGAAGAAGATGTGATTTGAACACTGTCCATTCGAGTCCCAATGTAATAAAAGTTAACTATAGGTCAAAATACGAAGCCACGGCGCACACCAATCAGCAAACTATAAATTCTAGTGTAAAACCATGCACACAGGACGACTGAGGACTTATAACAGAGAAACACATATGAACCAAACCAACAAACCACATCCATCGAACAATAGGTTACTGACTTAGGACAAGCGCATACAAATGCAGAATGTGTTTGATATATTATAACTAGTATTTCAAGTTAAAACATAGTTGTTAATCATAAAGTTAAATTATCAATATGTTTTATCATTAAAAGAAAGCTTCGTGTCGAAAGTTGTGAAATCAAGGATCTTTGACATAAAATTGATATAGGAGGCATTTTGATTTTTTTGTATAATTAGATTCTTAATTTTAAGCTAGAGATGTCCATCAGAAACCAAGGATTACGTCAATGCTTCATTTAGATCATTATAACAACGTCTAAATTCAACTATGAGAAGATAGTCGAAGATAAATACGTTACACAATGTGTTATTGACCAGACACTATATCAACGGAGTCGTTTATGTCATTAGCCGATTCTGATTTCATCGCTTAAGGTCACAAGCACACTGTATCTTATTATATTCTCGGCTAATGCAATTTGTGTATTGATTCTGTATACCTATTATTATTGATTCTTTATACCTATTATTGTTGATTCTGTATACCTATTATTATAGATTCTGTATACCTATAATTATAGATTCTGTATACCTATTATTATTGATTCTGTATACCTATTATTATAAATTCTGTATACCTATTATTATTGATTCTGTATACCTATTATTATTGATTCTGTCTACCTATTATTATTGATTCTGTATACCTATTATTATAGATTCTGTATACCTACTATTATAAATTCTGTATACCTATTATTATTGATTCTGTCTACCTATTATTATTGATTATGTATACCTATTATTATTGATTCTGTATATACCTATATATTATGATTCTGTATATACCTATTATTATTACTTTTACTTTTAACTGTTTAACTTTTTCTGTTTTGTAATTGTTTCATCATTAGTATTATTGATATGAGTATACCACATCAATTATGTTACAAATGTAGTGCAGATAGTATCAAACATCAATTGTATCATCATATAACATCTGTTCTCGTTTAGTTTGACCGTTATTGAATTAAATGTTTAATGTTCAGTAAAACAGTTTCTCAAAAGTCAATAAATACACCATGTTCACTTCAGTGTATTGATAACAAATTTGATTTCCTACACTTTTACAGATGAATAAGAAAAGTTTCAATAAAAATAACTAAGCCCAATGTATAGCCAGTCATTAGAAAATAAAGTAAATGTTATTTGTATAACAACACAGAATTGTCATTATATATTTAGAAAACTACTGGGGTATATACGACATTTGTATTCCTAATTGGAACCTCAAAAAACGTTATCATAACAACGGTTAACGTAGTCAAAAGCTGTACGGAACGCTAAGGAATGTCAGAGCCTCACAGAGGCAAACTAATGACTTGCTAATAATGGACTGTCCCAAAAAAGACATGTCAACTATTTATCATAGTAAGAGGTACAAATAAATAAAATGTATACTTATTGACTGGGTATGAGTAGATAGTAAGTTTATTGTCACAAGGAGCAACTATTGTCCTGAGGCGTAGCCGAGGGCAATAGTTGTATTCGAGGGACAATTCAAAAATTCGGCATTTTCAAAATCCTCCAATTGTGTACCTGCATTGAAAATTCCGCGAAATAAAATGACACCTGTGGTCAAATAGTTTCATACAGGTCCAATAGTTGGAAACGATTGACCGGCCCAATAGTTCAACGATTACAATTTGAAAAAAAAGCATTGTGTACTTATTTTATATAGAAAATGATAACTTGGGCATAATAAATTAATGTTCAAACTGTATATTTTCGGTCAATAATTTATTATGATTTGTTTTGTCCTATGTCGCTAAGAGATTTTTTACTAAACTCCATATGAGATTAAAGTAAGCAGCAATATGTAACCTTACGATCTTCTACTATGAGCAAAACGCATACTCTATAGTGTGTACTAAATGACTATAAATATCTCTGACATACCTCCCTTTGAAAGTGTCGAATCACTGTGATGACGCTGGTTTGTGAGTTGTATCACAGTCCTTTTTAACTCTTCTACAATAAACTAAAGTATTCTAGTACACAAGAAACAGTTTAATAATTATGCTACTTTTAAAAAGTGATTGGAGTTTTCAAAATAACAGCGTATGTCATCTGATAAAGAATTAAACATAATAGTAATGATGTCATTTAACAAAAAGGTGACGATAATATTCATTGGACGAACGGACCAACAGAAGGAACGACAAGTTTATTGAAATACAACGCTCAATTATTATTTTCATCATGATATTTACATATTTTTAATTTGTGAAGATGATGTTAAGTTCACGTGAGATTTATGTGAATACTATTTTTTAGCTCACCTGGCCTTAAAGGCCAAGTGAACTTTTCTCATCACTTGGCGTCCGTCGTTCGTTGTCGTCCTGTTGTTTGGTTGCTGCCCCTTAATTGGTAATTTTAAGGAAATTTTGCTGTTTTTGGTTATTATCTTGAATATTATTATAGATAAAGATAAACTGTAAATAGCAATAATGTTCAGCAAAGTAAGATTTACAAATAAGTCAGCATGACCGAAATGGTCAGTTGACCCCTTCAGGAGGTATTGCCCTTTATAGTCAATTTTTAACCATTTTTCGTAAATCTTGGTAATCTTTAACAAAAATCTTCTCCTCTGAAACTACTTGGCCAAATAATCCAAACTTGGCCACAATCATCTTTGGAGTATCTTGTTTAAAAAATCTGTCGGGTGACCCGGCCATCAAACCAAGATGGCTGACATGGCTAAAAAAAGAACACAGGGATAAAATGCAGTTTTTGGCTTATAACTCCAAAACCAAAGCATTTAGAGCAAATTTGACTGAGTTAGATTGTTTATCAGGTCAAGATCTTTCTGCCCTGAAATTTTCAGATGATTTGGACAACCCGTTGTTGGGTTGCTGCCCCTGAATTGGTCATTTTAAGGAAATTTTGCTGTTTTGGGTTATTATCTTGAATATTATTATAGATAGAGATAAACTGTAAACAGCAATAATGTTCAGCAAAGTAAGATTTACAAATAAGTCAACATGACCGAAATTGTTCAGTTGACCCCTTTAGGAGTTATTGCCCTTTATAGTCAATTTTTTACCATTTTCATAAACTTTGTAAATTTTTACTAACATTTTCCACTGAAACTACTGGGCAAAGTTCATTATAGATAGAGATAATTGAAGGCAGCAATAATGTTCAATACAAACACATCACAATCACCAAAACACAATTTTGTCATGTTACCATCTGCGTTGTTTGTTTAATATTCACATAGACCAATAGTCATACATTTTTGTAAATTTTTGTAATTTTTTAGAAAATATTTTCCACTGTAAATACTGGGCCAAGTTCATTATAGATACAGGTAATTGTAACAAGAATGTTCAATAAAGTAAGATCTACAAACACATCACCATCACCAAAACACAATTTTGTCATGAATTTATCTGTGTTTATTGTTTGATATGTACATAGACCCAAGGTGAGCGACACAGGCTCTTGAGAGCCTCTAGTTTTTAAAGTATTTGAAAGTGTTTGAGATAATATCAAGTGTAAAAGACGTTCTTAGACGCAACTCCCAGCATATGTTGGGCCTGTACAAAGTCCGGCTATGTACACCATGTGTTTGTTGGTGCTGTACCTTTTAACCTTTTAATCGAGCCGCTGATAATTTTTCTAAACGAAAAACACAATGGCGTACAAAATGATAAGCCTATCACTTGTTTTTCTGTGTTGCATGTCTGTTTTTTATTAAAGAGAAGTCGAGTTTGTAAATTCAAAATGGCATTATTTATTGGCAGTTCTACAAAATGTAATTTTTCATTTCATCACCAATATCAATATTTGTATAGTTATTCATTTTCTTCAACTTATTCGTTTATTCATTTATCAGCTATTTTTATTGGTACTGTGTGAACATGTGAATGTTTATATATTCTATAATATTGTCAGAAAAGGTGTTGCAACAGTTATAATAATCCCATAAAAATAATTTTATACATAATATATTTCTTCTTGTATTTAATCATTCCAAACGTGTAAATAAAAGTCCTTAGCCAGATTTAGTGACTTTATACATATCTTGAAAAATTAAGATTTACAAATTTAACATGTCATGATACCATTGTGTTTTTTATTTTGTAATTTTAGCACTATTTGTGTTTAAGTAGTATCTTCTGCTTGTTTATATCTGTATGTATTTTTGATGAGTAAAAATAAAAATGTTCTTGTTCTAATTTATTGGCCAAAAAATCAAAGCAACATCGACACGTTGAACCTGACAGGCCAACCTATTACAGAAACATCGACACGTTGAACCTGACAGACCAACCTATCACAGCAACATCGACACGTTGAACCTGATAGGCCAACTTATCACAGCAACATCGACACGTTGAACCTGACAGGCCAACCTATCACAGCAACATCGACACGTTGAACCTGACAGGCCAACCTATCACAGCTACATCGACACGTTGAACCTGACAGACCAACCTATCACAGCTACATCGACACGTTGAACCTGACAGGCCAACCTATCACAGCAACATCGACACGTTGAACCTGACAGGCCAACCTATCACAGCTACATCGACACGTTGAACCTGACAGGCCAACCTATCACAGCAACATCGACACGTTGAACCTGACAGGCCAACCTATCACAGCAACATCGACACGTTGAACCTGACAGGCCAACCTATCACAGCAACACTGACACGTTGAAACTGACAGGCCAACCTATCACAGCAACATCGACACGTTAAACCTGACAGGCCAACCTATCACAGCAACATCGACACGTTGAACCTGACAGGCCAACCTATCACAGCAACATCGACACGTTAAACCTGACAGGCCAACCTATCACAGCAACATCGACACGTTAAACCTGACAGGCCAACCAATCACAACAACATCGACACAAAAAAGCAGCGTAATCGTACATATAAACTATAGAGTTAAATGTAAAATAACATAAATACCGAACTCAAAGGAAAATTTGAATCAGAAAGTTCCTTATCAAATGGCAAAATCTAAAGCTCAAGCACTTACAACGAATGGAAACCAACTGTCATATATTATTACTTGGTACATGCATTTCCTTATGTAGAAAATGGTGGATTAAACCTGACTTTATAGCTAGCTCAACCTCTCACTTGTATGACATACGCATAAAATTCCATTATATTGACAACAGTGTGTGAACATAATAGGTAAAATTGTCAAAAATAGGGGTACAGCAGTCAGCAATGTGTTCTATTCTTATTCACCTTAAAAGCAAAAGATGTCATAAACGAAAAAAACAATTTCTTTGCAAATGATCGATTTCAAGTAATACATAAGTGAAAGATACCAAAGACATAATCAAACTCATAAAGTCGGGGACAATCTGACCAAGAGACATAATCAAACTCATAAAGTCGGGGACAATCTGACAAAGAGACATAATCAAACTCATAAAGTCAGAGACAATCTGACAAAGAGACATAATCAAACTCATAAAGTCAGAGACAATCTGACAAAGAGACATAATCAAACTCATCAAGTCGGAGACAATCTGACAAAGAGACATAATCAAACTCATCAAGTCGGAGACAATCTGACAAAGAGACATAATCAAACTCATCAAGTCGGAGACAATCTGACAAAGAGACATAATCAAACTCATAAAGTCGGAGACAATCTGACAAAGAGACATAATCAAACTCATCAAGTCGGAGACAATCTGACAAAGAGACATAATCAAACTCATAAAGTCAGAGACAATCTGACAAAGAGACATAATCAAACTCATAAAGTCGGGGACAATCTGACATAGAGACATAATCAAACTCATAAAGTCGGAGACAATCTGACAAAGAGACATAATCAAACTCATAAAGTCGGAGACAATCTGACAAAGAGACATAATCAAACTCATAAAGTGGGGGACAATCTGACAAAGAGACATAATCAAACTCATAAAGTCGGAGACAAGCTTACAAAGAGACATAATCAAACTCATAAAGTCGGAGACAATCTGACAAAGAGACATAATCAAACTCATCACGTCGGAGACAATCTGACAAAGAGACATAATCAAACTCATAAAGTCAGAGACAAGCTGACAAAGAGACATAATCACACTCATCAAGTCGGAGACAATCTGACAAAGAGACATAATCAAACTCATCAAGTCGGAGACAAGCTGACAAAGAGACATAATCAAACTCATCAAGTCGGAGACAATCTGACAAAGAGACATAATCAAACTCATAAAGTCGGAGACAATCTGACAAAGAGACATAATCAAACTCATAAAGTCGGAGACAATCTGACAGAGACATAATCAAACTCATAAAGTCGGAGACAATCTGACAAAGAGACATAATCAAACTCATAAAGTCGGAGACAATCTGACAAAGAGACATAATCAAACTCATAAAGTCGGAGACAATCTGACAAAGAGACATAATCAAACTCATAAAGTCGAAGATAATCTGACAAAGAGACATAATCAAACTCATAAAGTCGGAGACAATCTGACAAAGAGACATAATCAAACTCATAAAGTCGGAGACAAGCTTACAAAGAGACATAATCAAACTCATAAAGTCGGAGACAATCTGACAAAGAGACATAATCAAACTCATCACGTCGGAGACAATCTGACAAAGAGACATAATCAAACTCATAAAGTCAGAGACAAGCTGACAAAGAGACATAATCACACTCATAAAGTCGGAGACAAGCTGACAAAGAGACATAATCAAACTCATAAAGTCAGAGACAAGCTGACAAAGAGACATAATCAAACTCATCAAGTCGGAGACAATCTGACAAAGAGACATAATCAAACTCATAAAGTCGGAGACAATCTGACAAAGAGACATAATCAAACTCATAAAGTCGGAGACAATCTGACAGAGACATAATCAAACTCATAAAGTCGGAGACAATCTGACAAAGAGACATAATCAAACTCATAAAGTCGGAGACAATCTGACAAAGAGACATAATCAAACTCATAAAGTCGGAGACAATCTGACAAAGAGACATAATCAAACTCATAAAGTCGAAGATAATCTGACAAAGAGACATAATCAAACTCATAAAGTCGGAGACAATCTGACAAAGAGACATAATCAAACTCATAAAGTCGGAGACAATCCGACAAAGAGACATAATCAAACTCATAAAGTCGGAGACAATCTGACAAAGAGACATAATCAAACTCATCAAGTCGGAGACAATCTGACAAAGAGACATAATCAAACTCATAAAGTCGGGGACAATCTGACAAAGAGACATAATTAAACTCATAAAGTCGAAGACAATCTGACAAAGAGACATAATCAAACTCATAAAGTCGGAGACAATCTGACAAAGAGACATTATCACACTCATAAAGTCGGAGACAATCTGACAAAGAGACATAATCAAACTCATAAAGTTGGAGACAATCTGACAAAGAGACATAATCAAACTCATAACGTCGGAGACAATCTGACAAAGAGACATAATCAAACTCATAAAGTCGGAGACAATCTGACAAAAAGACATAATCAAACTCATAAAGTCGGGGACAATCTGACAAAGAGACACAATCAAACTCATCAAGTCGGAAACAATCTGACAAAGAGACATAATCAAACTCATAAAGTCAGAGACAATCTGACAAAGAGACATAATCAAACTCATCAAGTCGGAGACAATCTGACAAAGAGACATAATCAAACTCATCAAGTCGGAGACAATCTGACAAAGAGACACAATCAAACTCATAAAGTCGGAGACAATCTGACAAAGAGACATAATCAAACTCATAAAGTCGAAGACAATCTGACAAAGAGACATAATCAAACTCATAAAGTCGGAGACAAGCTGACAAAGAGACATAATCAAACTCATAAAGTCGGAGACAATCTGACAAAGAGACATAATCAAACTCATAAAGTCGGAGACAATCTGACAAAAAGACATAATCAAACTAATAAAGTCGGAGACAATCTGACAAAGAGACACAATCAAACTCATAAAGTCGGAGACAATCTGACAAAGAGACATAATCAAACTCATAAAGTCGAAGACAATCTGACAAAGAGACATAATCAAACTCATAAAGTCGGAGACAAGCTGACAAAGAGACATAATCAAACTCATAAAGTCGGAGACAAGCTGACAAAGAGACATAATCAAACTCATAAAGTCGGAGACAATCTGACAAAAAGACATAATCAAACTCATAAAGTCGGGGACAATCTGACAAAGAGACATAATCAAACTCATAAAGTCGGAGACCAATCTGAAAAAGACATAATCAAAACACTAAGTCGGAGACAATCTGACAAAGAGAATAATCAAACTCATTAAGTCAAGGACAATCTGACAAAGAGACATAATCAAACTCATCAAGTCGGAGACAATCTGACAAAGACATAATCAACTCATAAAGTCGGAGACAATCTGAAAGAGACATAATCAAACTCATAAGTCGGAGACAATCTGACAAAGAGACATATCACACTATAAAGTCGGAGACAATCTGACAAAGAGACACAATCAACTCATAAAGTCGGAGACAAGCTTACAAAGAGACATAATCACACTCATAAAGTCGGAGACAATCTGACAAAGAGACATAATCAAACTCATAAAGTCGGAGAACATTGACAAAAAGACATAATCAAACTCATAAAGTCGGAGACAATCCGACAAAGAGACATAATCAAACTCATAAAGTCGGAGACAATCTGACATAGAGACATAATCAAACTCATACAGTCAGAGACAATCTGACAAAGAAACATAATCAAACCATACAGTCGGGGACAATCTGAAAAAGAGACATAATCAAACTCATAAAGTCGGAGACAATCTGACAAAGAGACATAATCAAACTCATAAGTCGGAGACAATCTGACATAGAGACATAATCAAACTCATAAAGTCAGAGACAATCTGACAAAGAGACATAATCAAACTCATAAAAGTCGGAGACAATCTGACAAAGAGACATAATCAGACTCATAAAGTCGGGGACAATCTGACAAAGAGACATAATCAAACTCATAAAGTCAGGGACAATCTGACAAAGAAAACATAATCAAACTCATAAAGTCGGGGACAATCTGACAAAGAGACATAATCAAACTCATAAAGTCGGGGACAATCTGACAAAGAGACATAATCAAACTCATAAAGTCAGAGACAATCTGCATAGAGACATAATCAAACTCATAAAGTCAGAGACAATCTGACAAAGAGACATAATCAAACTCATTAAGTCGAGACAATCTGACAAAGAGACATAATCAAACTCATAAAGTCGGAGACAATCTGACAAAGAGACATAATCAAACTCATAAAGTCAGAGACAATCTGACAAAGAGACATAATCAAACTCATAAAGTCAGAGACAATCTGACAAAGAGACATAATCAAACTCATCAAGTCGGAGACAATCTGACAAAGAGACATAATCAAACTCATCAAGTCGGAGACAATCTGACAAAGAGACATAATCAAACTCATCAAGTCGGAGACAATCTGACAAAGAGACATAATCAAACTCATCAAGTCGGAGACAATCTGACAAAAAAGACATAATCAAACTCATCAAGTCGGAGACAATCTGACAAAGAGACATAATCAAACTCATAAAGTCGGAGACAATCTGACAAAGAGACATAATCAAACTCATAAAGTCGGAGACAATCTGACAAAGAGACATAATCAAACTCATAAAGTCGGAGACAATCTGACAAAGAGACATAATCAAACTCATCAAAATCGGAGACAATCTGACAAAGAGACATAATCAAACTCATAAAGTCGGAGACAATCTGACAAAGAGACATAATCAAACTCATAAAGTCGGGGACAATCTGACAAAGAGACATAATCAAACTCATAACGTCGGGGACAATCTGACAAAGAGACATAATCAAACTCATAAGTCAGGGACAATCTGACAAAGAGACATAATCAAACTCATAAAGTCGGAGACAATCTGACAAAAAGACATAATCAAACTATAAAGTCGGAGACAATCTGACAAAGAGACACAATCAAACTCATAAAGTCGGAGACAATCTGACAAAGAGACATAATCAAACTCATAAAGTCGAAGACAATCTGACAAAGAGACATAATCAAACTCATAAAGTCGGAGACAACTGACAAAGAGACATAATCAAACTCATAAAGTCGGAGACAATCTGACAAAGACATAACAAACATAAAGTCGGGCAATCTGACAAAAGACATAATCAAATATAAGTCGGAGACAATCTGACAAAGAGACAAATCAAACTCATAAGTCGGAGACAATCTGACAAAGAGACATAATCAAACTCATAAAGTCGAAGACAATCTGACAAAGAGACATAATCAAACTCATAAAGTCGGAGACAAGCTGACAAAGAGACATAATCAAACTCATAAAGTCGGAGACAACTGACAAAGAGACATAATCAAACTCATAAAGTCGGAGACAATCTGACAAAGAGACATAATCAAACTCATAAAGTCGGGAGACAATCTGACAAAGAGACATAATCAAACTCATAAAGTCGAAGACAATCTGACAAGGACTAATCAATCATAAGTCGGAGACAACTGACAAAGAGACATAATCAAATCATAAGTCGGGGACAATCTGACAAAGAGACATAATCAAACTCATAAAGTCGGAGACAATCTGACAAAGAGACATAATCAAACTCATAAGTCGGAGACAATCTGACAAAGAGACATAATCAAACTCATAAAGTCGGAGACAATCTGACAAAGAGACATAATCAAACTCATAAAGTCGGGGACAATCTGACAAAGAGACATAATCAAACTCATAAGTCGGAGACAATCTGACAAAGAGACATAATCAAACTCATAAGTCGGAGACAATCTGACAAAGAGACATAATCAAACTCATAAAGTCGGAGACAATCTGACAAAGAGACATAATCAAACTCATAAGTCGGGGACAATCTGACAAAGAGACATAATCAAACTCATAAAGTCGGAGACAATCTGACAAAGAGACATAATCAAACTCATAAAGTCGGAGACAATCTGACAAAGAGACATAATCAAACTCATAAAGTCGGAGACAATCTGACAAAAAGACATAATCAAACTCATAAAGTCGGAGACAATCTGACAAAGAGACATAATCAAACTCATAAAGTCGGAGACAATCTGACAAAGAGACATAATCAAACTCATAAAGTCGGAGACAATCTGACAAAGAGACATAATCAAACTCATAAAGTCGGAGACAATCTGACAAAGAGACATAATCAAACTCATAAGTCGAGACAATCTGACAAAGAACATAATCAAACTCATACAGTCGGGACAATCTGACAAAGAGACATAATCAAACTCATAAAGTCGGAGACAATCTGACAAAGAGACATAATCAAACTCATAAAGTCGGAGACAATCTGACAAAGAGACATAATCAAACTCATAAAGTCAGAGACAATCTGACAAAGAGACATAATCAAACTCATAAAGTCGGAGACAATCTGACAAAGAGACATAATCAAATCATAAGTCGGAGACAATCTGACAAAGAGACATAATCAAACTCATAAAGTCAGAGACAATCTGACAAAGAGACATAATCAAACTCATAAAGTCGGGAGACAATCTGACAAAGAGACATAATCAAACTCATAAAGTCGGAGACAATCTGACAAAGAGACATAATCAAACTCATAAAGTCAGAGACAATTGACATAAGACATAATCAAACATAAGTCGAGACATCTGACAAGAGAATATCACTCTAAGTCGAGACAATCTGACAAAGAGACATAATCAAACTCATAAAGTCGGAGACAATCTGACAAAGAGACATAATCAAACTCATAAAGTCGGAGACAATCTGACAAGAGACATAATCAAACTCATAAAGTCAGAGACAATCTGACAAAAAGACATAATCAAACTCATCAAGTCGGAGACAATCTGACAAAGAGACATAATCAAACTCATAAAGTCGGAGACAATCTGACAAGAGACATAATCAAATCATAAGTCGGAGACAATCTGACAAAGAGACATAATCAAACATCAAGTCGGAGACAATCTGACAAAAAGACATAATCAAACTCATCAAGTCGGAGACAATCTGACAAAGAGACATAATCAACTCATAAAGTCGGAGACAATCTGACAAGAGACATAATCAAACTCATAAGTCGAGACAATCTGACAAAGAGACATAATCAAACTCATAAAGTCGGAGACAATCTGACAAAGAGACATAATCAAACTCATAAGTCGGAGGACAATCTGACAAAGAGACATAATCAAACTCATAAGTCGGAGACAATCTGACAAAGAGACATAATCAAACTCATAAGTCGGAGGACAATCTGACAAAGAGACATAATCAAACTCATAAAGTCGAGACAATCTGACAAAGAGACATAATCAACTCATAAAGTCGGAGACAATCTGACAAAGAGACATAATCAAACTCATAAAGTCGGAGACAATCTGACAAAAGACATAATCAAACTCATAAAGTCGGAGACAATCTGACAAAGAGAACATAATCAAACTCATAAAGTCGGAGACAATCTGACAAAGAGACATAATCAAACTCATAAAGTCGGAGACAATCTGACAAAGAGACATAATCAAACTATAAAGTCGAGAGACAATCTGACAAAGAGACATAATCAAAACTCATAAAGTCGGAGACAATCTGACAAAGAGACATAATCAAACTCATAAAGTCGGAGACAATCTGACAAAGAGACATAATCAAACTCATCAAGTCGGAGACAATCTGACAAAGAGACATAATCAAACTCATAAAGTCGGAGACAAGCTGACAAAGAGACATAATCAAACTCATAAAGTCGGAGACAATCTGACAAAGAGACATAATCAAACTCATCAAGTCGGAGACAATTGACAAAGAGACATAATCAAACTCATAAAGTCGGAGACAATCTGACAAAGAGACATAATCAAACTCATAAAGTCGGAGACAATCTGACAAAGAGACATAATCAAACTCATAAAGTCGGAGACAATCTGACAAAGAGACATAATCAAACTCATAAAGTCGGAGACAATCTGACAAAGAGACATAATCAAAACTCATAAGTCGGAGACAAGCTGACAAAGAGACATAATCAAACTCATAAAGTCGGAGACAATCTGACAAAGAGACATAATCAAACTCATAAAGTCGGAGACAATCTGACAAAGAGACATAATCAAACTCATAAAGTCGGAGACATTGACAAAAGACAATCAAACATAAAGTCGGAGACAATCTGACAAGAGACACAATCAAACTCATAAAGTCGGAGACAATCTGACAAGAGACTAATCAAACTATAAAGTCGGAGACAATTGACAAAAGACATAATCAAATCAAAGTCGGAGACAATCTGACAAAGAGAATAATCAACTCATAAAGTCGAGACAATCTGACAAAGAGACATATCAAACTCATAAGTCGGAGACAATCTGACAAAGAGACATAATCAAACTCATAAAGTCGGAGACAATCTGACAAAGAGACATAATCAAACTCATAAAGTCGGAGACAAGCTGACAAAGAGACATAATCAAACTCATAAAGTCGGAGACAATCTGACAAAGAGACATCATCAAACTCATCAAGTCGGAGACAATCTGACAAAGAGACATAATCAAACTCATAAAGTCGGAGACAAGCTGACAAAGAGACATAATCAAACTCATAAAGTCGGAGACAATCTGACAAAGAGACATAATCAAACTCATAAAGTCAGAGACAAGCTGACAAAGAGACATAATCAAACTCATAAAGTCGGAGACAATCTGACAAAGAGACATAATCAAACTCATCAAGTCAGAGACAAGCTGACAAAGAGACATAATCAAACTCATCAAGTCGGAGACAATCTGACAAAGAGACATAATCAAACTCATCAAGTCGGAGACAATCTGACAAAGAGACATAATCAAACTGATAAAGTCGGGGACAAGCTGACAAAGAGACACAATCAAACTCATAAAGTCGGAGACAATCTGACAAAGAGACACAATCAAACTCATAAAGTCGGAGACAAGCTGACAGAGACGTGGTCAAGAAAAGATGACAAAAAGTCAAACAACAGTATACAAAACACAACATAGAAAACTGAGCAGCACAAAGCACCAAATACAGTGAAAGGAATGAACTTTGATAGCTTTCTTTTTATGTGTTACATCATCCAATATGGCTAGGCCCGTTATAGGTTTTTCATTATCACACTTATGCGGTACATGTACTGATTTTGCTCATTGTTGAAGGATGTGCAGTTACTAACAATTACATCACTTGGTCTACGGTTGATGGTCGTCTTATTGAAATTCATACCACATCTCCTTATTCTGGTTATCGTACATTATACATGTTATACAAGACTGTATAGTATTATCAAATGAATTATAACAATTGTTAATAGTTGTCAGACTTTTGATATCAAAAAGCAGCTACATGTGTATAATCAATATGGTAGACATGATCAATGGTGTCAGATGTAAACAAGAGTGACTGTGCACATATGCTGAAATATCATGTCTGCTTTGCCTATATACATGTATGATGGTTTTACTACAAGTACAAGTATCACACAAACTTTCCATTTTCAATAACCTTTCAATGACCTCACAGTCAAATTAACCAAGCCAGACAGATAATGAACACCCAACAAACTGACATCCCATACACAAAATTTAGTGATTTATAGCATCTGTGAAATCTGTGAAATAGACTTACATGTAACATTCTTAACATCCAAACCATGAAAACTAAACATTGCCCAATGAAACATGAAATGAGGTCATGGTCAGATTTAAAGCCTGACAATCAAACTTGTACAACTTATGAATATCCAACATGCCAAAAATAGTGATTCTATACATGTCATGCATGTACATGTATCTACCATATTGATTATACAAATGTAGCATGATTTTTTTATTACTTGTTAGTGGCTTTGAACTAGCTGTCAGATAACTGCGAGAACTCTCAGATTTGTTCCTCGTGTCTTTTTGTGTCGGGATGTATAAGTACCCGGCCACGTCCACTTGTATTGTTGTCCATCTGATGAGTTAAGCCTTTTTCAACTGATTTTTATAGTTCGTTTTTATGTTGTACTGTTATACCACTGTCCCAGGTTAGGGGAGGGGGATCCTGCTAACATATTTAACCCCGCCACATTATTTATGTATGTGCCTGTCCCAAGGCAAGAATTGACATACGAAATAATGAGAATTCAGAATCACCTTCGTGCGTCTCATCTTCGATTATAAGCTCACGCAGGAGTAACAGTGATTGCCGGAATTTATTGAACCCATTAGTACCTCCCCATATTTTGTGTGAAAGTAGCGATGACGAAGTGGTGATTTGGAATTCCTTGAGCTATGATGATACAAATGACACACTACCATACACACCATGCAAAAATTCTACAACTGATGATATTATAGCTCAAGCGGCAGTTGCGGCAGGTATTGACACGACTCCTTTTGTTACTGGTGACACTAGTTGTACTGGAACTTATTCTTCAGCAATCGTCAACAATCAAAGCGTAGCCTTACATGAATTAGATAAACCTCGATCACCAACACCACCTCCTTTGACAGGAGACCCATTGCGAGTTTTACGAATACACCGAGTAAGCATAGAAGAAGAAATGGTTGCCAATTTTGTTGATCCCATGACAATGTATGATAAAATTAATTTCCAATTTGGGATGAACGAGGCGTAGACGCAGATGGCGTCTCAAGGGAAGCGTATGCCGGATTTTGGGCGGAGTTCATGGGAAATTCAACCACTGGAGAAGCGGAGAGGGTACCATGCGTAAAACCTTCTATGCAACGACCAGAGTGGGAAGCTGTTGGACGAATCCTCGCAGAAGGATTCATAGATCATGGCATATTTCCAATGAATCTATGTACAGTGTTTACTATTGCGGTAATTCACGGAGAAAGATCAGTAACAAGTGATTCTATGTTGGAGTCTTTTCTCAACTACATTGCACCGATGGAGAAAGATGTTGTCGAGAAAGCCATTTACAACAAAATCGAGGAGGAAGATGACAAGGAAGTGTTTATTGACATGTTATGTAGAATGGGACGCACGTCTGTATCGACAGATGGTGTAAGGGCATTACTATTAAACATTGCTACCAAAGAGTTGATACACAGACCGAAGTATGCTATTGATGCAATAGCATCGACAGCCCGGAAAGACTTGATTTTGAAGTTACCCACAATACAATCGGTTTGTTTAATGTATGGTTCCAAACGACCCACCAATCTAAAAGTCGTACGTCTTTTTCAGCCTTAGGAAACGGGTATAGAGCAGGAGAAATGCATGGGTTATCTTAAACAGTATATTAAAGGTCTGGATATCCTTACTTTGAAAAGATTTCTTCATCATGTAACTGGTTCAGACATGATTGCTGACCTGTGGATAAAATTGAGGTACATTTTAACAGAAGAACGGGCATTAACCGGATACCTGTTGTGCGCACTTGCACCCCATTGATAGAACTTTCGACAACATACTCTTCACACACAGAACTCCGAGCAGAATTTACGGCTTTACTGAGAGTTCATCACCCTTTGGATATTGGTTAACGTTTTCAAAAGAGATATATATAGATAGAAAAATGTGTAGACTTACACTTTTTTGATGAAGAATCGGATTATTTTTCTTTACATTTGTAACAGAGTTATTCAGATACCACAGAACATAATTTCTAAATGTGTACTTTAATTTGTTTTTCACTATTTGTTTAATAATTGTCCAGTGAAGACATACTTTTTTTTTAATTTTTGACATAGTCACCAGAATATTAGTTTTATATACTATTAATCGGTTTTTTTTTCCGATTTATAAAAAACAAATATGTTTCTATAATCTTGTATATTCAATCGTATCGTACTAATTTTTTCAGGCATATATATCTTGGCATCTGTTGAACTGCTCTATTTCGTAAATTGACTGTAAGTTGATATCGCTAAGTTATGTCCATAAGTGAATCATTATCTATCTGCCCTGGCCTAGAGTTCTACATGAATAATGATTAGGAAAACTGTTGTCACACATTCCTCTAGAAAATTTGGTCTAAAGTTTCTGAAGTTGTATGATGTAAGTGGTCTATATATGTGTCGTATACCATAACAGGGCACGTATCATCAGAAATATATAGTAAACGATTGATATGCGTTTTACATTGTGTTTATATGACTTTAAAACAATGCAACAATAATGCATAACACTCGAGTGGCAAATATTTCAAACATAAAAAAATCTTTGATGTGTCCCCTGTTGTACCTCTGCTGTCAAATAGGCTAGAAAGTGGGGTATGCCTATGACACTTTATGTTAATGTATGAAAGGGTTTTCTAAATTCATGTATTGTAATTGCAGACATATTATATGACTTTCATAAAGTCATGAATCATTTTCATGTATCTGCTTAATTTAGAGTACATATATGGGTCACTTCAGCCCGTCTGGTTTCTATTTCTTAAATGCTCTGACATTGAAATATACTGTTATTTGTAAAGTTTCACTATTAGATAATATTTAAAAATTACATAGAAAATGTAAAACTTTAAAGTTGGAAATGATTTGAGATCAAATTTTCAGTTGAAAAGTAGGCCTTCAGGGACTTGAGATACTATATTGCTCATGAATCAGGAAAACGATTCAACTCGTTTTTTAAAGTTGTTTCTTAAAATTGTGTGATTCTTTGTTGTCCGGCTTAAATTGGAACATAAGACTTAATACCTTATCTATTAGTCCCAGTTAGAATATAACACTTGCATGCATTTTCAATATGTTGAACTGTTGATTTTAAACATTGTAATGTTAATTAAACAGTAACTTGTATTGGTTCATTATTAGTACAGGGAGTACAAAATAGTTTAATAAAGTTTTTGTTAATCTGGAAAGTTTTCATCTTTTATTAGTGTCCCTCGTCTTTCACAAAAGCTTTAGAATATAGAATTCACGTTTCCAGTCGTTTTCCGGTGTCCACAACATGACTAAGGGAGCTACTTTTTTTTGCAAGTGTCACATTCTGCCTTTTTTTTACTCAAAACTCCTGTCCTGCTTATTTTTTTTTTGAAATTTCATCCTAGCCCCCATCCCCCCCCCCCCCCCCCCATAAAAATCGAATGGTAGCTCCCTAAAACGCCATTTAACCGAAACCGATTTGTTTAGTGTCTTGGTAAAAAGAAGAACTCTATCCATTGAATTAAATAGTGCGTTATACCATAGTGCAATTACATCCTTCTGTCCGTGCTTAGGAACAATTACATTGTCCATCCTTCTGTCCGTGCTTAGGAACAATTACATTGTCCATCCTTCTGTCCGTGCTTAGAAACAAACGTTTTGTTTACTAACAGCTTTAACTGGACAGAATTATTTGATATTTGGTATGTATTTTTCCCATGTGAGTTATTTTAACATCTGACGAACATCCACTTCCTTTATTTTGGAATCGAATGTTTAAAATGATATTTTAGTCTGTTCTTACAATCTTCTACTTGTCTTCACAGAGCGTTTTGTATTTGGTATGTAGCTTTGGCTTAATTGGGAGAAAGGTGCAAGCTGTTTCAGATCTGCCTGCTCTTAAGTCGTGAGCGTACAGTAAGCACGACAACCTGCAATCTTTTGTTACATGCAAACTCTGGTTCCTACGGCAAAATATGACAGCACATTGATGGATTTTGATGACATGTATATAAATATAAATAGTATGTTTGTTTCTTCCATTGTTTGTTTATGGAAGAACCAATCGATTTTCCGTGACGACGTAAAAGGTCATGAAGTTTCATGATGTCTTATATTATTTATTATCTGTATTCTGACAAGTCTAGCACCCTTGCATGTGGTTTGATTTATATATCGACTAACACCATTAAAAGGAGATCATCCATTATAAAAAGCTAACCAAACCTTTACAGAGACATGTCAGTCTCGCAGGTGTTCATTACGCAATGGTAGGATTTTGTGTTTTGGTCTATTTTTCTTAAACTATAAGCAATATGTCTTCTATATTTGTTGAATTGAATGATGGTAAGCTGTACATAGATATAGGAAGATGTGGTATATGCGCCAATAAGACAACTCTCCATCCAAGTCCAGGCGCGGATCCAGAGGGGGGTTCCGGGGGTTGGAACCCCCCTTTTTTTTGGCCGATCAATGCATTTGAATGGGGGCATATAGCTGCCCCCCCCCCCTTTACTCTGGGTTGGGAACCCCCCCTTTTTAAAATGGCTGGATCCGCCCCTGAAGTCGCATATAAAACTAAACCATTATCGGTTAAGGTACGGTCTTCAACACGGAGCCTAGGCTCACACCGAACAGAAAGCTATAAAGGGCCCCAGAAATTACTAGTGTAAAACTATTCAAACACGAATCACAATAACTGTCTGCCTGGCATGATTCATCTGACCTTGACCTCATTTTCCATGTTCATTGGTCAATGTTTAGTTTTCTTGGTTAAATCTGCTTCTTCGAAACTAAGATCAGTATATCACTTATAAAAAAAGAAGATGTGGTTTGATTGCCAATGAGACAACTATCAATAAAAGACCAAAATGACACAGATATTAACAACTATAGGTCATCGTACGGCCTTCAACAATTAGCAAGCCCATACCGCATAGTCCGCTATGATAGGCCCCGATAAGACAAGGTAAAACAATTCAAACGAGAAAACTAACGGCCTTATTTCTGTAAAATAAAATGAACGAAAAACAAATATGTAACACATAAACAAACGACAACTACTTAATTACAGGTTCCTGACTTGGGACAGGCACATACATAAAAATGTGGCGGGGGTTAAACATGTTTGCGGGATCCAAACCCTCCCCTAACCTGGGACAGCCAGTGGTATAACAGAACAACATAAGAACGAACTATAAAAATATAAAAACTTTGTCTATATAAATATAGTGTTTTTACTGATTGTAAGTTGTACATGTATTTCTTATTTGGTTTAAATGACTTTGTCCTAATTTTCTTGGATCCTATTAAGTTGATGTGAAAGTTGTAGTAAGTAAACTCATCATAGATAACAGTAAAGCTTTATATTTATGACTATCAACATAATATCAATGGTTAGAAAGGCTAGACATTTCAGCGTGTCTCCTCTTGTTTTATGTTAATATTGATGCACTCATGGTCTTTGCATCACTGAAAAGTAGATATTCATTCTAAAACAAGTTGTTAATGTAGCATGTGGTACAAGTTATTCATTCTAAAACAAGTTGTTAGCATGTGGTACAAGTTATTCATTCTAAAACAAGTTGTTAGCATGTGGTACAAGTTATTCATTCTAAAACAAGTTGTTAGCATGTGATACAAGTTATTTTATCTCGTATAATGTATGATGGCCTGATACTAAACTCCATAACATGAGGGATTGTACTGTTATATAATGAAGTCATTATCTTTCGAAGAGTTTTATTGAAGAATGGGCTGGCATGTCAGAAACCTGTCTACATATACAGAGGATAGAAAGAACAATATTTTTGATTTGACAAAAGAGGGGAAAGTGGTTTTCATCTCCTAAGGTTTTACAAGTGAGACAAAATGTCATGTTCTTTGGTCTCGAGGTATTTTTTTCAAGTTGTACGTATAAATCAGACTCGGTCTTCTCTTGAACTGAATTGATCTGAATTTCAATGTGCGTACTGTTATGCGTTTACTTTTCTACATTGGCTAGAGGTATAGGGGGAGGGTTGAGATCTCATAAACATGTTTAACCCCGTCGTATTTTTGCCACTGTCCCAATTCAGGAGCCTCTGGCCTTTGTTAGTCTTGTATTATTTTTAACTTTAGTGTCTTGTGTATAATTTGGAGTTTAGTATGGCATTCATTATCATTGAACAAGTATACATATTTATTTAGGGGCGAGCTGAAGGACCCCTCCGGGTACGGGAATTTCTCGCTGCATTGAGGACCTATTGGTGACCTTCTGTTGTTGTCAGTTATATGGTCGGGTTGTTGTCACGGTATCTTTGACACATTCCCCATTTCCATTCTAAATTTTACATCACTGTTTATCACAAGTATGTGGAATGCATATAGCCGAGCAGAATGTGGAGACATCGTTCATTTCTACTTTACTTTTAGTTCAATAATATGTTAAAGTGTGGCTTCCATTTTGCGGAACACATATATATTACTGTTTAGTGGCCAGTCGATCATACACAACAGAAGTTCGACTCTGGGGCGGGATTTTTTCAGCGGGATTTTTTCGATGCGTTGAAACCCCATTGGTGGCCTTTTTTCTTACATGTTCTGCTATTTTGTCGGATTGTCTCTTTGACACATTCCCCGTTTCTATTTTTCCGTCGTGATATGTTCATATCGAAAATAGTAAACGAAGGATGTACAGGGATGAGGGCCTTGAAATGAATTAAGTGCCCACGGGAACAAGGTTAAGTGTGTCGTCAAATAAGTGCAATACTATTTAGTTCTATATGCGATAGGATTGTACCATCACCTTCCTCTAATACTTATACTGTAGTATTGTCCCAGTCTGTTACTGTAATGGTGGGGCCACGGTTATCACTATATATGTTAAGTACAGTATATACTGTCATGAAAACGGCGGGAACAAAAGTATTCTCGCCGAGGAAAAGTTTTCCGTATAGCGTCTCGTCGTTTATTAAACCAGCAATTGGTGGAAAATATGAACAGGCATCTGGCCAATCAAAATGTTGTATTCTCGTCAATATGTACTATAGATTAAATTATATCATGAAACGAGATAGTAAGAAACCGTAATCTGTCTATGGAAAGTGCGAATCGAGAAAATCGTTTCTTGTGTGGAGTAGCGACATTTTCTTTCGCAAACGAGATGCATTGTGGGGAAATCTACGACGAATGTTAACATTTGTAGGATTTAAAAAAAAATTATCGACAAACACTAACTCGTTTATTATACATTGTATCCCAATCATGTTACTAATAGTTTTTGAGAACTTTAACTTGTCAAGGATAAAGCTATGAAAAATCAAGAGAGAACATTTTCCCGCCAAAATGCCAATGGCTAATATCTCGAAAGCAATCACATTGTCCCCTATTTATTTTTTGCTTTATTGATTCCTCAATTAATAACCAATATATTCTAGTTTTATGGAAAGTTATTTATTTTGAAACTGAGCAGCAAACATCCTTAAGTTCGTATTCGGTCGGATCCTAACAGTCGGGTAGAAGTCATAAACAGGACCGATCAAGAATTTGGTTACGCTTGGTCGTGGAAATTTGGGATATCGGGATCATCGAGTTGACTTGATTGGCAGTGTGAACCTAGCTTTACAGTAAGAGCACAGACTTGTCGGATGGGAGCCAGAAATTAAATGTTTCCGTGTTGGGTGACTATTCTTCCTGCGAACTGTTATCTTCATGTGAACTTACGCGTAAAAAAACCTGGCTCCGCATGTCGATTTAGAACAAAGCAGTGTTAATGTTTATATTATATTTACATGTGATCGTCATGATTATTCATTTGATGTGCCACTTTACGTCATTCATCATTTATTCTATTTAGTGAAGTGTTTTCTTCTACTGGTTTATACATGTAGTACACCTTCTATTTAGTGAAGTGTTGTCTTCTACTGGTTTATACATGTAGTACACCTTCTATGTAGTGAAGTGTTGTCTTCTACTGGTTTATACATGTAGTACACCTTCTATTTAGTGAAGTGTTTTCTTCTACTGGTTTATACATGTAGTACACCTTCTATTTAGTGAAGTGTTGTCTTCTACTGGTTTATACATGTAGTACACCTTCTATTTAGTGAAGTGTTGTCTTCTACTGGTTTATACATGTAGTACACCTTCTATTTAGTGAAGTGTTGTCTTCTACTGGTTTATACATGAAGTACACCTTCTATTTAGTGAAGTGTTGTCTTCTACTGGTTTATACATGTAGTACACCTTCTATTTAGTGAAGTGTTGTCTTCTACTGGTTTATACATGTAGTACACCTTCTATTTAGTGAAGTGTTGTCTTCTACTGGTTTATACATGTAGTACACCTTCTATTTAGTAAAGTGTTGTCTTCTACTGGTTTATACATGTAGTACACCTTCTATTCTATTTAGTGAAGTGTTGTCTTCTACTGGTTTATACATGTAGTACACCTTCTATTTAGTGAAGTGTTGTCTTCTACTGGTTTATACATGTAGTACACCTTCTATTTAGTGAAGTGTTGTCTTCTACTGGTTTATACATGTAGTACACCTTCTATTTAGTAAAGTGTTGTCTTCTACTGGTTTATACATGTAGTACACCTTCTATTTAGTAAAGTGGTGTCTTCTACTGGTTTATACATGAAGTACACCTTCTATTTAGTGAAGTGTTGTCTTCTACTGGTTTATACATGAAGTACACCTTCTATTTAGTGAAGTGTTGTCTTCTACTGGTTTATACATGTAGTACACCTTCTATTTAGTAAAGTGTTTCTTCTACTGGTTTTACATGTAGTACACCTTCTATTTAGTGAAGTGTTTCTTCTACTGGTTTATACATGTAGTACACCTTTCTATTTAGTGAAGTGTTGTCTTCTACTGGTTTATACATGTAGTACACCTTCTATTTAGTGAAGTGTTGTCTTCTACTGGTTTATACATGTAGTACACCTTCTATTTAGTGAAGTTTTCTTCTACTGGTTTATACATGTAGTACACCTTCTATTTAGTGAATTTTCATGGAATGTATACACCTCTATTGTGCGTGTTGTTTCTTACAGGTTTTACATATACATTTATTTAGTGATGTTGCTTCCGTTTATACTGTTACACTTTTATTAAAGTGTTTTTTATGTTAACATGTGTACCCTTCATAGTAATGTGCTTTACTGTTTATACAGTATAACTTTAAAGGAATTTTTCTTCACTGGTTTTACGTTCAATTCATTATTAGTAATGTTTTCCTGTTTATACATTTCCCTCTTTATTTAGTGAATTTGTCTTCTACTGGTTTCATGTTACCTTCTATAGGAAGTGTTCTTCATGTTATACATGTAACCCTCTATTAGTGAAGTTTTTCTTCTACTGGTTTATCAGTAGTACACCTTCTATTTAGTGAATGTGTCTTTATGTTTATCAGTAGACACCATTCTATTTAGTGAAGTGTTGTCTTCTACTGGTTTATACATGTAGTACACCTTCATTAGTGAAGTGTTGTCTTCTCTGTTTAACATGTAGTACACCATTCTATTTAGTGAATGTTTGTCTTTACTGGTTTATACATGTAGTACACCTCATTCTATTTATGAAGTGTTGTCTTCTACTGTTTAACAGTAGTACACCTTCTATTTAGTGAAGTGTTGTCTTCTACTGGTTTATACATGTAGTACACCTTCTATTTAGTGAAGTGTTGTCTTCTACTGGTTTATACATGTAGTACACCTTCTATTTAGTGAAGTGTTTCTTCTACTGTTTATACATGTAGTACACCTTCTATTTAGTGAAGTGTTTCTTCTACTGGTTTATACATGTAGTACACCTTCTATTTAGTGAAGTGTTGTCTTCTACTGTTTATACATGTAGTACACCTTCTATTTAGTGAAGTGTTGTCTTCTACTGGTTTATACATGTAGTACACCTTTCTATTTAGTGAAGTGTTGTCTTCTACTGGTTTATACATGTAGTACACCTTCTATTTAGTGAAGTGTTTCTTCTACTGTTTATACATGTAGTACACCTTCTATTTAGTGAAGTGTTGTCTTCTACTGGTTTATACATGTAGTACACCTCATTCTATTTAGTGAAGTGTTGTCTTCTACTGGTTTATACATGTAGTACACCTTCTATTTAGTGAAGTGTTGTCTTCTACTGGTTTATACATGTAGTAACCTTCTATTTAGTGAAGTGTTGTCTTCTACTGTTTAACATGTAGTACACTTCTATTAGTGAAGTGTTTCTTCTACTGTTTATACATGTAGTAACCTTCTATTTAGTGAAGTGTTTGTCTTCTACTGGTTTATACATGTAGTACACCTTCTATTTAGTGAATGTTGTCTTCTACTGGTTTATACATGTAGTACACCTTCTATTTAGTGAAGTGTTTGTCTTCTACTGGTTTTATACATGTAGTACACCTTCTATTTAGTGAAGTGTTTTCTTCTACTGGTTTATACATGTAGTACACCTTATTCTATTTAGTGAAGTGTTGTCTTCTACTGGTTTATACATGTAGTACACCTTCTATTTAGTGAAGTGTTTCTTCTACTGGTTTATACATGTAGTACACCTTCTATTTAGTGAAGTGTTGTCTTCTACTGGTTTATACATGTAGTACACCTTCTATTTAGTGAAGTGTTGTCTTCTACTGGTTTATACATGTAGTACACCTTCTATTTAGTGAAGTGTTGTCTTCTACTGGTTTATACATAGTACCCTCTATTTAGTGAATGTTGTCTCTACTGTTATACATGTAGTCACCTTCTATTTAGTGAAGTGTTTCTTCTACTGGTTTAACATGTAGTACACCTTCTTATAATTTTCTACTGGTATAATGTAGACAAGATGTTGTCTTCTACTGGTTTTACATGTATACAACCTTCATATTAGTGAAGTGTTGTCTTCTACTGGTTTATACATGTAGTACACTTCTATTAGTGAAGTGTTTCTTCTACTGGTTTATACATGTAGTACACCTTCTATTTAGTAAGTTTGTCTTCTACTGGTTTATACATTATACACCTTCTATTTATTGTGAAGTGTTGTCTTCTACTGGTTTATACATGTAGTACACCTTCATATATTAGTGAAGTGTTTCTTCTACTGGTTTATACATGTAGTACACCTTCTATTTAGTGAAGTTTTTTCTTCTACTGGTTTATACATGTAGTACACCTTCTTAAATTTCCACCGATCGAAATTAAACAAATGGCAAGTGATATTTTTCAACCAAATACTTGTGCCTGTTAGGATATTCTATAACAAAAGACTTGTTGACTCATAATATGATTTGTCTATGTCGTTGGATTGCTGCCGGATTAATTTATACCTTTGTTTCATTTTATTCAAAACCAAAGGATGTATTGGATATTGAAATATTGACATGTTTTAACCTTCCTGTCCGACAGTATACCCTTGGCTGTTCGACTGCTTTTATACCAGATATGAAATAAACTTTTAAACAGCAAATTTTCTCACTTAGACGAGACTGTCGTCGTTGTACGCTTCAATATACGAGTTATTGCCACTCAATGCATTTTTCCCCTGTTTTACTCCTCTTCTTCTTATATGATTAGATAGCATTCGTCTCAACTCGGCCGATTCCGTACCCTCATCTAACAAGAAGGAGAGTAGCGGATTCTACCGAGGATTGCCGAATGGATTAGATAGGAGCAAATGTAACCCTTATGTGGACTGCGTTATTTTATGTTCTAAAAGATTAGATGCAAAGAAAAAAAAATAAGGAAAGAAATGCAAACATTAACGCTTAAAAATCAAATATATAAAAAACATAAAACTGCCTTTGATAATTATCAATTCAAGACAAGAGATTGCACATCACAAGTTAATGGTGCTGATTAATGAATTGCTCCCTTGATGTCCAGTGGCAAGTATGTCATGCATATTTACGACGAGATGTGAAGTGCATCAACCTGATGCAAATCATATCAATTTCAGAGCATCACTTTAATAAGATACACGGGTTATTCAGTGTGTACCTCATTTTTTATGTTATTTCTTCATAGACAGAAAAAATATTACAGTCATAATTTGATTCCTTAAATATATTATATTTAAGTATTTTTCTATTTCGTACAAGTGTGGATAGTATATTTGTATGTTTGAGTTTCCCGACAAAGGGAGTTCTCTGTTTTTTCCTATAGGGTTCTATATTATTAACTCTGTTGTACAATGACAGCCAACCTGAGCATTAGAAGTGTTATAAAATAGAAGATGTGATATGATTGCCAATGTGAAAACTCTCCACAAGAGAGAGACCAGAATGACACAGAAATTAACAACTATAGGTCACCGTACGGCCTTCAATAATTAGCAAAGCCCATACCGCCTAGTCAGATATAAGAGGCCACAAAATGACAATGTAAAAAAAATCAGACGAGAAAACTAAGTTGTTTATTTTATATTTAGTTTTTTATGTTAAAGATCTAGACTGTCATGGAAACGACACTAATTGCATTGACTACCAAATGATTATAATAGAATATTAATATGTTCCACATCTTTGATTTTGGATACATTTAGATAGGATGTAATTTTATGATGTGATTTTTGTATATGATAGATGATATCTGAGAACATGTATTTGCGTACTATTGGTATGGTTCTATTTATGTTTTTTGTGGTGGATCTTCCCAATATCATAAGTCAAGAAGTTCGTTAAAATGTTTCGTACTATGAACACGTCATTAAGCATAGTCCCTTGGTGCCTCTTTTCTTTCTATGTATGTATACTAGACTATTGTTATTATACCCCACGCAACGAAGTTGCGAAGGGTATTATGTTTTTGACCCGTCCCTCCGTCTGTCGTACCGTCCGTCAGTCCGTCAGCCCTGCATCTTGCCATCGCAACTCCTCTCAAACCACACAACAGAATTTCATAAATCTGTTTAGATAAAAAGGACATATTATGTAGTTGTGTGCATAACGACAAGAAATTACGATTCAAATTTTTTTCTTATAAAATTTTCTTTCTTTCTTACGCTTATTTGATTTCTCCAATGACAATGTGGGGACGTGGGGTATGTGAGCGCGCTCACTAAGGTTCTTTAATTTCTTTTCGTTATTGTCTTATTAATGTCTTAAATTGTACTATGCTCCATCATTGGGGTATCTGGTTTACAAAAATGTCTGAATACCTCGCCTGCCAAACAAGATTTCCAACATAGTTAAAAATTGAACATACATGTAGGGGTAAAATGCAAGTTTTTCCTATTATTTTGAAAACCATCATAAAGAGAGAAAATCTGACAAGAGCAAAAATGGTCAGGATGTTGAGTAATACTAAATGCCCATACATGTCAAAACTGTCAGATGACTTCTTATAGGATTTATTGCCCGTAAATGGCAAATTTTACCATTTTTTTTCATTTTTGACTACTATATCTTGAAAACTAAAGCAGATACAGGGTTGTTTTGAGCAAACACTAAAGGGGATAGAGAGAAACTAAACATGCTTGATGATCAGAAATATAAGATCAACAAAACAGATTTTTGTCAGGAATTCTACTCTTGTCTACAATGTTGGAGAGTCTCCTTTGTTGAATATGCACATAAACAAAAGAGAGTGTCACAGGCTCTTCAAAGCCTCTAGATTTATAGAAGCATCATTATACCCATTTCTTGATATACTCAAGGATTTGCATAGTAACGGAAGAAATCAGTAAATTGTTTCATGAATTTATCATAAATGTAGTTAAAGAAATGATTATACTATGCAATTATTACATGTATTTATGTTTCCCTTTCTGTTTTTCTAGTCAAATGATCTATAAATCATTAATAAGTTCTGTTCTGAGTGTCAAGTAAAACGCAACTGCATCGTCCCTATTGTCAGGTAACTGCTTGTTCAATTCTTCCAGATATATCATGCAAAGTTCAAAGAATTCGGCATCGCACGGTTTTTCGTCCCGAAAGGTACATTCTTCCCTGCAGACAGCAATTTGATTTGGTAACACTGGATTTAAATAGCTTCTTGTATCGTACATATCTGGAATTCGATACATAACCATAGGGCGACCACTTGGGCAGTTCTGATGTTCGGAAATTTGTTTTAAAAAAATAATTAATTGTGTTTATACTTTTATTTATAGGTTTTAGTTGTTTTAACTATATGCAATATAAATGTATTTTATGCAAAGGCTTTTTGTTGAAATGTAATGATTTGCAATTTCATGATCTGGAAAGAGCTGCGGTGGCAGGTCTATGTGGACGAGTTGTCTTCGTTCGTCAACTACCCCGAAAACTAGCCGTTCAACATTGATGTTGTGAGTTCGAACCCTGATCGTGGAAGGTGCTGTGCGTTCAACTCCTATATAAAATTGAAAATGAATGGCTATTTTTCTGCCAAAGATCGATGGTTACAAGTCTACTCATCTACCCTAGCTTACACTACCAAAAACTGACTGACATGATATAGCACAGCAAATTAAAAGTGACGTTAAACACCACCAATCAATAAACTTAATATGAAATCGGACAGAATTCAGATTTGTTTTTTTTCCAAAAGCATTCACTTTAGTCTAGTTACATGTATTTCACTTTCTCTTGAATTTAATATTACGCATTTATAAACTATTTTAAACGCAAAAAAGGCTTAGTTTAAACAAAAAAAACTTATATAACGCTTAAGAATCTATGCCATTCGAACAGACACTAAACCAATGAACCCTGATTGGCGAATCAGCGTCGATCTAAAATGACATTATGTTATAGTTATTGACCAAGCAACTCGGTATATGTCATTTAATCTGCACAGCACGAGATGACCCAATAACCCGAACGACGTAGGAGTTCGGGTTATTGGGTCATCTCGTGCTGTGCAGATTAAATTACATATACCGATTTGATTGGCCAATAACTGTTTTAACACATGACGCAATCAATTTACGTGAACGTTTTAGAAATGTGGACGTTATTCTCTAATCCACGGGTCCTAGGAAAGTTTCTTGTAGGGTAAAGAAAGGGGGAAATACGACTTTGGTAAGTTTTAAATTAATCTGTTTTTTATATTTAGACTCATTCTAAAATAGCGATTTTTATTTAATTGGTGACGATTAAGACTTTGATAAATTGTGTACTTTCAAATCGGTGTATGAAAAAAAAACATAACTGCAAGGGTTGTTGAGTTTAAATAAGATTAATTGCTTATGAATTTCTTTCCCTCAATGATATGCTTAAAAGAACCGAGGAAGATGTTGTAATACCTAAGTTTAAAAGGTAAAATAAACAGAAAATATGTTTCTCTTTCAAAACATTTTACTCCCCGCAATCCCCCCCCCCCCCCCAGCCCCCCCCCCCATTTCTTTTAATCTACTGTATTACTTTTTAAGACACGTCCATCTAAATGAAGTCTGATTGATCTCCAGCTAATCACCAGTTTTAAAACAAACTTTAATATGGTCCTCATTAAATCCGATCCAAATATAGTCTCTTTATAGGAATAATTATTCAAAAAGTCGTTCAGATGGCGGATTCGGAGGTGGGGGCGAACGGGTCGTTTACCCTTGGATTGGACAAAGTACGGTGTTTTAGCTTAAAATCGTCAATATTGTCTTTAGTCTCGCTACACTCGGTGATATTCATGCCCCACCTACGATAGTAGAGGGGCATTATGTTTTCTGGTCTGTGCCTCCGTTCTTCCGTCCGTCCGTTCGTCCGTCCGTCTGTGCGTCCGTCCGCTTCAGGTTAAAGTTTTTGGTCAAGGTAGTTTTTGAAGAAGTTGAAGTCCAATCAACTTGAAACTTAGTACACATGTTCCCAATGATATTATCTTTCTAATTTTACTGCCAAATTATAGTTTTGACCCCAATTTCATGGTCCACTGAATATAGAAAATGATAGTGCGAAGTTCAGGTTAAAGTTTTTGGTCAAGGTAGTTTTTGATGAAGTTATTAAAGTTACATCAACTTGAAACTTAGTACACATGTTCCCTATGATATGATCTTTCTTATTTTAATTCCAAATTAAAGTTTGACCCCAATTTCACGGTCCACTGAACATAGAAAATGATAGTGCGAGTGGGGCATTCGTGTACTATGGACACATTCTTTTTTTTTTTTTAATTTGATAGAATAACGCCCCTTTCAAAATCCGGGAACCGCCCCTAAAGGTAAAAATAGATTTGAACTGTGCGGTATATCTGAAGTAGTTAATGCACACCTTTGTTGTGCACTATCTAGATTATAGCACAGTAAGAACAAAGAGATTTTACTCTTGCCATGTGTTAATATACTTTAATAATCGGTATAATGCATAATGGCATTTCAATCAACGCTGCACAAATTCGTATGAATGGACCAAACGGTTGAGTGTTTGTAATCTTCATACCGGTACTAGATTTAAGAAGCAAAACTGCATTAAGTTGACATCAATAAAACTTCCTGTAAATTGTCCATCATTCTTTAGAATTAATAAAGTTTCAATCCAAATTTGAGAACACTGTCGACGGAAAAAGGACCAAAACATTTCGATACGTTGATTTCCTATACTTTTTCCATATATAAAACTCTCTTTTCTCCCAGTAAAAAAATCCTGCATTTGAGCTATGTGACCATTTTCGTTTCCCATATCTCCTCTTACTATGTGTGGACACCCTTGTTTCTGAGTTATTACCTCCATATACAAATGTAATATCCAGCTATTACCCTGGGATCGTTGCTTGTTTTATATGCGTTTAACCATATTAGATGTCTTGAAAAACCATCAATACAACCATTAATGCAAATGCCGTATGGTCTAAGCTTATCGTATGAATCTACATGCCAAATGAAGTCTGGACCAGCTGCTAAATACTTTCGTCTTCGAAGACGCCGTTTGAGTATTGTTTGCACTCCTCTCGGGTCCAAAATCTGCATTAATATACTGACTGTATCTCTCGGAACACAGATTCCATTCTTTATACACCTTAAATGCATAGAGCGATACCCTAGTTAACTACCTTGGTCCACTTGTTGTTGGATATATTCCGCTACAAGAAGAATTATAACTTCGTTCAGCTGATGAAAAACTATTAAATCTTCCAAAACCAAAAACAAATTTTTTAAAGAAAACATTTACATATTCAGGTTCTCAAATATGGAACAATTTACCAAATGAAATAAAAATGAGTAATACACTTGTATCTTTTAAAACAAAATGTTACAAATTTTTCATCAATTGTGCAAATTAATATGCTTTTTCATTATTATTTAAATACAATTGCATCTTGTGTATAATATAACTTTATAATACTCTATGTACTTATAAATATGTTATTATTATTTTGAGGACTCTGAGGAAGATTAGTTTTAACTAATGGGATCATCCTCTTGAAATAAAGATTATTTATTTATTTATTTATTTATTTATTTATCTATTTATTTATTTATTTATTTATTTATTTATTTATTAATTTTGCAGTGTTGGGAGAGTTTATGTTCTATTTTGAAGGCAATTGCAGTGACCTGCAATAGAAGTACCGTTTCATTTGAGTTTAGTTATATGTCTTGTGTTTCTGTCGCTGACCTAGGTTTTCTGTATTTGGCATGTGTAGTGCGTGCATCATGACATAAGACATTGTTACGTGTACCATGATGAACTTTCGTGCATGACTGCTGTGTATATTTTTGACATTGAACTATTGACCAGAATATGACTTTTTGACTCTTGACCTATGCACGTTGGGTGTGTCATCGGGATACAGTGTGTATATTACCTTGATCTCAAAATATAATTTTCAATTGACCTTGCTTCTGAATATGTGGCATGTAGATGTATTGTCATAAGTTGGTGAGTCTAGTGGCAATAGAAACTCCATGTGAGCTTGACCTTGGCCTCAATGTACAACTTGTATATTTGAATTAAATGAGGAATTGTCTGATTGGCACTCATACCACATCTTATATATATTTTAGATATATAAAGATATATTTGTTAGTTTTGTGTAGCACGATTACCCTTTCCTCAAAATCTGCTTTGTGTTTTTTTTTATAAGGAACTCTTGACCAGACTATGACTTTTTGACTGTTGACCTCTGCATATTGGGTGTGTCTCTTGGTATAATTACCTTGACGACAAGTCAGGAGTCTCTGTTTTTTGTTGATCTTGTATGTTTTTTAATTGTAAGTTCAGTTTTATGTTTTGGAGTTTGAACTTGTACACACTTTTTTTAGGGGCCATCTGAAGCCCGCCTCCGGTCGAGGGATTTTCACGCTTTGTTGAAGACCCACTGTTGGCTTTCGACTGCTTTCTGCTCTTTTGTTATGTTACTGTCTCTTTTACACATTCCACATTTTCATTCTCAATTTTTAAGAATGTTAGGTTCAAATGAAAACTAAATCCTTTAATTTTCGTGAAAAATTTTAGTGGGTCTCATTGGGGTCTAAGCGTGACGCGGGATTGCTGACTTTTTGTAAGCGTTACACGTGAAAGTCAAATTATTGTGCCGTGAAAACGGGAATTGAAGTCTAGCGTACACGGGAATTTACAAAAAAACAAGAACTGCTTACGTACATAGTGTAAGCGGAATACGGAACCTGATAAAACAGTAAGCGGGATCCGGGATCAGAACCCCCAACGAGACCCCCATTAGAGAGAACATTTACTGCTTCAGTAACACCATGTGCCGTCAGTTGTGTTTCATATTTGTTTTACGTTCATAAATTTGTCCTTTTCTATTCTCGTTTGAATTGTTTTACATTGTCATTTCGGTGCCTTTTATGGGTGACTATGAGGTATGACCTTTGCTCATTGTTGAAGACCGTATTGTGACCTATAGTTGTTAATTCCTCTGTCATCTGATCTCTTGTGGAGAGTTCTCATTGGCACTCAAGCCATATTAGGTAAAGGGTGGGGATCCCGTTAACAAATTTAACCCCGCCTTATTCTGTATGTATGTGCCTGTCCCAAGTCAGGAGCCTGTAATTCAGTGATT
>CM034354.1:1020885-1251092 GCA_019925275.1 Mytilus edulis
ATTCAAAATTATAGGAACTTAGGGTGCAATACGGCCTTTCCCGTAAAAATAGACAGAATGACCTGCATTCACAATTATATGTACTTAGGGTGCGATACTGTCTTTCTCCAAATCATAGACAGAATGACCAGCATTCTCAATTATAGTTTCTTAGGGTGCAATACGGTCTTTCCCTAAAACATAGACAGAATGACCAGCATTCACAATCATAGGTACTTAGGGTGCAATACGGTCTGTCCCAAAAACATAGTCAGAATGACCAGCATTCACAATTATAGGTACTTAGGGTGCAATACCGTCTTTCCCCAAAACATAGACAGAATGACCAGTATTCACAATTATAGGGTACTTAGGGTGCAATACCGTCTTTCCCCAAAACATAGACAGAATGACCAGCATTCACAATTAAAGATACTTAGGGTGCAATAGGTATTTCCTAAAACATAGACAGAATAACCAATATACAGAATTATAGGTACTTAGGGTGCAATACGGTCTTTTCCCAAAACATAGTCAGAATGACCAGCATTCACAATTATAGGTACTTAGAGTGCAATACCGTCTTTCCCCAAAACATAGACAGAATGACTACCATTTACAATTTATATTTAAGAACAAACATAAGTTAAAGCATGAAAAAAAAAAAATTATAGAAATTAAACAAAAATACTTAAGACTTTGAATCTAAATAAAAAATAAAAACTCCAATAATGATATATCTTAAAAATGTAAGAGGCATTTATGTTAAAAAGTCTGTGTGAAACATCATCTACGTGTGAAACATCATCTAATGTCAAATAGTCCTCTGTTTTATGTAACATCATGGACAGTCACATATCCTCCCCTGTAGACAACGTATCATGACGACATAAAGGAATTCAAATTCATTTGATAACAAAAACAAAGTTAAAATTGTGTGACATTAAAAATAAAGATGATCAGTAAATTATGTTGGTCAAAATTTTATGTAAATTTAACTTGTATTTATATATAAATATTTATATAGAATAGTCACCAAAGAGACTATACATGTATCTTTAAGATATTTCAAATTAACTGTGCTTGTGACGGCCATAAATTTGTATTTGGACTTTTAAAATCAAAAGATCATTATTTCATGGAAATATGAATAACATCTCCTGGCTGTAACATCATGAAAAACTATATATCCACAATGATGGACAACTTATCATGATGATTTCATAAAAAATACCTCGAACAAAAACTTTAACCTGAAGCGGGACAGACGACCGAACGAACGGACGAACGGGCGCACAGACCAGAAAACATAATGCCCCTCTAATATCGTAGGTGGGGTGTGTGTCTTCCAGATTTCACTGCAAACACAATTATGATTTTTTTTTTGGGGGGGGGGGGGGATGATGAAAAAAAATGTTTTTGTTTCTTGTTTCTAATTATCATGATCATGTAATGATAGCAAATTTTTTTATTCAACTGAGTTGTATATAAAAGAGTTCAACAGAATGCATCAGAAACCAGCAATCTGAAATATCACATCAGGAAAATAAACAGAGTTTGAATCACAGACAAATACAAGTAATGTTAACCAATTAAACACGATCAGTCTCCCCCCAAAAAAGGCCATAATTGGGAAATATATGTGATAAGTCAAACTGTACATTTCTGATATTGTTTTTCATTTAGTTCGACCTTGAAAATATGTATTAACAAGATAATTATTACGTGGTCAAAGTATAAGTTCAATATAGACTCATCATAACAGGAAGATGAAGGGTGTGATTATTAACAATTTCAACTTGACATCATCCGGAGGTTACAAGTGGAAACACAATTTTATCTACATCAGCTTGGTTCGACCTTTTTCATTGTATTATTCAATGCTTTCAATTTTGAGTGTAGTATACATTGACTAAATTACGGATAGGGGAGGCTGACAAGTTGTACACTTTTTTAATTTTAATTTTAAGTAATAACAGTAATCACACAATGCGATAAACACAACACGTTTCGTTGTGTCGTTTGTTTTCTCTTATATTTTAGTGTGAATTCACATTACTATAAGACGTTTCACGGTACTTTCTAACCCAAATTCATGTATTTGGTTTTGATGTTATATTTGTTATTCTCATGAGATTTTGTCTTATGCTTAGTCCGTTTCTGTGTGTGTTATATTTTAGTGTTGTGTCGTTGTTCTCCTCTTATACTTAATGCGTATCCCTCAGTTTTGGTTTGTTACACCGATTTAGTTTTTTTGCCATAGATTTACGAGTTTTGAACAACGGTATACTACTGTTGCCTTTATTTATTCGATATCTTGAAAAAAAGCAAGGGTTGCATGCATGTACAATTTTCATTAGTAAATCAAGTTTTGAATCTTCTTTATTATGAGTAATAAGTTTTAACTATGGGGGCTAGTTGGCATTTCTTTCGTCAGATTTGATGTGACCTGCGTGTTTTTATATCTTTACATATAGGTATCAAACTGTTCTGTTATGGCATTAGTTTGACGAGTGGGTCTTGTTCTTAATTAGATTAACCTTGTATACATGTGAGGGACGAGTTGACATACAATGTATCTTTATTTAGCAGCAAGAGATAAAACTATTTTTCATCAGTTCATGATCAGTTGGGCGATTTTTCAATGTAGCCAGTTATCCTCGATTTAATTGTATCGTACAGACAAGTAAGTTATATAACGTGACACAATATGATGCAGTTAGTACATTTCATTTTATCATGACATATTTGGTATTGAACACTTATTTCGGTGAACAGTTAGGTCGACATAGCTTTATTAACTCGACATGTGACTAAATAAGTGGATTATGAACAATAAACACCTAAAATGTACTGCAAGCATGTTTTTTGTATATAATTATTCAGAAGGTAGATATTAGAAGATGTGGTATTGTAAACCTAAATATTATCCTTATATAATAAGTTCCCAAGGGACAATATATTAAGTAAAAACTATCCCTACAATAAGTACAATACGTGTCAATAAGACAACTCTCAATCCAAGTAACAATTTATAAAATGAAGGGTTTGTTTTACTTAAGACTCTGAAAGTGTTTGAAATAAGCATTCAACGTGTGTATGCTCTGATAAATCTAGGAATCATATAATATTTTCAAAAAATGTCAATAAGCTTACTTATTAAATCGTTGTTAAAAAAATCGGATGTTATGTAGAAAGATAAATAACGAAAATACCGAACTCCAACGGAAATTCACAAATCGAAAAGTGATTTATAAATAGCAAAATCATAAACTCAAACACACCTTACGAATGAACAACAACTGTCATAATCCTTATTGTTTTTACAGAAACTTCCTACTGTAGAAAGCAGTGGATAAAACCTCGTTTATAGGTAGCATACTATGTATGACAATAAGGTTCTACTTATGGCATATGGGTAATTATTCTTAGGCAATGTTGTTTCTTTGTGTTATCAACATAATTTGAAAAAATGTTCAAAGAAATGTTTAAGTGACATGTTTTTTGAACAGTTAACAACATTTTTAAATTTTGTGCATGCATCTTGAAAACTGAGGAAACATATTTAAACATCATTTTGTTTCATAATGTGTTAACACAATTCTTTGAAAAATGTAGAAATGTTGTTACAATATACTCAAATAACATATTGCTGTTATCCAGATTTACTGTTATAGTGCCGTCAGCGAACCTTGCAAATTCAAGATAAGGCTATTCCGGACATGACATGATGCTAACCGATTTTGGAACAAGCAACCAGCAGTTTGACTTTTTACGAATGTGACCTACCGAATTAGACTATTTACCCCTATTTGTGACATTTTTACCTTTTTTTGTCTGTTTTGTTCACACATCGTTGTCAATATAATGGAATTATATGCGACTGTCATACAAGTGAGAGGTTTAGCTAGCTATAAAACCAGGCTCAATCCACCATTTTCTACATAAAACAATGCCTGTACCAAGTCAGGAATATGACAGTTGTTATCCATTCGTTTGGTGTGTTTGAACTTTTGATTTTGCCATTTGATTGGGGACTTTCCTTTCTGAATTCTCCTTGGAGTTCAGTATTTTTTTTAGATTTTACTTTTTGACAAACTGTTGAGATCTGAAAATATCTCACATTTTTACAACATATAAATGCGTTTGAAGATAATTAATACAAGAGAAATGAGATGTGTGGAGGATTGCAAACGAAACAACTATCTACTAAAGGTCAAGCTGATTTTTTTAAGGGGGGGGGGGGGGGGGGGGTAAGCAAACACAATTAAAAAGAGAAAGGGGCATAATGATTTATGTGGTGAAAGTATTATGATATGCATGTCCAATGAGTATTATGATTGATATAGGAGGAGTACCAGGTTATTTAGATAACATTTATCAAGTTTTAAACTTCAATTTTAACGGGCAATACTATAAGGTCCTGTGTAACCAAGCTTGGAATATTGTAAATTCAGAAATTATTGCGTACATTTATTATTGCAATTTTGTCATTTAACACTAAAATTCGATTTTAATTTCTGCGATATTGAGAAAAATACTGTTTTCTTCATATACAAATTTTCAAAATGCGAGTTTAAAGTGCTGCAATTATAACTCGGTTGCATTTATCTCAATAATAATAAAATCATCGGAATAAATTCTGAACTTACAGTAATCAAGTCATGCTAAATGATTAGGATTGCTTATTTTCATAACTTTTGATAAGTGAACATAAAAATATTAGTATCATTCAATGTAAAATACGCATTCGACATGATCGGCATAAACTGTGAGTTAAAATTGAAGCGTGTCGTTCATTCCGAAATTTTGATAAGATTTGAATAATTAATTCATATATTTGTTCTTTTATGATTCGTAGGCAGTACTTTTCTTTAGTTCTACTTCATTTGTTCAAGGTCGGACTAGGCGCATTTATCTCTATCATAAAACTGGGTTTTAGGCAGTTCAAAGTAAAATAATGAACACGCACGTGTACATGGTATATGTCCAATCTTTTTCCCAATAACCGAATTCACGTTGGATGAGGTTGTCCTGCAAGAGAACGTTCTGTGCTGGTGATTCGGTCCTAACTGGTGCTGGAGATCATTAAAAATATGTAAACAAAGACGAAAATGATGATTTTTGACGTTTTCTCGCATAAAAATGGAAGGAAACAGTTCAGATGTTTTTATTTTGTTTCTAATGGGTTCATCGGAAATCAATTAAAAATGTGATCCTCTAAACCGTTTCAGGAAGCGTAACACAAACGTGCTCATTTTTTGAAATTCTAGAACTGAAAAAATAAAACAAAAATGCTCCTGGATTCCACTTTCTATACCCAAATCCACACGACAAAATTATTTTGTGAAAAACCTGTGCAATTTATTTAAATTGTGTATTTTCTCAATTTAGACATGTCCTGATTCTGTGCTGGTGGGTCCTGTTAATGTGCTGATAGGTCCTGATACGGTGCTGGTGACTCCTATTTTTACTTTTGTGCATCCATTTGGCTGTTTAATAAGCGTTTTCAAATAATCGTAACTTATATTACATAAAAGGGCAACATATTCCGTCCCATATCAGATGAAAACATATCTAGTAAGAATATTTGTATTCAAAATATTAAATGCACTTAAATTGATGATTCTCTACATAATATGAAAACTAAAAAGGTGATTAGACGTCGCGTACGGTGTTGGTGATAATAAAACGTTTCGCTTTCCAGGTCGCTTTTATTGCATTTGTTAGAAGTTTCGGAATCGATAACTATATAGATGTATGTATGAAAACCCAAATCTCTCATTTTGTAAAGAGCTTTTAAAATTCGAACGAATGCTGCAGACCCAAATCACAATTAACATATCCACCCTTCCTGTGACAACATTATACAATGAATGCTAAACTTGCTATGTATTCCATTAGTAAATATTATTTGTAGTATGTCCTAAATTGTTCATTTTATTAAATCCGTTGAAATGTCACACTCGCCGATTTTTTTTTTCATTTCGGCGTAATTGGTAAGTGTCTAATGAAAAACAGTAGGCATTTACAGTCTTTTCTACGATTTGAAATTTTATTTAAACGTGAAAAGATGTTTTTAAGTGTTTGAAAAAAAAATGTAGATGTTTCAAGGAAAATTATATTGAAAATATAATAAACGCGATCTTTTTGTTTGTGTCTAGTTGTGATTTCACTGCGACAAGTTCATAAAACAGAGGTCGATTGAAGAAGCCAAAAATTTGACGTCGATTTGAGAACAACAAAAAAAGACGTCAAATAGAGCAGCATAAAGTTGGCCGTCGATTTGCAATGTTATCTTATTGTGACGTCAGATTTAGACATCGATTTGATGAACGGACGTCAATTAGAGTTCGGACGTCGACCTGAGTCTTACATCTATAAACGGTAACACGTTGCCATTTGTAAAACAACCACGTAGGTTATATATTAAACTACACCCAAAATGCAAAAAAAATCCAGTCATGCAATATGTAAGATAACATTTGACTACTCGGTAAATATATAAGTCAAACTTGGCAAATCTACAAAGATCACAATCGGCCAATCTACACAATAACCACTTTGGTAATAAATAAGATGAGCAGTGGCCAATCTGACAAAATGACCACTTGGGTAATGTAATAGATAGCACTCTTTCAATCTACACAATAACCACTTAGGTAATAAATAAGATGAGCAGTGGCCAATCTGACAAAATGACCACTTGGGTAATGTAATAGATAGCACTCTTTCAATCTACACAATAACCACTTAGGTAATAAATAAGATGAGCAGTGGCCAATCTGACAAAATGACCACTTGGGTATTGTAATAGATAGCACTCTTTAAATCTCCATAATTACCACTTGGGTAATATAACAGACAATACTCTGTCATTTTACAAATTAACCCCTCTGTGAAAAAATCAGATAACCCCCGGCAAATATACAAAAAAAATATTACTTAGGTAATACATTAGATAACATTTAACCAATCTTCACAAAAAAAAAAAAAAAAACACCACTCGAGCAATATATAAGATACATTTTAAAAAACTCGACCAATAACTCGGACATAAAGATGATGACACTCGGCCAATGTACAAATGACTACTCCGGTAATTTATAAGTATATTTTCATATATTCTGTCACATTACATTAAGTTCGACCTTGAACACCAGGTTTTAAATATAAGCAGCATAAGTACTGCGTGATAACATTATAATTTGAATGTTGACTCATCATAACAGGAAGACATAGGTTGTAAATATAGATATTTACACTTGAAATCATCCGTAGGTTTTAAGTAGACACACTATATTCTATAAATTAGCTAATGTTAACCTTATATATTGTACGTTTTAATAAATTTTAGTATGAGTGTAGTAAATATTTAGTATATTATGGGGTAATATGAAAATAAAAAGTTATCACAACATAGAAAAGACAAACTATTAAATATCAATTGACTTTCGACAAAATATATCATTTGCTGTCCTCCCTCTGTTGTTTTCAAAAATCATTGTTCTATTACATGTTGTCTGGTGTCATTGAGACAAACAACATAAGTTATCAATGGATTTTATTATATGTTGTCTGTTGACATTGAGACAGAAAACATATTCAATCACAAATATAGGTACTTAGGCTGCAAGACAGTCTTTCCCTAAAACATAGACAGAATGACCAGCATTCAGAAGTATAGGTACTTAGAGTACAATACCGTCTTTCCCTAAAACATAGACAGAATGACCAGCATTCACAATTATAGGTACTTGGGATGCAATACCGTCTTTCCCTAAAACATAGACAGAATGACCAGCATTCACAATTATAGGTACTTAAGGTGCAATACGATCTTTCCCCAAAACATAGACAGAATGACCAGCATTCACAATTATAGGTATTTAGGGTGCAATACAGTCCTTCCCTAAAACATAGACAGAATGACCAGCATTCACAATTATAGGTACTTAGGGTGCTATACGGTCTTTCCCTAAAACATAGACAGAATGACCAGCATTCACAATTATAGGTACTTAGGGTGCAATACGGTCTTTCCCAAAAGCATAGACAGAATGACCAGCATTCACAATTATGGGTACTTAGGGTGCAATACCGTCTTTCCCTAAGACATAGACAGAATGACCAGCATTCACAATTATAGGTACTTAGGGTGCAATACCGTCTTTCCCCAAAGCATAGACAGAATGACCAGCATTCACAATTATAGGTACTTAGGGTGCATTACCGTCTTTCCCCAAATGATAAACAGTATGACCAACATTCACAATTATAGGTACTTAAGGGTGCAATATGGTCTTTCCCTAAAAAATAGACAGAATGACCAGCATTCACAATTATAGGTACTTGGGGTGCAATACCGTCTTTCCACACACCATAGACAGAATGACCAGCATTCACAATTATAGGTACTTAGGGTGCAATACGGTCTTTCCCCAAAACATAAACAGAATGACCAGCATTCACAATTATAGGTACTTAGGGCGCAATACCATCTTTCCCCAAAAGATAGACAGAATGACTAGCATTCAGTTACAGAAACAATCGTCTTTCCTTGCAGGAAGAAATTCCCCAACAGTGACTTATAGTATATTTTACATTTTAGGTTGCCTTTTTTGTCAAAATTTGTTTCAACTACGGTAATTGTCAACAAGAAAAATTTAGTCAAGAATTTATATCCTTGAAGTTAGTACCTTTTGATCTTGTTTTATCAAATAGGCTCTGCTAAAAAAAAGATAAATGTAGCTGTGTGTATATTTAAAAACAGAAATAAGTTAAAGGATGAAAAATAATGTAAAAATGAAGCATATGTAAATAAAAATTTAAATAAGTTAAAATGAAACATATGTAAATACAAATTTAAATAAGTAAAATTAATCATATGTAAATAAAAATTTAAATAAGTATAAAAATAAAACAACTTCTAGAAATTAAACAAAAATACGTCAGACTTTGAATCTAAATAAAAAATAAAAACTCCAATAATGATAGATCTTAAAAATGTAAGAAGCTTTAATTTTAAAAGTCTGTGTGAAACATCATCTACGTGTGAAACATCATCTACGTGTGAAACATCATCTAATGTCAAATAGTCCTCTGTTTCATGTAACATCAGGGACAGTCACATATCCTCCCCTGTAGACAACGTATCATGACGACATAAAGGAATTCAAATTCATTTGATAACAGAACCAAGTTAAAATGGTGTGACATTAAAAATAAAGATGATCAGTAAATTATATTGGTCACAATTTTATGTAAATTTAACTTGTATTTATATATAAATATTAATATAAAATAGTCACCAAAGAGACTATACTTGTATATTTAAGATATTTCAAATCAACTGTGCTTGTGACGGTCATAAATTTGTATTTGGACTTTTAAAATCAACTGATCATTATTTCATGGAAATATGAATAATATATCCTGGTTGTAACATCATGAAAAACCGTATATCCACAATGATGGACAACTTATCATGATGACTTCATCAAAATACCTCGACCAAAAACTTTAACCTGAAGCGGGACAGACGACCGAACGAACGGACGAACGGGCGCACAGACCAGATAACATAATGCCCCTCTAATATCGTAGGTGGGGCATAATAATAGTATTGTTATTGTTGCTGTTGTGTGTCTTCCAGATTTCATTGCAAACACAATTATGATTTTTTTTTTTGGGGGGTGATGATAAAAAAAATGTTTTTGTTTCTTGTTTCTAATTATCATGATCATGTAATGATAGCGAATTTTTGTATTCAACTGAATTGTATATAAAAGAGTTCAACAGAATGCATCAGAAACCAGCAATCTGAAATATCACATCAGGAAAATAAACAGATTTTGAATCACAGACGAATCTAAGTAATGTTTACCAATTAAACACGATCAGTCTCCCCCCCCCCCCCCCCCCAAAAAAAAAGACCACAATCGGGAAATATATGTGATAAGTCAGACTGTACATTTCTGATATTGTTTTTCATTTAGTTCGACCTTGAAAATATGTATAAACAAGATAAGTACTACGTGGTCAAACGTATAAATTGAATATAGACTCATCATAACAGGAAGATGAAGGGTGTGATTATTAACAATTTCAACTCGACATCATCCGGAGGTTACAAGTGGAAACATAATTTTCTCTACATCAGCTTGGTTCGACTTTATTCATTGTATTATTCAATGTTTTCAATTTTGAGTGTAGTATACATTGACTAAATTACGGATGGGAGAGGCTGACAATTTGTACACGTTTCTATTTTAATCTTAAGTAATCTTAAGTAATAACAGTAATCACACAATGCGATAAACACAACACGTTTCGTTGTGTCGTTTGTCTTCTCTTATATTTTAGTGTGAATTCACATTACTATAAGACGTGTCACGGTACTTTTCTATCCCAAATTCATGTATTGGTTTTGATGTTATATTTGTTATTTTCATCGGATTTTGTCTAATGCTTAGTCCGTTTCTGTGTGTCTTACATTTTAATGTTGTGTCGTTGTTCTCCTCTTATATTTCATGCGTTTCCCTCAGTTTTTGGTTTGTTACACCGATTTTGTTTTTTTTTTCCATAGATTTACGAGTTTTTAACAACGGTATACTACTGTTGCCTTTATTTATTCGATATCTTGAAAAAAGCAAGGGTTGCATGCATGTACAATTTTCATTAGTAAATCAAGTTTTTGATCTTCTTTATTATGAGTAATAAGTTTTAACTATGGGGGCTAGTTGGCATTTCTTTCGTCAGATTTGATGTGTCCTGCGTGTTTTGATATCTTTACATATAGGTATTAAACTGGGTTTTTTTTTTGGCATTAGTTTGACGAGTGGGTCTTGTTCTTAATTAGATTTACCTTTTATGCATGTGAGGGACGAGTTGACATATCTTTATTTAGCAGCACCAGATAAACTATTCTCCATCAGTTCAGTTGGGCGATTTTTCAATGTAGCTAGTTGTCTTCGACTCAATGTTATCCATGAGTGCAAATAAGACAACTCTCAATCCAAGTAACAATTTATAAAAAGAAGGGTTTGTTTTACTTAAGACTCTGAAAGTGTTTGAAATAAGCATTCAATGTGTGTATGCTCTGATAAATCTAGGAATCATATAATATTTTCAAAAATGTCAATAAGGCTACTTATTAAATCGTTGTTAAAAAAATCGGATGTTATGTAGAAAGTAAAATAATGAAAATACCAGACTCCAACGCAAATTCACCAATCGAAAAGTGATTTATCAAATAGCAATATCAGAAACTCGAAACACAACTTACGAATGAAAAACAACTGTCATAATCTTTATTGTTTTTACAGGTGCACTAAGAACAAAGTTTTTGCACTTAGGACATTAAAACGATGTTATGAGACCACAAACATGGATATGAGAAGATTTAAGTATATAACTCATAAAAATAAAATTGGGTATCAATATATCATAATTTTGAAGTTGACTTACTTTTTTATCAGCGCGTGCCATGTGACAGCCACGTGACCCAAGACTTAATGCAAATTCCCAAGCATCAATGTTCAATCAACCTTATCCAATAAACAATTGTCCTTTGATCGTTACTAATTGATAAGTTAATGATAGTTGTAGAATAAACTTAATGGTTTAGCGTAGTTTATTTTCAACTTGATGAAGGAATAATTTAAAAAAAATGATTGAGTGTTTATCAGAGTTTTTATTTTGTTTTATGGGAAATTGTAAGATTACTTTTTTCTAAAGAAGCAAATTTTGATTTATTATAATTTGAGGAAAAAAATACCTCCGATATTTCATTTCCTTCTTAACAACACAGGAGTTTATATTTGTACATGCTTTCATAAGACATTGAAAGACATTAAGATGGGAAAATGTGGCATCCATGGGGATCTTAAAACCCCTATTACATCATTATCATATTGTGTGGGCACGGAACTGTACGGTTTCTACATTTTCGACATTCGAAAATATAACAAGTTGCAAGATGGAAAGTTTTCCAATGATAAACGAAAATGATATTATATAACGTTCTAGAAGCTTTAGTAATCAAAACATTCTATATGTATATATGAACCAATCAAATAATAAACGACGTATGCATACAAACGTTTTTCGTCGAATGGAGGAGCTTTTAATAAGTCGATCAGAACTGTCACACAACAGCGATAAAAATGTCAATGATCACTGAAATATAAATCGTTGAGTCCAGAAATTCCAAAAGTACCATTTCTGTTATATAGTCTTACCTGTCTGAAAGTTAAAAACCCATTGCACCAGTAGAGATTCACAAATAATATTTTTTTTTCAATATCGGATAAATTAATTGACTGTACAATCGCTTGCAAGTTTACTGTACTTTACTTGGGCCTTTCAGGTACAATCGCTTGCAAGTTTACTGTACTATCACTCGGCCTTTCAGGTACAATCGCTTGTCCCATTTATCAAAGCTCATTTTCAATAAAAAAAATAAGGAGATGTGATATGATTTGCAATAATACAACTATCCATTATATTAATTTGATGTACACATGTAAGCTATATTATAATCGACTATATATATATATATATATATAAAAGGTCCCAACATGAACAAATTTGGAACAATTTAATTCGAAAACTAACGGCCTAATTTAGAAAAAAAATAACAATTTAATTTTGTCCTGATATCTATGATGAGTTTATTTACAAACACAAACCATTATGACAGACATGAATCAACGACAACCACTGAACTACAAGCCATTGACCTGGGAGAGGCATATAAAGAAGGTGACGTGATAAACATGCATGTGTGTGTATGCTCAACCTCCTAAACTGAAGTGGTTGTAATCAATTTTAGGCAACCATACGGCCTTCAATAACGAGAAAAACCCATCCATATAGTCGACCGATCATTAAAAGGCCTCGACGTGAAAATGTTTTTTTTTAAATTTTAACCAGAGTGAATGTATATCAGCTTACAGAACTTGAAAACCAAAAACATCAGTTATGAATAAAAATATTGATAAACAGTTTTTTTGTTTTTTTAAGCTATCTTATGATCATAAACAAGCTTCTGTCCTAGCTTTTTAGAAATCCAGGATAGTTAAGAAAGTTATTAAAATTTCAAAAACTTTAACCACAGAGTGAATATTTGTGGTTTGTGGATCACTATGTCTCGCTTTTGCAACACAAGTGTGGAGGCTCAACAAAAATGTAATAAACTATTATGCGAAACGTGTGTATCTTCTATGTCAGTATGTGTTGGTAAACAAACTCTATACAATTTTTACTATTTTAAAATATTTTTATAAAACATTACTAGAGAACTTAAAAAGTGAACTTACGGAACAAGCAAACGAAACTAAAAGAAACAAAAATAAGAAGAAAATACACCCTTACATAGAAGTAAAAACTATAACAGACAGAAAAGCAAAATAGATACGGCAGTTATAACTATACCATAATAATCCAAGAACAACATGAAATAACATAATATATACATTTTCAATAAGTATACTAGTGTATTCAAAACGGGTCAAGGTTGAACGAACATGAATTTCTATAGATTACAATCAACTGAGTGTGGTGGTGTCGATAAAATATTAAGAAACTTTCTAATTACTTAAGATATGATTATAAAATTTGAATTATTTATTTTAAAAACGTTGACTTATATATGCAATGTCCTTTGTGTCAATTGTATCATTCAATTAGGTCCTTAGTGCAATTTTTTGTTCATAGTGCACTAAGGGGGTCTTTTGCGGTATTTTTAAGGACCCCCCCAAAGAAATAGGATTAAAGGACATAACGTGATTATGTGGATTTTTTTTCTGAAAATGTTTCTTTTGGCAAATACTTTTACAGATTAGAGGAAGAAGACAAAGAAGAATTATTTATAACAATCTGAACAAACAAAGAAATACATATTTTATATTAAATAAGTTTTTTATTCAAATAAAAGAAAAGATAAGCACATTTACAAACAGATGTACTAAGACATATACTCGATGCTGAACTTAAAATTAGGTTATATTGTTTTAATTTATATGAGGATCTGGAGGGAGTCCTTCATTTCTGTATTCTTTAATGTTTAGGCCGTTTTTTTTCTTCTATTATTTATACTTTTTGTCTTCTATTATCAATTTCTTTATATTTAAGCACCTTATTATTCTCTATAATTGTTTTGTTCCATTTTCTCTATTATTCATATTTATAGCCGATCCTTCTCTATTCTGTAAAACCCCATCGACAACCATTTCTTTCCGATGGTATGATATTCATAGTTTTAACACTCTCACTTCTGAAGTTCACGGCCTAAGAACAGTTTCAGAAGCTTAGTTCAAACGCTCCCTGATGCGGCCTAAAGTGGATAACGAAATTAACTATATAAATGATCTTCCATATAAAATATTTGTATTTTGCGTTGATCGTTCCTGATGAAGTAAAATCCAGAAACGTGATTTGGACGTATGAAATTTATAAGATGCTGTTGTAACTCTTTTGTTAGTGTTACGTTTGAAATTTGCAATTCCGTTTTACAAAAATAAAATTAGAAAAATAAATAAATTAACACCAGAAAATAAAAAAATAAATAAAATCAGAAACAGTTATTGGCGAATAATTTATTTTCCCAACAAAACTAGCTAACAAAACTGTTTGTATATTTTATTAATTCTCTAATCCCTTAAAAAAAGACCAACAGAAATAAAAAGTCAACGAATCATTTTATGTTTAATAATTAAAAATAATATACGTTTTTTTATTCTAGCATTTATAATACAACGTATCATCCACATGAAGGGGCGTAACTCCTAATATCATTCTGACACACAAAACGGATCTTAACCCGATCTGAAAGTTTCGAACGTTACTTTTTATAATTGGTCTAAATTTGTCCAAAACAGTCTTAACAGCCTTAATTTAACGCTAGAGACTTCCATATTGATTAACTTGACATGACTTAACGGACTAAACACAACATATCTGAACAGTGTCTTAAAATCTGGAAAGTCTTAACGTTTTTCTCTAGCTGTAAATTAAGTCGATCAAGACTTGATGAGACCAAAATTAACGTTTTAGACTTTAATCTGGCTACTAGTGAATTATAAGTCAAAGTACGGCAAGAACGTAATATTAAAATTGATCTTTGTTTATATTATCTGTGTCGTTTTGTCAAAGACAAAGACAATCGAAAGACCTCTAGAGGGCAGTATACAGACTCGAATAATAGAAACAATTAAAACGTACAGCCAATTGTTGAGAAGTATTGTTTTTTGTTTTTCAACAACTTTCTGAGTTTTAGGTTCAACCAACCATTTAATAAATGTGTGATTTCACTTCGACAACTCCATAATAGTTATCAAAAGTACCAGGATTATAATTGTATACGCCAGACGCGCGTTTTGTCTACATAAGACTCATCAGTGACGCTCAGATCAAAATAGTTAAAAAAGCCAAATAAATACAAAGTTGAAGAGCATTGAGGACCCACAATTCCAAAAAGTTGTGCCAAATACGGCTAAGGTAATCTACTCCTGGGGTAAGAAAATCCTTAGTTTTTTCGAAAAATTCAAAGTTTTGTAAACAGAAAATTTATAAAAATGACCATATAATTGATATTCATGTCAACACCGAAGTGCTGACTACTGGGCTGGTGATACCCTCGGGGACGAAACGTCCACCAGCAGTGGCATCGACCCAGTGGTGTAAATAGTTATCAAAAGTACCAGGATTATAATTGTATACGCCTAAAACGGACGTCGATGAAAGAAGCCAAAAATTGGACGTCGATTTGAGAACAACAAAAAGAAGACGTCGAATAAAATTGGCTGTCGATTTGCAATGATTTTTTATTGTGATGTTATATTTGGACACCGATTTAATGAACGGACGTCGATTACAGACCGGACGTCGATCTAAGTCTTATATCTATGTACGGTAACACGTTGTCATTTGTAAAACAACCACGTAGGTTATATATAAGACAACACCCAAAATGCCAAAAAAAAAATCCAGTCATGCAATATGTAAGATAACATTTGGCTACTCGGTAAATATATAAGTCAAACTTGTCAAATCTAAAAAAATTACAATCGGCCAATCTACACAAAAACTATTTTGGTAATAAATAAGATGAGCAGTGGCCAATCTGACAAAATAACCACTTGCCCGAATGGGTACTGTAATATATAACACTTTCCCAATCTCCATAATTACCACTTGGGTAATATAATAGACAATACTCTGTCCTTCTAAAAATTAACCCCTCAGGGAAAAAAATCAGATAACCCTCGGCAAAAATACAAAAAAATATTACTTAGGTAATACATTAGATATCATACAACCAATCTTCACAAAACAAACACCACTCTAGCAATATATAAGATAACTATTTGCAAATCTATGGAATGACTACTCATGTTGTATATTGTATAAAACTCGACCAATAACTCAGACATAAAGATGATGACACTCGGCCAATGTACAAATGACTACTCGGGTAAGTTATAAGTATATTTTCATATATTCTGTCACATTACATTAAGTTCGACCTTGAACACAATGTTTTAAATATAAGCAGCATAAGTACTGCGTGATAACATTATAAGTTGAATGTTGACTCATCATAACAGGAAGACATGGGTTGTAAATATAGATATTTACACTTGACATCATCCGTAGGTTTCAAGTAGACACGCTATATTCTATACATTAGCTAATTTTAACCTTATATATTGTACGTTTTAATACATTTTATTATGAGTGTAGTAAATATTTAATATATTATGGGGTTATATGAAAATAAAAAGTTATCACCAGTTGCAACATCTATAAACACAACGTGTTTCGAGAACTTATCAAACAAGAGGGTTGAATCCATTAATTTCATTTCATAAAACAAGTTCATCCAACAGCACGCCATGAAGGGCCCCAATAATTATTAATGTAAAACCATTCAAACGGCAAAGTCAACGGTCTAATATATATAAAAACGAGAAACGAAAAACGAGAAACGAGAAACGAGAAACACGTATGAACTACATGAACAGACCACAACTACTGTACATCAGATTCCTGACTTAGGACAGGTGCAAACATTTGCAGCGGGATGAAACGTTTTGACGGTACCAAACCTTCTCCCTTTTCTGAAACAATAACATATACATTGTAATCACAACATAGACAAGACACACTATAAAATATCAGTTGACTTTTCGTCGGAATATATCCTTTGCTGTCCTCCCTCTGTTGTTTTCAAAAATCATTGTTCTATTACATGTTGCCTGGTGTCATTTAGACAGACAACATAAGTAATCGATGGATTTTATTATATGTTGTCTGTTGATATTGAGACAGGCAACATAAGTAATCGATGGATTTTATTATCTGTTGTCTGTTGATATTGAGACAGGCAACATAAGTAATCGATGGATTTTATTATCTGTTGTCTGTTGATATTGAGACAGGCAACATAAGTAATCGATGGATTTTATTATCTGTTGTCTGTTGATATTGAGACAGGCAACATACGTAATCGATGGATTTTATTATATGTTGTCTGGTGTCATTGAGACACACAACATATTCAATCGAAGGATTTTATTTTATGTTGTCTGGTGTCAATGAGACACACAGCATATTCAATTGATATTATATATCATATGTTGGGTGTTGACATTGAGACAGACAACATATTCAATCGAAGGATTTTATTTTATGTTGTCTGGTGTCATTGAGACACACAGCATATGCAATTGCTGTGTTACATTGTATGTTGTCTGGTGTCATTGAGACAGACAACATAATTATTCGGTGAATTATATTTTATGGTGTGTGACATCATTAAGACAAACATGATAATCAATCAGTGTTTATTATGTCATGTTGTCTGATGTCAATTGGGGGGGGGGGGGGGCAACATAATAAATGGGTGCATATTATCTGGTGTCATTGGGACATACATGATAAGCAATCGTTTGATTATATTGAATGTTGCCTGGTGTGACTGAGACAGACATGCTAATCAATCGTTTGATAACATTGTATGTTGCCTGGTGTTATTGAGACACAGATGATAATAATGGTCAGGCAAAACAGTCGTTGGACGTCAGAGTAATCTCGGACTGGTTTAATAGGTGATTATTCGGAACTTTTTGTATCAAATGATGTAATATAGTTCTAAACTTAAAAACCTTTTCATCAATGTACTTTTCGCCATTCATCTAAGAACATAACATAATAAAGACATGTTTCCTTCATCACAGAGCAAATTATTCTGACTCTTAGTTAGCAAGTTGTATCATAGGTTCGATGGTCTAGGTTTAGAATTTAGTTTCTCATTTTGAAAAAAAATGATTCACAGCCAGCTTGCATTGTTTTATCCTAAAATGTTACCGAACAACAATATTTGTGTCTCATTTTAATTGATCAGTTAGTTGATAAACATTCTAACAAATATACAAGGTCCATGATAAAATGGAAATTCCGTTAAAACTTTTAAAATAAATTAAAATGACTCATCTACATTTTACAAAATATGTTCACTGTTCATCAAATATAACATATATAACTTACTAGTATTTCGACACTATCTGCCAAATGATATCACACAGTTAAGTGTACAAGAAGAATTTATGCCGGTTATTAAAAACTAACGTTATAAGAATGCAAGACTATGTCCCTATTTGCTTTGAAGCACAGTTGCTTTTCAAAGGCTACATAATAGAAGAAAACATAATAGTTTATATCTTTCGTAGCAACATATAGAAAAAAAAACAATCTTACTTACCTTCTTTAGCTATTACATCTACATCACGCTAGTTGAAAATAATTTCACCGCCTTTTAAACGTAATACCTCAAATTGAATAGAAGAGCAGGAAGCAAACAGTTATTCAAAACGAGGCAATGATGAACTGCTCTTCCATCAATTGTACATACATGTACTACACAAGTCATTTAAGTGTAATATAAAATCGTCACTCTAATTATCATAATAAATATTGAACTAAAAATGATAAAATAAATATCGAATTCCAAAAAAGGTTTGCAAACACATTCTTGTTCGTACAAATGAAAAGAAAAAATAATAATCTATTAATGACGTGCGTCCAATGCCTTTTTCTAGATGTCATCATAAACACTCAAATGCAAAGATGGACTCATCAATCTTCCTTAAATAACTAAGGAGTCAAAACACCCGTTTCAGGAGACATAATACTAATGATAAAACATTTGGAAAACACACCAGTGAACGATACGCAAAACAAGGGATGTACGCGCAAGGACAACGTATTGTCAGAAGCATAAAAGTATTTATATAATGGATTGTCTAGTTCACGCATTGTTATCATTATAATGGAATTTGATGCGACTGTCAAACAAATGAGAGGTCTAGCTAGCTATAAAACCAGGTTCAATCCAATATTTTTTACATAAGAAAATGCCTGTACCAAGTTAGGACTATGACAGTTGTTATCCATTCGTTTGATATTTTTGAGCTTTTGATTTTGCCATTTCACTTTGAACAAACAAATGTTAAATCTTAATACAATCTTAATTACAATGCATTTTAGTTTTGTTGGTACAAATTAAGTTGCTTCGCACGGGGACGGGGTTTATAAGCATCATTGAATGCACAGACTGAAAGTTGTCGTAAGTTGTTTTAGGATATTTTTATATTGATTGTAATAAATTACATTGCTTTCCCGGTAAATACAAACCGATAATTTCAAATGTGAAATAATCATGGTTATTTCACTCCTCTGACGTCATACAACAAGAACGTTTTCAATAACATCGCATCAAAATGTGAATGCCTACAAAAAGATATAGTTCCTTACATGTTCTACTTTAATTTCTTGAAAACGCTATTTGCCAATGTCAAAAAAATAATAATTTATTGAAGTATTTAAATATTGAAAAAGATTCAACTCGTGACCGAAAAACACTGTTCAATAACTCATTCGCTACGTGCAATTGTGAATTATTGTGTAGTTTAGTCACTCGTCGTTCAATATGTCTTCGATTAGTTATTCTATAATGATTATTCTCAAATGTTGGTCACACCACACAGTCAACGACAGTTACCATGGTAACAGCATATAATTTAAGACACACCCTTACTTGAACTTTGACACATGCTGTATCTGTTTAAGTTTTCATTTTTTGAGAAAATATATTGTATTATAGGGAAAACTATCGTCGCTTTAATTCGCCGTTTCAGAATTTAAAGCACCATGGGTAATTTTAATTTTTCTACCCCAAGATGAAATTAAAGTCACGTCATTGGTTAAATTTCCAATGTTTATGAAATTTGTACCAATCACGACGTGTTGCTGTACACTTTTGAAAAATTACCCAGGATGCATTAGATTCTGAAACGGCGAATTAGGCTACAGTTCCAACCTTAGTTAAAATGTAAATAAAATGACTTTGTGACAAAATAACAAGCTGGAGTTATCGTAGACTTCCATGATTATTCACATTATGACAGCTTTGTGACGAGGGACAATTGATGAAATTTCATTACTGGAAAAACAATTATGGATCAAATCATTTATCTACTCGCATAACGTTGTCAACCCGTCCCTTTTTTATTTCAATCTTGACTTTCGTTTGCTATATAGTCTACCCATTTTTAAATAAATGAAATGAGTTTGCCATGAACAAAACAAAAATACCAAGAAAAAAAGTGAAGATTTTTTTATCATATTTTATCAAACATAATTTTTACTTTCAAAATCTAATAAATATATTAAAGTTCACGCAAGGTCGAACATTTTAGGCACATTTTTCCATTTTTATTGTGAACGTGTTCTTAATAGACGTATGGAATAGTTATCAAGGTACCAGTATCATAATTTAGTACGCCAGGTGCGCGTTTCGTCTAAAGAAGACTCATCAGTGACGCTGATATTTATTTACATAGAACATATGCAATAAAATTGTGAATCGAAATGGGGAATGTGTCAAAGAGCATACAGAGACAACATTCCGACCATAGAACAGACAACAACAGAAGGTCGCGAATTGGTCTCCAATGCAACGAGAAAGTCCCGCAGCCGGAGGTGTCCACCAGCCAGCTCCTTAACAAATATATATACTATTTCTGTGATAATGAAAGCCATGCTAAACTCAAAATTACACAAACAACTTAAATTAAAAATAATCTAAGACTAACAAAGGCCAGTGGCTTCTGACTTGGAACAGGCGCAAAAATACGGCGAGGTAAAAATGTTTTTGAGATCTCAACCCTCCTCCTTAATCATATCTACTAACAACATTTGTAAGTTGAGTTTCAAGATCAAATTTACAACAACCATATGTAAATCGATTATAAAGGTCAATTCTACCAGCAGCATATGTATGTAATTTGTCAGGCGTATCAAGTAGAACATGTTTTATTGTTAGCCTGTATATAAACTGTCTGACAGCCTTCGAGGACCTTGTAAGGTATGAACATACTAAATAAAGTCGCCTTAGTATGCATAATTAGAAAGAAAGTAACATTTAAAAAAACAATTTCACGTAGTTACTGAACCATGAAAATGAAGTCAAGGACAATGGTCATATGGTACACGGAAACTTCATAACATAAGCCATACATGTATACAAAGTATAAGGCATCCAGGTTTTTCACCTTCTAAAATATAAAGCTTTTGAGAACTTATATTTGTAGTTGACGCCCCTGGATCACTATCTTCTTGTCAAGCTTTGTTTACATGTACAACAGAAGTGACAGGATCGACAATAAAACTTTTGTATTTATCAGATTGATAATTTAATTGAATGTTTATCGATTTATTTGTCAACTACATTGAAATTGTTCTCAGTTAATCAATGCAAATTTTAATAGGGACTTTTTTGCAGGTTATTTTCATGTGGTCAACATATAACTACTGATTTTTATATGATAACTATCAAACATGGATGAAGGTTTACACTCATCAAAACCCCTGATGAATTCAATGTTTGAGCCGATTTTTCACTCAACGAAACCACAGTGTCAAAATCAATACACATTTAAATAGGAGCTCTTTTTGGATAGAGCGGTCTTGTGAAACCATCTGTTCATGTCGGCATGATATTACTACCATGTTATATATGATCCCTATCATATGCGGATGGAGATTTACACTCATTAAAACCCCTGGTAAATTTAATTTTCACCCTCTACTGTCGATAATGATTGTTTGAATTGTTGGATTGTACAAATGACCAATGCATTTGTTTTGCCGCTAAGGAACCTTTATTTTCATCAGGTCTTTTTTCTACTAATGAACATGAGGTTGACGAAAAGTACATCACTTTCATTGTTCGACAATAATCTTCCAGCTACCAGTTTTTGGTGCTCAGTTTAGTTTTTTATGTTGCATTTTGTAAACTGTTGTTTGTCTTTTGGTCAGATTTATTTTTTGCTATGGTATTTTCAGCTCGTCTTCAAATTATGAGTTTGAATATGCCTTTGGTATCTTTCACCTCTGTATGATTTTGTGGATGGTTGGACTGTCAGTCTCACCGTGTCGATGCTGCTTTGATTTCTTGGCACACAAATAAATAGAACATGCATGTAGTTTTGTGTTTACCTCTAAGGGTAGTAGAATGCACAAAAGTTTAGACATATCACAAGTATTATAAAGGGTAGTACAATGCACTAAAGTTTAGACATATCACAAGTATTATTAAGGGTAGTAGAATGCACACAAGTTTAGACATATCACAAGTATTATTAAGGGTAGTAGAATGCACAAAAGTTTAGACATATCACAAGTATTATTAAGGGTAGTAGAATGCACACAAGTTTAGACATATCACAGGTATTATTAAGGGTAGTAGAATGCACACAAGTTTAGACATATCACAAGTATTATAAAGGGTAGTAGAATGCACACAAGTTTAGACATATCACAAGTATTATTAAGGGTAGTAGAATGCACACAAGTTTAGACATATCACAAGTATTATAAAGGGTAGTAGAATGCACAAAAGTTTAGACATATCACAAGTATTATTAAGGGTAGTAGAATGCACAAAAGTTTAGACATATCACAAGTATTATAAAGGGTAGTACAATGCACTAAAGTTTAGACATATCACAAGTATTATTAAGGGTAGTAGAATGCACACAAGTTTAGACATATCACAAGTATTATAAAGGGTAGTAGAATGCACAAAAGTTTAGACATATCACAAGTATTATAAAGGGTAGTAGAATGCACAAAAATTTAGACATATCACAAGTATTATAAAGGGTGGTAGAATGCACAAAAGTTTAGACATATCACAAGTATTATAAAGGGTGGTAGAATGCACAACAGTTTAGACATATCACAAGTATTATAAAGGGTAGTAGAATGCACAAAAATTTAGACATATCACAAGTATTATAAAGGGTGGTAGAATGCACAAAAGTTTAGACATATCACAAGTATTATAAAGGGTGGTAGAATGCACAACAGTTTAGACATATCACAAGTATTATAAAGGGTGGTAGAATGCACAACAGTTTAGACATATCACAAGTATTATAAAGGGTAGTAGAATGCACAAACAAGTTCATCGTAATGTACCACAACCTTGTTGATTAATATTTCGTATCAACTTCACAAATAATGCATGATGATCTTGATATATAGATTCTGCGTACTGACGTTGTTTATCAACGTTACAACGTGTTGTATTGTTCTTTTATTTGTGTTTGATCTTTTATCATTATTACTTTAACTTTTTGGTCTGTTTTCTGTGATATCTATTTGACATGGCTCGGTACTTACACGTCCCGTCAATGTGTTGATTGTATGATCTTTTATTTTTGTTGGTTTGGACGTGTGACTTTTTGTGTTTCTTTGGTACATTTAACGTGGCTCTGAACTTGTAAACATCCTGTCATTATGTAACTATTCCATCATAATGCCACGTAATTATTTTTCTATCATAATTTTGAACCAAATTATTTTACTTGCGTTGTGGTATTAACCATATGTGGAATTTTTAAAAATCCAAAGAACTTCATGACAATTTTAAATGTCGTTGTATTTTGTGAAATTAGTTCTAACACACTTTTAATTTTTCAACCCTGTATACCACCATTCTCCATGTGAAATTTTCATTTTGAAAATAACTAAATTATTTTATATTTCTTCCTGTGTGACATTTACATTCTGCCGTCAAACACGCGAATCTACCCTAGAGTTGATATGAATCTAGTTAAAGGACTTCAATTATTTCATTTCTTTATGAGTTGATTTAAAATACATATAGAAGTTTGCAATGAATGTGGTTGTTAAATTTGATAGATGCTTTTTGTGCTTCTTTTTAAATATTTGTTTGCGTTTGTTTTAATTGAGATTGTGACACAATGATGATTGCTGTAATCCTATTTTGACAAATACAGTTCCTGCATCGTTGTAAATATAATGAAATTTGATTCGAGGTCATACAAGTGTGAGGCTTAGCGCTATAAAACCAGGTTCAATCAACCATTTTTTACCTTTAAAAATGTCTCTACCAAGTCAGGAATATGACAGTTGTCGTCCATTTCGTTTGATATGTTTTATCATCTGATTTTGCCATTTGATAAGGAACTCTCCGTTTTGAATTTTCCTCGGAGTTTTTTGTGATTTTACTTTCTTTGTACTATTATTTCTCTGTTTTTATTATATTTTTTTTTTGCCTTGGTGTTTTCAGTTTATTATCGATTGATGAGTTTTACTGTCCCTCTGGTATATTTCGCCCCCCTTTTCAAAAGATTGTCGTTTGAAAATATTTTTGTACATTTGCTTACGTTTTGACTGATGATTTTATACATGTGCTACCTGGAACGATTGTTTGATTAGTGACTGGTAAACATGTGCTACCTGGAACGATGGTTTGATTAGTGACTTGTAAACATGTGCTACCTGGAACGATTGTTTGATTAGTGACTGGTAAACATGTGCTACCTGGAACGATTGTTTGATTAGTAACTTGTAAACATGGAACGATTGTTTCATTAGTGACTGGTAAACATGTGCTACCTGGAACGATTGTTTGATTAGTAACTTGTAAACATGTGCTACCTGGTACGATTGTTTGATTAGTAACTTGTAAACATGTGCTACCTGGTACGATTGTTTGATTAGTAACTTGTAAACATGTGCTATCTGGTACGATTGGTTGATTAGTGACTGGTAAACATGTGCTACCTGGAACAATTGTTTGATTAGTGACTGGTAAACATGTGCTACCTGTAACGATTGTTTGATTAGTGACTTGTAAACATGTGCTACCTTGAACGATTGTTTGATTAGTGACTGGTAAACATGTGCTACCTGGTACGATTGGTTGATTAGTGACTGGTAAACATGTGCTACCTGGAACAATTGTTTGATTAGTAACTTGTAAACATGTGCTATCTGGTACGATTGGTTGATTAGTGACCTGTAAACATGTGCTACCTGGAACGATTGTTTGATTAGTGACTGGTAAACATGTGCTACCTGGAACGATTGTTTGATTAGTAACTGGTAAACATATGCTACCTGGAACGATTGTTTGATTAGTGACTGGTAAACATATGCTACCTAGAACGATTGTTTGATTAGTGACTTGTAAACATGTGCTACCTGGAACGATTGTTTGATTAGTGACCTGTAAACATGTGCTACCTGGAACGATTGTTTGATTAGTGGCTTGTAAACATGTGCTACCTGGAACGATTGTTTGATTAGTGACTTGTAAACATGTGCTACCTGGAACGATTGTTTGATTAAAGACTGGTAAACATGTGCTACCTGGTACGATTGTTTGATTAGTGACTGATAAACATGTGCTACCTGGAACGATTGTTTGATTAGTGACTGGTAAACATGTGCTACCTGGAACGATTGTTTGATTAGTGACTGATAAACATGTGCTACCTGGTACGATTGTTTGATTAGTGACTGGTAAACATGTGCTACCTGGAACGATTGTTTGATTAGTGACTGATAAACATGTGCTACCTGGAACGATTGTTTGATTAGTGACTTGTAAACATGTCACTAGTAGCACGATTTCAGTCTGAAACGGTCATTTTGGTCTGATCATATCTTAATTGACTGGATTTGCCGCTAGAGGAAAACGTCACGACTTGTCAGATCGTTAAGTTACCCATTCCGATCGATAGTCTCATTAGGTAAATCAGTCCGTTAAGGCATGTCAAGATAAATCAGACTGAATCTTCTAGCGAGCTGTTCAGATCCGTAAAGACCGTGTCAGACCAAAACAGATCAAATCTCAAAATAAACTTTCAAAAGTGTCAGACCATGTTTAGATCCGTTCAGTATCCAGGTATGATACCACGAGTTACGCCCCTTCTGCTTGATTAGTGCATTTTAGATTAATTATATGTATTTGAAGTATGAATAATAATAGAAAAAAAAGTAATTAAAGATTAAATTCTCTGTTGATTCTTTATTACTGTTGTAGTTTGTGGAGGAACTAATAAATTATTCGTCTATATATGTTGCTTATTTTTTAATAAATATTAGTTTATTTATTTATATTAACTATAAATTGCAAGGACGCATCATGGTAATTATATAGGTACACATAAACATGTTTGCCATATATTTAACCTTAAAATGTTGTGAACCCTTTGAGAACATATTTGTATTTGAAAATCAGAAACGTAAAAATCTTAAACATAACCTAAAAAAAAAGGCGATGTTGTATAATTGCCAACGAGACAATCTATAAAAATTAACACATGCGTATTTTTGTTTTAATTCGTATTCTGTTGATATGTCCTACTTTACTATTACCGTTGGAGCTGGGTTTTTTTATTATTATTTTCGTCATTATTACTCTGTTAAACTCGGAATCGCTTCTATTATCATAGCTTTGTACTGTACAACATATCATTAAACAATTATTCATTTTACACAACGGTGCGTCTAAAGACCACCAAGGTCGCCAACGTCCATGAAGCTGATCATGATACTGCATTCAGTCTTAGTCGAGACAGTGTTTAAAATATAAAGTAATATCGTATAAAGATTTTCATTCAAATAATTAGTGTATATAAATACCCTGATGCTTATTGTCTAACCCACAAGTGACAGATTACCCGACCGGGGGCACAGCCCCCCCCCCCCCCCAACACACACACTTCTTGTCTAGAGCGGAAATTAATCACAGCTTGATTTGACTTCTAAAACTGGCCGTTAATTCATACAAACGTCCGCATACGCGATCAATGACAACTTATCGGTGGGGTGTAAAGATTGACACCTGTGTGTTATGTCTCTGCAAAATTAAGTTTTAATGTAAAATACATGTACATGCATGTTGATTTGAATAGTACGTTATATTAGTTTATAATACAATACAGATTAAGATTGATTTACAAGTGAAACTTCTGATCTGTGTTTTTAAAGAATAGGTACAAATATATATATTTAATGTATTTAATTTTTTTGGCCGTTAGTTTTCTCGTTTGAATTGTTTTACATTGTCTTATCGGGGCCTTTTATAGCTGACTACGCGGGCTGGGCTTTGCTCATTGTTGAAGGCCATATTTAAAAAACTGGCTAAATTTGTTTTGAATACCATACATGTACAATATTATTTTTTTTAAACGGAATGTTGTATTGCCTATAATAATGATGAAATATAAAGAACAAATTGATTGATTGTTTGGTTGTTTTACATCTAGTGGCAAATATTTGATGCATTTAAGGCAGGCAAATATTCAGTATAAAGATAAATGGTATAAAAATAAAAGATATATAGAAATGATGATCTGAGCTCCCCTCCCCGAAAAAAAATTACTCGTATTATATTAATCTAAAGTAAAATCTGGATCCGCACCTGTTATATTTGGCGTAAATTAAAAATTTCTGTTTTAGCTAAAATACTTGAGTTCAATGGCACGTGCTAGTAATCGACCGAGGCAACAGGAAACAAAATCAATGATCCATAACGCAACAATTAAATGACTATTTTACAATATACAATAAAAAGGTGCCAAATATATTCATTTTCTCCGTGTCAGATATTTTATTGACTGTACAATCGCTTGCAATTTAGCTGTACAATTATTCGGAGCCTTCCTGTACAATCACTTTGAGCTTTCCTGTAGAATTGCTTGGTCAAATTTATTAAATATATTGCATATGCATTGCATTGGTTGTTCCCTGTCTGTCCTATTACATTCATCTATGGTATTTGAAATGAAAATAAGCACAAAACCAGTCATTTTGACAATTAAGATTATATCAAGGAACCCTTTTAAGGTGCTTATACTAGAGACACAAACAAAATGTGTACAATAGATATAAAAAAAGAAGAATTGCCAAAGAGACAACTCTCCACAAGACCAAAATGACACAGAAATTACCAACTATAGGTCACCGTACGGCCGTCAACAATGAGCAATACCTCATAGTAAGCTATAAAAGGCCCGGAAATAACAATGAATGATATACAGTTTTTTTAACACTACAACCACAGAAGAAGGGTGGCTGCTTTTATATTTCCATATGTCGGGGTTTAAATCCCATTCAATAGAAGAAGATGGGGGGAAAAGGTGTTTGGTTATATTTATATCATGTCTATCATGACGCGGGGAACTGCTACATAGTTGTTAATAATTCGTAAATCATAATTTAAATTTCACCAATAATAGGGAGCATTAAGTCGCAGAAATAATTAAGGGCAGTCTCTCTATGTAAAGAATATACCACATTGAGCTTTCGGAACTTTCTTCTGTCTTCTAGCAATTTCCGGACTATTTCGAAATATGTAGCTTAACGTCTGACATATAAGTATGCAAATTCAATAATTACATGTAGTTTAATCCAGGTTAAATTTAAACGATCAAGTTTAACTCTTTAAATGCATAATTGGGACAAATTCGTTGTTCAAAATTAGTTTCCAAGTGTTATTTAGATTTCAAATATGCATATTGAAAGTAAATTTTAGTTTTGTTTATTGAATCAATTAAAATTCAGATCAAATCCGCTTAAAGAAAATAAAACCGGCGAATGACACTCATTTTTGTTGAATTTGGGTTTGACTGACCTTAATTGATATTTTGTTTAAAACAATTCTTCAAATTAAATATACAATTAATTTACGTTTTTAAGGGGGGCATTGAACCTGAAATAAATACTAGTAACAACAATACAGGCTAATAGTATTTTGAATCATTTTTGAAGTGATCCAATATAATAAACCAGAGACACATAACTTGTAATTTATGTCTCTAAATGAACGAATGATAATGTTTACGAATAGAAAGAAAAAAGCAATCTGTCCGAAAGGTGATTGTCAATTTGATATTTCAAAGGCAAATGTATAACTATAGTGTGTTCAGTGTATACTTAAACTTAAACCAGAATGCGTCGAAATGTCTCTGCATGTTTATAACAGTCACAAGTCACTTCTAAAATTAAAGATCAGCGATCGATTAAAAATGCATGCAATAATATTTTGTCAAAAGTGATCGAGATGCCCTTATCAGGTAATTCAAATAATCGGACCCTTATTTTTTTTCTTCCAAAACACGTTAAAGTTAATATCAGAGCCATATAATTCATGTTTTATATCTTTGACTATTATGCTAGTACTAGCAGAGACATATAATACAAGTGGTACTAGTATAATTTTCTCAGGTTATATTCTCTGTTGATATGCATCTTTCTTTTAAGGTCTTTAAGAGTCTTGTTTTTCTCTAACACTTTAGAATAGTAAATCGGGACCATTTCTGAAAGTAATCTTTCAAAATGCAAATTTAAGTTTTAGCCTTTAAAACTGGTATGCCAGATAATTTGACCACATGACAAGAAATTCTACAATAAACATTGGTCACGCACGACAGATTCCAATGTGAGACAGTCACACGTGCCGTTACAATAGCCAGTGTACACGCATCAGTGCACACATGTATGTCAAATAGGTCAGTTGATTGGAGGAATGTTACCGAAAACACGCCTACCTCAAACTAATACCCAATCAAACGCCTTTACCAAGAACATAAATAATACATATGAGATTTGGTTGCGTATTCAACATTTGAAAAAGTTTATAAACTCTTAATTCGAGATGCAAGTTTCCCAATAAATTTCAGCTATCTAGTAATGAAAAAATATAAATTTAAAAACAAATACAAATTAAAAGTTTTCGAATTTTTCCGAAGTCTATTCGTCAAAAAAAAAAAAACCACCAGCAATCAAAAATATAAGAGATCATAAAATACAAATCTAACAAGACTCTCAAAGGTGTTTGACAAAAATTATTTGAAATAAAAGATTTTTGTTCAGACGAGAAACAACATTGTAATATATAATTAGCATGAGAAGTAAATTTGACCAAATGAATGAAAAAAACTTTTAACAGAGTAAGTGCACATATTTCTAATGGCGACAACCACCCATATCCAGGTTACGTCGCCGAAAAAGAAAAGTATATTAATAATAATTATTACGATGTCAATTTCATGATGTTATAGGATTAAAGTTAGAAAGAATCTTAAGCACGATTCATGTTTCCCCATGTATAGAGATAAAAACAGATTTATAATTTTTATTTTTAAATTAAATTCTAAAACACAAAAGCATGGCATTTTGTTTTTGTTTTACTTCTTTCCCGACAAAGCCACATGTGCACGACTTTGATTTGCGCCAACTAAATGACTAATAAGTTAGAGTGTGGTCAGATTGCTATGCTATGACTTCATCAAAAACTACCTTGACCAAAAACTTTCACCTGAAGCGGAACGAATGGACAGACGAACGAACGAACAGACGGACGAACAAACGGAACCACAGGCCAGAAAACATAATTCCCCTCTACTATCGTACGTGGGGCATAAAAATAATTTCCCGATATTTAATGTCTTCATATATGAAAATAAATTATAGAGTATACGGGTACAATACACATTATAGATAATTTGTCCGATCACCTGAAAAATAAAATTGGTTCCAACGACAAAAAACGCTACGAAGTATTATATTCAATTTTCGGTTCTACCGGACTTTTCACAGCCCAATTTCAAGATGAGTTTAATAAATAAAAAAAAAGCAACAAATCCAAACATCAACACGTACTTAAAAAAAAAATATATATATAAATGTGAAATAAATATTTAAAAATATATATATATTTTAGTCACTAATTAATATGAACATTCGATATATTGCTCCAGTGACCGTGTGAAATTTATTATTTACCAAAAAATTACACTTCAGAAAATACTTCTTCATTCCGAAAAAAAAATAGTAATACAATTTCAACAATTCATTTATTAGTATCCAACTTTACCAAACTTGTCGATTAAACAAAAAAACAAGACAGAACCAATTTAATGTCATATTTTCCATTTTTTATATAACTATAAGCATGATAAGTCTTTTATCTGGCAAGAACACCCCTATTTCATGTATTTAGCGGAAAAGCAGTGAAGTTATTCTTTTTGCTGTTACTGCATATACGAAGAAAGAAAATAACTCCCGAAATTAATTTGAAACTTTGATACTCAATACTTTTCCAGCAAAATATTCACATCCCTTGGGACGTCCAGTGACATATATATAACATGTCGGAACAGAAAATTTGGCATACAGTACTTTCAGAACGATGTTTACATTATAAAACATTATACCCAAAAATTGTGATGACGAAATCCTTCCTTTGTTCGAGAACAATTTTATTTAAATAGAAATCTGTGATTTTACTTTGTCCATTACTTCGACGAACCATAGCAAGTTGAATATCGACCTGTATTTAATTCAAATTTGTTCTCTTCTTCTTCTTTTGGTATACAATAGTCCATCGACATCCCATGATAACATACTGTTGTCATACGAGGACTAGTCTATTTACAAAACTGTTAACCAGAATTAAACAAAATGCATGTTTCTTTCTTATGCATGTTCAATGTAAAAATGTATATAATTTTATTTTAAATTGCAACTATCTATAGTTCCGTAACTTTCTATCAAAGCGTATAAAAGAATGGTCGACAAGTGCGTATATTTTTGTTAAATCAATATTTCTTGTAAATTTCAAACTGTCCTTCACTTTTGACAACGAGTACGTACATGTCCCCAAATTTACCATTGGAAAAAATGCATGTATACGCAGATTTTTATTTTATCAAATCTCTTTTTGGAATTATTTAGATTTTTATAAATAATATTCTTTACACCAGAAATGTTATTTATAAACAGTAATGACTAGTATATCACTATCAGCCACGCAAGACAGAGATGTATATATTTATCAAATGATTATACACCTGAATGATAGTTTCAGTCGTGTACACTGATGGATACGCTCAGAAGTGAAACTATGCATGAACTTGCAAGTCCGACAGGAAATCGCTTGAATACCTGGCCGTGTCACCTCACAATACATTTGGGAGTAATACCTTTAGCCATGCTGGTGATCAGACAAGGGAAGGTCTGAATTTATTTTAAAAAGTTTATTACATAAAAGAATTATGGACAAATTAGGTTTTTGAAAACAATTTTCACGGAACGTCAGGGGTAATACTTGTACAAGTTAATTTTATTTACTTTACATATAAGTATAAGTAAATAAATAATGTTTGAATAATCTCCCGTTAATTTTGTCTGTAGTGTTTTTGTTGATTGTGGTTTGTCATATATTTGTTTGTTTGTAGTTCCTGTATACTATATATAGCTAGTATTATATAAACCAAGTTGTCATCACTGTTGGGTTTCTCGTCTGAATTTTTACATTAACTCTGTTAGATGCCTTTTTTAAGACAGCACGGGCGTGCTTGTTGGATTTATGATAGACTGCACGAAGTATTTTCTCTTTCGTGTGTCCTTTCTTGGAGTAAGGGAGATAACTTGCGTAACTAACGTCGAACGTTATTAATCCCGTATTCCGCTAGGGGCGTGCAATTACGTACACTTCGCCTTAATAGCAATTCAAAACATTGATGACTTTCTGCTGTTGTCTGCTCTGTAGTCGGGTTGTTGTCTTGTTGGCACATTCTTCATTTCCAGTCTCTAATTTTATTACAAAGTATATGAGAAACAAACCTTTAATCCATTAATATGTTTAACCCCACCACATTATTTATGAATGTGCCGGTCCCAAGTCAGGAGCCTGTAATTCATTGGTTGTTGTTTGTTATGAGTTACATATTTGTTTTTTCGTTCATTTGTTTACATAAATAAGGCCGTTAGTTTTCTGGTTTGAATTCTTTTACATTGTCTTATCGGGGGCCTTTTATAGCCGACTATGCGGTATGGGCTATGCTAATTGCTGAAGGCCGTACGGTTATCTATAGTTGTAAATGTTTGTGTCAGTTTGGTCTTTTGTGTATAGTTGTCTCATTGGCAATAGTACCACATCTTTTTTTTATATACTAACCATGTTAACATTGTATTAAACTGAAATAACCTTAATCACTTAAATTATCCATGAAATAAAGTCAAGGTCAGGTCAACCTAACCTGATAGACAAGTAGACCTTGCAAGATACTCATATACAATAAAATGTATCCATTACATATAATAAAATGTACAGTATAAGAGATCATTTCACTGATTAAATAACAGTATATTTTACTTGCAGTCACTGAATCATGAAAATAAGGTCAAGTGCATTGGACATGATGATATAATGACAGACTGAAACATCATAACATATTAGCTACTAGTACATATATCTGAATACAAGACAAAAAACATCCAGCTCTTTTAGCTTTTAAAATGTAAAGCTCTATAAAAATAGCTTACATCACCCCCCTAAGACTGTAATACATATTTCTTGCATACAACCAACTTTCATGACTTTCGTGTAAGGCAAGACAAAATAAAATGATACTTTTAAGTACATGTATTGTTTAATATGTTCGACTACAACATGTACATGTACTAGTATAAAATAACAGTTTTAGAATGAACAGTAATTTAGAAGATTATCAAAATACATGAAGATACATCATTGTACATTCAGACTATTATAACTACAAATATATACAGCAAGCTGCCATTTGACTCTAACCAACAACTGTACCAGGGCTGTAAAGCTTGTCTAGGTTGGTGAAACTTCCATCATCATGCATATGACACTAAATAATAGTGACGGACCGTGACAGACCCTCATGGAAGGTCAAGAAGGTTTAACACACCATGGTGGTACATGTAGCCAAAAGTAGCAATGGCAGCATAGAAACTCTTATTATATCCAAATTCTTTAATATTTTAAATGAATAATTATCCAAGGTGAATTCAGATATATACATGTATGATCATGATGATGCACTTTTAGTATTGACAATGATTGCAAGATAATCACAGAAACCATGAATTTCCATTATTCCAATTTCCTACATTTTTTCCTATGAATTGTAAGTTTGCTATTTGTTCAATTCACAATTTCCTTTTTGTACAATCATAACATCCCATCAACATCATGGCATAATGCTGTTAGCTTTAACAACCTTATTTCCAAACGCAATAAGTAACTCAAAATTATGAATGAATCCACCATTTCACAATTTACAGCTACAAGTACAAATGAGGTACCGTATTTGAGTAATTTAGTGACACTTTATATTTCCTATGTATACATGATATATGCCCCTTCATAATCTGGCTGGGAATCATGCTCAAACCAATGTGATATCTTATCTACAAAAAAAATATACATTAAGAATTAAGTATTTATTACATGTATCTAAAGTTAAATAAGTCAATAGCATTAAAACTATTTCATATATAACTACATGTATTTGATTTGTCACAATTGTAGTAATAATAATTCAACAAATTCTTTTAATAATACTTTTTTATTTTAAAATAGAATTGGTTGAATATTACTACAAACATGACAAAGCAATTAGTATGTATAGATTATAACATGCCCTTTTCCATATTGGCCCTGGTATCATCCCAAGACTCTCATATTGGTCTCGAGGCTTTAGCCGAGGGCCGATATGGGTCGAGGGATGATACCCGGGCCAATATGGAAAAGACATGTTATAATCTGTTTATCACATATTTCAGTTCTGCAGAAAAGAGAAAAAAAGGTCAATTATAACAATTTAATGAAACATAAAATGTTAAATCTTAAACATTTTATCACAAATGTGGCATTAAGGAGGCAATGACGTCACATCATTTGGAATCAGGGCACAATATTAATATACTCTTTTTTTTCCCCCATGCAATTTTGAGGTTATTGCTTATGCAAAACTTAAGGTATTCATTACAAATACATGAAATATGTGATAAATTATAATTATTGTACATCACCCACCAGTGGCTGTATTAATAAGTACATTATCATCGTAACATGTGAAGATTGTTTGGTTATGGGTTATAAAAAAATCCAGTGACAAATATTTCATGCAAATTTTAGGACGTGACAGTTATCAATACATTATTCGACATAAATTACAAAGAATTCCAAATTTTTCTATACTTGATAATCAACATAAATTTATTGATCTATTAAACTGTGAAGACAATCAGGTCCTTAATGCTGTTGGTAAATTTATAAAAGTGAATAAGAGTTAGTAATTGTATTGTATCTGTATGTCAAAAAAATGTTTGTATCTATGCAAATCAATATTCTTTTTCCCCCCTTATTCATGTATGCTCTGTGTGTCCCTTGTGGGCCCTTAATTGGAAATAAAATATGTTCTGTTCTATAAACATGTAGGGTTACTCGATCAGGGGGTTAGGTCTTGTAATAGGCCATCCCGCACAACCAAACCATTGTGAATACCCTACATGTTAGGCAATAAACAGGTGTGGATCCAGCTCTTTTTAAAGGGGGATTTAAACCAGGTGTTTATATGTACCCAAGTCCTTTTCAAATCATGCATTGATCTTCCAAAAAATGGAGGGGGTCCAATCACAGGAACCATTTTTTTACAAGCCCAAATTCTTACTTTGCCTTTGAACAAGTTACTGTGCAAGAATGTTGTGTATTAGAAAGTCGATTCATACCTGTATGCACAAATGTAACAAATGTAAACAGTTTCCCTTCAACTGTTCAATTTCTTGGCCGGATCAATGATTCTCATGTCTGATAGGCATGTTCTACTCACCAATTGTAATTTCCAGTTCAGCTATAAATATTGTACTGTCAACGATTTTGTGCAAAATAAGTTTGCCATTTGCAGCGCCGACAGACACTGCCGACATGCGAGAGGTATTTAATGAGGTAAGCGGAAGAAGGGATCCCGTAGACCGCCCTACGTCACGATTCATGAATTATGCATATTCTATTTATGGGTTATTTTTAAATGATTCGGAAAATACTAATGCTAAAAATAGAATTTTCTTAACATATAAGACTATCTTAAAAAAGACGATGCAAAATCATTAACTTTCACGGAGAGTGGTAGAGGGTTATTTTCGTGGAACGTGATCGCGTTTTTTTTATTTCACGTTCAACGTGTTTTTACCTTTTTATTTCACGTTCAGTCGTGCAAAGCAGCTATAGGTGTTCAACATGTTCTGCTTATGTAATTTTTATACGTGCTTCGTGATTCAAATGCTTATTTTGCGTGCTCCGTATTTAAAAAATTTTTAATCAAACACTAGACAGAGATCGTCAACATGGTCAAGAACGAAATTGATTTAATTTTGTTTCCGTGATAAGAAATGATAAGGCGGTAAGGCCAATGATGTTGTTCCTTTATTTGCATTTTAAAAGTTCAGAATATCTTTATATACTTTTTTAAAAGCTGTAAATTATTTGTATCATAATTGTGTACACACTAAATAGGGAATATTAAGTAAAATAAAAAGTTCATATATACACGAGGACAGTGACTCAATCACAAAAGGTTCACCATGCAAAAAGTCTTTATTTTTCTTGCAACGTTCATGTCAGAAACTATTTCACGTTCAACGTGAAATGGTGTCTTAAATAGGAAAATGTTCCGCATTACAGTAGCATATATCATTGTGCCCTCATTAAGCAAATCCCATGGCTTTGAATATAATTGGAGTTATTAATATTGTTATTATCCGCTTAACAGAGTACTTTGATGTAGGCAAATTGAAAAAAAAACATGTAGCTTACACGTTCTTAAACATTTCTTTTACGAGGTGTGAGGGGGTGGTGGTAGTGGTGGGGTTGGGGTGCTGGTCTTTGTTTCCCCTGTTAATTGTTTATAATGAAGCTATATGTTCTATTAGGGCGTTCTACATGCTCTTCTGGGCGTTCTACATGATCCCCTGTTGTCTGAACCTTATATTTCTACTATAGAAAGTTCTATAGGATCTCCTATATTGTTTGTTTATCATGTATATACAAAAGGACGTTCTACAGGATCCCCTGTTGTCTGAACATTATATAAAAACTATAGAACGTTCTTTAGGATACCCTATTGTTTGTTTTTGATGTATCTACTGACGACTTTCTACGGGATCCCTTGGTCGGTCTGTGTGATCCTCTGCTTTCCCAACATTATGTATCTAGTACAAGACATTCTACAGGATCCCCTTTTGTATGTTTTTCAAGTATTTACTACAGGGCGTTCTACAGGATCCCCTGGTCAGTTTACGGGATCCCCTGTTTTCTAAACGTAATATATCTACTATCAGACGTTCAAAGGGCCCACTGTTGTTTGTTTTTCAAGTATATACTATAGGGCGTTCTACAGGATCCCCTGGTCGGTCTACGGGATCCCCTGTTTTCTCAACATAATATATCTACTATAAGACGTTCTATAGAATCCCCTATTGTTTGTTAATCATGTATATACTAATGGACGTTCTACAGGATCCCCTGTTGTTTGAACATTATATATAAACTATAGAACGTTCTTTAGGATACCCTATTGTTTGTTTTTGATGTATCTACTGACGACTTTCTACGGGATCCCTTGGTCTGTCTGTGTGATCCTCTGCTTTCCAAACATTATGTATCTACTACAAGACGTTCTACAGGATCCCCTTTTGTATGTTTTTCAAGTATATACTACAGGGCGTTCTACAGGATCCCCTGGTCGCTCTATGGGATCCCATGTTTTCTAAACATAATATATCTATTATCAGACGTTCAAAGGGCCCCCTGTTGTTTGTTTTTCAAGTATATACTATAGGGCGTTCTACAGGATCCCCTGGTCGGTCTACGGGATCCCCTGTTTTCTCAACATAATATATCTACTATAAGACGTTCTATAGGACCCCTTGTTGTTTGGTTTTCAAGTATGTACTGGAGGCGTTCTACAGGACCCCCTGGGCGGTCTACATGATCCCCTGTTTTCTCAACATAATATATTTACTATAAGACGTTCTATAGGGCCCCTGTTGTTTGTTTTTCAAGTATATACTATAGGGCGTTTTACAGGATCCCCTGGGCGGTCTACATATTCCCCTGTTGTCCGAACATAATATATCTACTATAAGACGTTCTATAGGATACCCTATTTTTTGTTAATCAAGTATATACTAAAGGACGTTCTACAGGATCCCCTGGGCGGTCTTTGTGATCCCTTGTTGTCTGAACATTATATATCTACTAAAGGACTTTATATAAGACCCCCTATTGACCGTTTTTCATGTTTATACTATAGGTCGTTATATAGGATCCCCTGGGCGGTCTACAGGATCCCCTGTTGTCTTTACTTTATATATCTACTATAGGACGTTCTATAGGATCCCATATATTGTCTGTTTATTATTTATATACTAAAGGGCGTTCTATCGGATCCCTGGGCGGTCTACAGGATGACCTGTTGATTGTTTTTTTATGTTTATACTATAGGGCGTTCTACAGGATCCCCTGAGCGGTCTATTGTATCCCCATTTATTTAAAAAATATAATCTACTATAAGGCGTTCTTAAGTATCCCCTGTTGTTTGTTTTTTATTTATATACTAAAGGGCGTTCTAAATGATCCCCTGGACGTTCTACAGGATCCCCTGGGCGGTCTTTGTGATCCCTTGTAGTCTGAACATTATATATCTACTAAAGGACTTTCTATAAGACCCCCTATTGACCGTTTTTCATGTTTATACTATAGGTCGTTCTACAGGATCCCCTGGGTGTCTACAGGATCCCCTGTTGTCTTTACTTTATATATCTACTATAGGACGTTCTATAGGATCCCATATATTGTCTGTTTATTATTTATATACTAAAGGGCGTTCTATCGGATCCCCTGGGCGGTCTACAGGATGCCCTGTTGATTGTTTTTTATGTTTATACTATAGGGCGTTCTACAGGATCCCCTGGGCGGTTTATAGGATCCCCATTTATTTAAAAATATATATCTACTAAAGGGCGTTCTAAATGATCCCCTGGACGATCTACAGGACCCCCTGTTTGCTCAACATGATATATCTACTATAAGACGTTCTATAGAATCCCCTATTGTTTGTTAATCATGTATACTAAAGGGCGATCTGCAGGATCCCTTGGGCGGTCTACAGGATACTCTGTTATCTTTACATTATATATCTACTATAGGACGTTAATAAGATTGTTTTTCATGTTTATACAATAGGGCGTTCTAAAGAATCACCTGTTTTCTCATCATTATTTATCTACTATAAGACGTTCTATAGGATCCCTTGTTGTCGTTTATCATGTAAATTCTATAGGGGGTTCGATGGGATCCCCTAGGTAGTCTACAGGATCCCCTTTTGTCTGAACATTATATAAAAACTATAGAACATTCTACAGGATCCCCTGTTTGTTCAACATAATATACCTACTATAAGACGTTCTAAAAAATCCCCTATATTTTGTTAATCAAGTATATACTAAAGGGAGTTCTACAGAATGTCTTATAGTAGATCTATTATGATGAGAAAACAGGGGATCCTGTAGACCGCCCAAGGGATCTTGTAGAACGCCCTATAGTATATACTTGAAAAACAAACATCAGGGGATCCTGTAGAATGTCTTGTTGTAGATACATAATGTTGAGAAAGCAGAGGATCAAACAGACCGACCAAGGGATCCCGTAGAAAGTCCTCTAGTAGATACATCAAAAATAAACAATAGGGTATCCTATAGAACGTTCTATAGTTTATATATAATGTTCAAACAAAAGGGAATCCTGTCGACTACTTAGGGGATCCTATTGAACGCCCTATAGAATATACATGATAAACGAACTACATGGGATCCTATAGAACGTCTTATAGTAGATAAATAATGATGAGAAAACAGGTGATTTTTAAGAACGCCCTATTGTATAAACATGAAAAACAATCAACAGGGGGTCTTATAAACGTCCTATAGTAGATATATAATGTAAAGATAACAGGGTGTCTTGTAGACCGCCCAAGGGATCCTGTTGATCGCCCTTTAGTATATACATGATTAACAAACAATAGCGGATTCTATAGAACGTCTTATAGTAGATATATCATGTTGAGCAAACAGGGATCCTGTAGATCGTCCAGGGGATCATTTAGAACGCCCTTTAGTAGATATATATTTTTAAATAAACGGGGATCCTATAGACCGTCCAGGGGATCCTGTAGAACGCCCTATAATATAAACATAAAAAACAATCAACAGGGCATAATGTAGACCGCCCAGGGGATCCGATGGAACGCCCTTTAGTATATAAATAATAAACAAACAATATAGGGGATCCTATAGAACGTCCTACAGTAGATATATTATGTAAAGACAATAAGGGATCCTGTAGACCGCTCAGGGGATCATGTAGAACGCCCTATAGTATAAACATGAAAAACAATCAACAGGGGGTCTTATAGAACGTCCTTTAGTAGATATATAATGTTCAGACAACAAGGGACCACGAAGACCGCCCAGGGAATCCTGTAGGCCCCCCTGTTGTTTGTTTTTCAAGTATATTCTATAGGGCATTCTACAGATTCCCCTGTTGTCTGAACAAATATATCTACTATAAGATGTTCTATAGGATCCCGTATTTTTGTGTTAATCAAGTATATGTTAAAGGGCGTTCTACAGGATCCAGTGGGCGGTCTATAGGATTCCCGTTTGTTTAAAAATATATATATCTACTATAAGACGTTCCAAAGTATCCCCTGTTGTTTGTTTTTCATTTATATACTAAAGGGCGTTCTACAGGATCCCCTTGACGGTCTATAGGATCCCCTGTTTGCTCAACATAATATATCTACTATAAGACGTTCTATAGGGCCCCCTGTTGTTTGTTTTTCAAGTATATACTATAGGGCGATCTACAGGATCCCCTGGGCGGTCTACATGATCCCTTGTTTTCTCAAAATAATATATCTACTATAAGACGTTCTATAGGATCCCTTGTTGTCGTTTATCATGTATATTCTAGAGGGTGTTCGATGGGATCCCCTGGGTAGTCTACAGGATCCCCTTTTGTCTGAACATTATATAAAAACTATAGAACGTTCTACAGGATCCCCTGTTTGTTCAACATAATATATCTACTATAAGACGTTCTAAAAAATCCCCTATATTTTGTTAATCAAGTTTATACTAAAGGGCGTTCTACAGGATCCTCTGGGCGGTCTTCAGGGTCCCTTGTTGTCTGAACATTATATATCTACTAAAGGACGTTCTATAAGACCCCCTGTTGATTGTTTTTCATGTTTATACTATAGGGCGTTCTACATGATCCCCTGGGCGGTCTACAGGATCCCCTATTGTCTTTACATTATATATCTACTGTAGGACGTTCTATAGGATCCCCTATATTGTTTGTTTATTATTTATATACTAAAGGGCGTTCCATCGGATCCCCTGGGCGGTCTACAGGATGCCCTGTTGATTGTTTTTTATGTTTATACTATAGGGCGTTCTACAGGATCCCCTGGGCGGTCTATAGGATCCCCATTTATTTAAAAATATATATCTACTAAAGGGCGTTCTAAATGATCCCCTGGACGATCTACAGGATCCCCTGTTTGCTCAACATGATATATCTACTATAAGACGTTCTATAGAATCCCCTATTGTTTGTTAATCATGTATATACTAAAGGGCGATCAACAGGATCCCTTGGGCGGTCTACAAGACACCCTGTTATCTTTACATTATATATCTACTATAGGACGTTCATAAGACCCCCTGTTGATTGTTTTTCATGTTTATACAATAGGGCGTTCTTAAAAATCACCTGTTTTCTCATCATTATTTATCTACTATAAGACGTTCTATAGGATCCCATGTAGTTCGTTTATCATGTATATTCTATAGGGCGTTCAATAGGATCCCCTAGGTAGTCGACAGGATTCCCTTTTGTTTGAACATTATATATAAACTATAGAACGTTCTATAGGATACCCTATTGTTTATTTTTGATGTATCTACTAGAGGACTTTCTACGGGATCTCTTGGTCGGTCTGTGTGATTCTCTGCTTTCTCAACATTATGTATCTACTACAAGACATTCTACAGGATCCCCTGATGTTTGTTTTTCAAGTATATACTATAGGGCGTTCTACAAGATCCCCTGGGCGGTCTACAGGATCCCCTGTTTTCTCATCATAATATATCTACTATAAGACGTTCTATAGGCCCCCCATTGTTTGTTTTTCAAGTATATTCTATAGGGCATTCTACAGATTCCCCTGTTGTCTGAACATAATATATCTAACATAAGATGTTCTATAGGATCCCCTATTTTTTTCAATCAAGTATATATTAAATGGCGTTCTACAGGATCCAGTGGGCGGTCTATAGGATTCCCGTTTGTTTAAAAATATATATATCTACTATAAGACGTTCCAAAGTATCCCCTGTTGTTTGTTTTTCATTTATATACTAAAGGGCGTTCTACAGGATCCCCTGGACGGTCTATAGGATCCCCTGTTTGCTCAACATAATATATCTACTATAAGACGTTCTATAGGGCCCCCTGTTGTTTGTTTTTCCAGTATATACTATAGGGCGATCTACAGGATCCCCTGGGCGGTCTACATGATCCCTTGTTTTCTCAAAATAATATATCTACTATAAGACGTTCTATAGGATCCCCTTTTGTTTGTTAATCAAGTATATACTAAAGGGCGTTATACAGGATCCCCTAGGTGGTCTTCAGGATCCCTTGTTGTCTGAACATTATACATCTACTAAAGGACGTTCTATAAGACCCCTTGTTGATTGTTTTTCATACTATAGGGCGTTCTTCAGGATCCCCTGGGCGGTCTACAGGATACCCTGTTGTCTTTACATTATAAATCTACTATATGACGTTCTATAGGATCCCCTATATTGTTTGTTTATTATTTATATATTAAAAGGCGTTCTATTGGATCCCCTGGACAGTCTACAGGATGACCTGTTGATTGTTTTTATGTTTATACTATCGGGCGTTCTACATGATCCCCTGGGCGGTCTACAGAATCCCCTTTTGTTAAAAAAAATATGCATATATAGGTTCCCCTGTTCTTTGTTTTTCATGTATCTATTAGAGGGCATTCTATAGAATCACCGGGACTGTCTATAGGATCCCGTTGTTTGTTAATCATGTATCTACTAGAGAACGTTCTATATGATCCCCTATTAGGTCTATAGGATCACTTCTTGTTTAATAATCGTGTAGCTGCTATACGGTGTTATATAGGATCCCGGGGCGGTCTATAGGATCCCTGGTTATTTTTATTATGTCGGACATGATTTTTCTCTCCTTTTCTGATACGATTAATTATCTTACACTACAGTTAATTATTTGGAATTGTAATCATTTTTGTTAAAACTAAATTACACACTCAAAAGTGTTACTGATGTTTGAAGCTTTTATTTGAATGGATGCAGCTTGCATTAGACGGTATCCGGTATGCGGGGAGAGGGAATTTCGGTGGTTGAAACCCCATTTTTTTCGATTTTTTTTTTATTTTGTGGACGTCCTGCCAAGTTCTTTATGTACCTATTCCAAGTCAAGAGCCCGTAGTTCAGTGGTTGTCGTTACATGGTTCATGTCTGTCATATATGTTTCTCGTCAATTGTTTTATTATGAATTAGACCGTCAGTTAAATTCGAAAGGTATTGATTCTTATTTTTCATGTCGGGACCTTTTATAGCCGACTATAACTGCTTACATCTATTTATTTTTTTTGAAATTTGACAATTATATCACATCTCCTTATTTTTATATTGAAAATATAAATGAGGTTTGATAAAATGTTATTCTCACTAAAAAACAAAAACTGTTTCGTTCCTTTGTCGGATGCTATATAGTTGCAGAATATTGAAAAGTTCCCGAATCATGACATTGATATATAAAAAAATCATGTTGAAGGATTTTGTGTTTTCTCTGTCTTTCAGATATCAAGTCCTCTCCCATCCTAGATAAAAATTTGATTTAGTGGAGCTTTTTCTACCAGTAGCTATAGCTTGTAATAAACAGACATCTCATTTGAAATTATACCACATCTTTTCATTTTAATATCATGTTTATTTACATATACGTGTCTTTTCTTGGATCAGTGGTTAGCTACCACAATTCCACATTCGAATTCCTTTATCAAGTTACAATATCCCGATCCTTTAATAAAAAAAATCCTTGTTGTATTGTTCAAATATGTATTTATTATCTTTTTTTAAATTGCTGGTAAATAATATATTAAGTAAAATTCAAAATATGTTAATTACTCTTTTAGAATCTAGTCACCTGTCGGTATATATAAATATTTATTTTTGTACGAGGATTATTTTCATTTTTATTTAAGATTAGATTCTTAACATATTTTGTACTGTCCTTTTCTTTTGTCTTGTATACATATTCAGTGGTTGTTTGCTTAGGTGTTACGTATTTGTTTTTCGTTCATTTTTTGTACATAAATAAGCCGTTTGTTTTCTCGATTTGCATTGTTATTTCGGGGCATTTTATAGCTGACTATGCGGTATGGGCTTTGTTAATTGTTGACGACCGCACGGTGACATATAAATGGTAGTTTCTGTGTCTTTTTGGACTTTTTTGGAAAGTTGTCTCTCTGCAATCATACAACACTTTTTTTATATCTATTAGATATAGGAAGATGTGGTGTGAGTGCCAATGAGACAACTCTCCATCCAAATAACAATTTAAAAATTAAACCATTATAGGTTAAAGTACGGCCTTCAACACGGAGCCTTGGCTCACACCGAACAACAAGCTATAAAGGGCCCCAAAATTACTAGTGTAAAACCATTCAAACGGGAAAAACCATGTACACATTTTGTTTTTGCCTCTGATAAAAGGGTTCCTTGATAGAATCTTAATTGTCAAAATGACTGGTTTTTGTCTTATTTTCACTTCAAATACCATAGATAAAATTGAGAATGGAAATGGGGAATGTATCAAAAAGACAACAACCCGACCATAGAAAAAACAACAGCAGAAGGTCACCAACAAGTCTTCAATGTAACGAGAAATACCCGCACTCGGAGGCGTCCTTCAGCTGGCCCCTACACATTATATACTAGTTCAGTGATAATGAACGCCATACTAATTTCCAAATTGTACACAAGAAACTAAAATTAAAATAATACAAGACTAACAAAGACCAGAGGCTCCTAACTTGAAACATGCGCAAAAATGCGGCGGGGTTAAACATGTTTATGAGATCTCAACCCTCCCCTATACCTCCAGCCAATGTAGAAAAGCAAACGCATAACTATAATAGGACAGCAAGAAACAACCAATGCAATAATATATTTGGCCAAGCAATTCTACAGGAAAGCTCAAAGTGATTGTACAGGAGGGCTCCGAGTGATATTACAGTAAACGTGCAAGCGATTGTACAGTCAATAAAAATATCCGACATTGAGAAAATGCATATATTTGAATTTCTACTGGGACAATGGCTTTGAAACTTTCAGACAGGTAAGACTATAAATCAGAAAAGGTACATGTGAAAATGCAGGTAGCAAACATTGATTTTTCGACGTATATTTGACAGTTTTGATCGCTGTTGTGTGACAATTTTTATCGTTTTACACGGAGCTCCACTATTCTAAGGAACACGTTTGGGTGCATATATGTTTCTTATCATTTTATTGGTTCATATTTACATAAAGAATGTTTTAGATATCAAAACTTGAAACAGAAACGTTTTATAGTTGCATAAGAGTTCATCAAAGTTTCCATCAAGAAACTTGTTATTTTGCAAATGTCGGAGCCCCGCTTGACAGTTTACCTCACTGTGACCTTGTCATTGCTAGGTTACCGTCAGCAATTTTGAAATAAAATGTATACTAAAAAAACACAACTACCTACTGCTAGGTACATGTAGTTCTGAGGATCATACAAATTGTTGACACCTACTTTGTATATTGAATATCATGGTTCTATGCTCAGGAATACTATAATTATATACAAAAAAAACATTAAAAAAAAACTGTTGACCAGTGTTTATAGTAAGCGAGACCATCTTGGACCATCCCCTTATTAAAAAGCACAACTTTATATAATGGTTTCCATTATGCCATAATTCCATAAATATGAATGTGTCTATCCTTTTCCGAGAACTTGGGACAATAAAATTATGGTGGAAAAGAAAAAAAAAACAGAAAAAAATCAACCAATATCAATATGCACCCTCGCCCTTTGAAAGGGATACCATAGAACGCTCTATAGCAGATGCAAGGTAATTAAACAATGCAATAGGGGATTCTATAGACAGACCCGGGGATCCTATAGAACGCACTATAGAATATGCGCGATTATTAAATTGTTTTATGTAAACTGTTATTATGTATAATGTTTTAAGCCATTGGTCCATATGGGCGTAAAGTGCTTTTCAAATAAAGAATTAAACAAAACAGGATCCTATAGACCGCCCAGGGGATCGTATACAACAACCTATTATAGATACATGATGCACAACCAACAGGGGATCCTATAGACCGCCCCGGGGATCCAATGGAACGCCCTATAGCAGATACACAATTATTAAACCACAATGGATCCTATGGAACGCCTATGGGATCATATATATAACGCCCTCTAATAGATCCATGATGAAAAAACTACAGGGCTCCTATAGACCGACCCTGGGATTCTATGGAACACCCTCTAGAAGAAACATGTTGAACATACAACAGAGGATCCTATGGACCGATCCGGGGATCCCAAAGAATTCCCTATAGCAGATGCGCGATTATTAAACAATACGAGGTCCTATAGACCGCCCAGGGGATCCTATAAAACAACCTCTTATATATTCATGATTAACAACCAACAGGGCATCCTATAGAACGCCCAATACATATATACAACTATTAAACCACAGGGGGTCATATCGACCACCCATGGGAGCATATATATAAAGCCCTCTAATAGATACATGATGAAAAAACTACAGGGCTCCTATAGACCGACCCTGGGGTTTATGGAACACCCTCTAGAAGAAACATGTTGAACAAACAACAGGGGATCATATAGCAGATACACGATTATAACATAACAGGTTATCCTATAGACACAACAGGGGATCAATTAAAACGCTCTCTAGTAGATAAATCTAGTGAATACATGATAACCAAACAATGGGATCCTATAGACCGCCCCGGGGATCCTATAGAACGCCATATACAGATACACAACTATTAAACCACAGGTCTCCTATATAGACCGACCCTGGCATTTTATAAAACACCCTCTGGAAGAAACATGTTTAACAAACAACAGGAATCATATTCACCGACCTGGGGATCCTATAGAATAACCTGTTATAGATACATGATGAACAACCAACATGGGATCCTATAGACCGCCCCAAGGATCCAATAGAACGCCCTATAGCAGATACATAATTATTAAACCACAAGGGATCTTATAGAACGCCCCCTAATAGATACATGGTGCACAAACAACAAGGCTCCTATAGACCGACCTGGTTATCCCAAAGAATGTCCTTCGGGGATTCTACATGGAACGCCCTATAGCAGATACACACCTATTAACCTATCCCGAAGACCGACCCTTGGATGTTCAGGGGATCATGTAGAACGCCCTGTAATAAATACATGAAAAACAAACAACAGTCTAACCTATATAGAACGTCCCATAGTAGATGTATAATATTCAAACAACAGGGGACCCTGTATAGCGTCCTTTAGTAAATATATGTTTAGACAACAGGGGATTCTGTAGACCGCCCAGGGGATCCTGTAGAACGCCCCTTAGTATATACACGATAAACAAACAATAGGGGATCATATAGAACGTTCTATAGTAGATATATAATGTTCAGTCAACAGGGGATCCTGGAGAACTCCCTTTAATATATACATAATAAACAAACAATATATGGGATTCTATAAAACGTTTTATAGTAGATATATAATGTTCAGACAAAAGAGGATACTGTAGAACGCCCTATAAAATAAACACGAACAACACCAGCAGGGGATCCTATTTTAGATATTTAACGTTGAGAAAAAAGGAGATCCTGCAGACCGCTCAAGGGATCATAAAAACCTTATAGTATATACATGAAAAACAAACTACAGAGGGACCTACAGAATTTCCTATCTCAGATGGATAATTTTAAACAAAAGAGGATCCTGTAGAACGACCTGTAGTATAAACATGAAAAACAATCGATAGGGGCTCTTATAGGACGTCCTTTTGTAAATGTATAATGTTTAGACAACAGGGGATTGTGTAGACCGCCAAGTGAATGAACAACAAACAACAGGGGATCCTATAGAACGTCGTATAGTAGATAAATAATGCTGAGAAAAGAGGGTATCACGCAGACCGCCCAGAGGATACTAAAGAACGCCCTATAGTAAGAACATGAACAACAAACAACAGTCTAACCTATATAGAACGTCCCATAGTAGATGTATAATGTTGAGAAAACAGGGGATCCTGTAACCGCCTACAAAATCCTGTAGAAACGCCCAATAGTATACACTGGAAAAAAAAACAGAGAATCGTGTAGAACGTCCAGGGAATACTGTAGAACGCCCTATAATATATACATGAACAACAAACAACAGGGGATCATATAGAACGTACGTCTTATAGACCAACAGACCAACCAAGTGATCCTATAGAAAGACTTATAGTATAAAATGATAACTTGTACACAACATATACATGATAATTAAACAACAGGGGAACCTTTAGAATGTCCTATCTTAAATGCATAATTTTCATAAACAACAGGGGACCCTGTAGACCGCCCAAGGGATCCTGTAGAACGCCCTTTAGTATCTACCTGAAAAACAAATAACAGGGGAACCTATGGAATTTCTTATCTCAGATGCATACTATTTTAACAAAAGAGGATCCTGTAGACCACCCAGGGGATACTGTAGAACGCCCTATAGTATAAACATAAACAACAAACAACAGGGGACCCTATAGAACGTCCTATAGTAGATATATAATGTTAAGAAAACAGGGGATCCTGTAGACCGCCTAGGGGATCCTGTAGAACGCCCTATATATATAGAATACACTTGAAAAAACAAACAACACGGGAACCTGTAGAACGTCTTATAGTAAATAAATAATGTTGAGAAAACGGGGAATCCTGCAGACCGCCCAGGGGATACTGTAGAACGCCCTATAGTATAAACACGAACAACAAACAACAGGGAGATCATAGAACGTCATATATAGATATAGGAAGATGTGGTGTGAGTGCCAATGAGACAACTCTCCATCCAAATAACAATTTAAAAATTAAACCATTATAGGTTAAAGTACGGCCTTCAACACGGAGCCTTGGCTCACACCGAACAACAAGCTATAAAGGGCCCCAAACTTACTAGTGTAAAACCATTCAAACGGGAAAACCAACGGTCTAATCTATATAAACAAAACGAGAAACGAGAAACACGTATATATTACATAAACAAACGACAACTACTGTACATCAGATTCCTGACTTAGGACAGGTGCAAACATTTGCAGCGGGATTAAACGTTTTAATGGGCCCAAACCTTCTCCTTTTTTCTGAAACAATAGCATAACATCACAACATATAAAAACATACGATAAAATATCAATTAGCAGACTTAACTCAATCAAAAAACGTATGATTACACAAAGAATATAGTACATATATAATGTTGAGAAAACAGGGGATCCTGCAGAACAACCAAATGGTCCTGTAGAAAGCCTTATAGTATATACATGATAAATAAACAACAGGGGAACCTTTAGAATGTCCTATCTTAAATGCATAATTTTCATAAACAACAGGGGACCCTGTAGACCGCCCAAGGGATCCTGTAGAACGCCCTTTAGTATCTACGTGAAAAACAAATAACAGGGGAACCTATGGAATTTCTTATCTCAGATGCATACTATTTTAACAAAAGAGGATCATGTAGACCACCCAGGGGATACTGTAGAACGCCCTATAGTATAAACATAAACAACAAATAACAGGGGACCCTATAGAACGTCTTATAGTAGATATATAATGTTAAGAAAACAGGGGATCCTGTAGAACGCCCTATATATAGAATACACTTGAAAAAACAAACAACACGGGAACCTGTAGAACGTCTTATAGTAAATAAATAATGTTGAGAAAACGGGGAATCCTGCAGACCGCCCAGGGGATACTGTAGAACGCCCTATAGTATAAACACGAACAACAAACAACAGGGAGATCATAGAACGTCATATAGTACATATATAATGTTTAGAAAACAGGGGATCCTGCAGAACAACCAAATGGTCCTGTAGAAAGCCTTATAGTATATACATGATAAATAAACAACAGGGGAACCTTTAGAATGTCCTATCGTAAATGCATAATTTTCATAAACAACAGGGGACCCTGTAGACCGTGCAATGGAATCATGTAGAACGCCCTATAGTATAGCCTTGAAAAACAGTCTTCTGAACGTCCTATAGTAGATATATGATGTTAAGACAACAGGGGATCCTGTAGAACGCCCTATAGTATATACTTGAAAAATAAACAACAGGGGATCCTAAAGAACGTCTTATAGTTGATAATTAATGTTGAGAAAACAGGGGATCCTGCAGACCGCCCGGGGGATACTGTAGAACGCCATATAGTATAAAGATGAACAACAAACAACAGAGGACCCTATAGAACGTCCTATAGTAGATATATATATATAATGTTGAGAAAACAGGGGATCCTGCAGACCGCCTATGGGATCCTGTAGAACGTCCTATACATAGTATACGCTTGAAAAACAAACAACAGGGAATCCTGTAGATCGTCTAACAGTAAATAAATAATGTTGAGAAAACAGGGGATCCTGCAGACCGTCCAGGGGATACTGTAGAACGCCCTATAGTATAAACAAGAACAACAAACAACAGGGGATCCTGCAGATCGCCCAAGGGATCCTGTAGAACGCCCTTTAGTATATAATTGATTAACAAAAAAAGGGGATCCTATTGAACGTTTATAGTTGATAATTAATGTTGAGAAAACAGGGGATCCTGCATACCGCCTAGGGGATCCTGTAGAACGCCCTATAGTATAAACATGATCAACAAAAATAAACAACAGGGGGTCTTATAGAACGTTCTTTAGTAGATATATAATGTTAAGGCAACAGGGGATTCTACAGACCGCCCAAGGGATCCTGTAGAACGCCCTTTAGTATATACTTGATTAACAAAAAAGGGGATCCTATAGAACGTTTTATAGTACATGTAGATAATTAATGTTGAGAAAACAGGGGATCCTGTAGACCGCCCGGGGGATACTATAGAACGCCCTGTAGTATAAAGATGAACAACACACAACAGAGGACCCCATAGAACGTCCTATAGTAGATGTATAATGTTGAGAAAACAGGGGATCTTGCAGACCGCCTAGGCGATCCTGTAGAACGCCCTATAGTATACGCTTGAAAAACAAACAACAGGGAATCCTGTAGATCGTTTTACAGTAAATAAATAATGTTAAGAAAACAGGGGATCCTGCAGACCGCCCAGGGGATACTGTAGAACGCCCTATAGTATAAACACGAACAATAATCAACAGGGGATCCTGCAGATCGCCCAATGGATCCTGTAGAACGCCCTTTCGTATATACTTGATTAACAAAAAAAGGGGATCCTATTGAACATCTAATAGTAGATAATTAATGTTGAGAAAACAGGGGATCCTGCAGACCGCCCAGGGGATACTGTAGAACGCCCTATAGTATCAACACGAACAATAAACAACAGGGGATCCTGCAGACTGCCCAGGGGATCCTGTAGAACGCCCTTTAGTATATACTTGATTAACAAAAAAAGGGGATCCTATAGAACGTCTTATAGTTGATAATTAATGTTGAGAAAACATGGGATCCTGCAGACCGCCCGGGGGATACTGTAGAACGCCCTATAGTATAAAGATGAACAACAAACAACAGGGGAACCTGTAGAACGTCTTATAGTAAATAAATAATGTTGAGAAAACAGGGGATCCTGCAGACCGCCCAAGGGATCTTAAAAGCCCTTTAGTATCTACCTGAAAAACAAATAACAGGGGAACCTATAGAATTTCCTATCTCAGATGCATAATATTTTAACAAAAGAGGATCCTGTAGACCACCCAGGGGATACTGTAGAACGCCCTATAGTATAAACATATTAAACAAACAACAGGGGACCCTATAGAACGTCTTATAGTAGATATATAATGTTGAAAAAGAGAAGATCCTGTAGACCAACCAAGGGATTCTATAGAAAGCCTTATAGTATATACATGATAGGCAAACAACAGGGGAACCTATTGAAAGTACTATCTTAAATGCATAATTTTTATAAACAGGGTATCCTCAGGTATTCTGTAGAACGCCCTATAGTATATACTTGAAAAACAAACAACAGGGGATCATATACGTCTTATAGTATATATATAATGTTGAGAAAACAAGGGATCCTGTAGACCGCCTATGGGATCCTGTAGAACGCCCTATAGTATACACTTGAAAAACAAACACCAGGGGATCCTGTAAAACGTTCTCTTAGCCTAGTAGATACACTAGAAACAAACAATAGGGTATCCTATAGAACGTTCTATAGTTTATATATAAAGTTGAGAAAACAGGGGATCCCAAAGACCGACCAAGGGATCCTGTAGAGAGTCCTCTAGTATAAACATAATAAACAAACAACAGGGAATTCTTTAGAACGTTCTCTTAGCCTAGTAGATACATCAAAAACAAACAAAAGGGTATCCTATAGAACGTTATATAGTTAATATATAATATTCAGACAACAGGGGATCTGGAGAACACGCCCTTTAGTATAATACATGATAAACAAACAATATGAGATCCTATATATATTTTTCTCCAAAATTACAGTGCCCATAAAGGGCATAAAATCAGATACAATTGATTTACATAATTGGTAACAACAACAATAATAGAGGCGTACACATATATATTTGGAAAATGAGCATTGGTCAGAATCAAGCCAAAAACTAATAAAATTACATTATATATGTATTTATTCTCAAATTGTTTACTTGACTTAGTGTCAGAGTTCATACTTGATCTCCTTAATTCAAAACAGTCACCAATAGAACAGCCCAGTTTTTCCATAAGAGTAACATTTTTTTGGGTCAAGAGCCATAAAAATTTAGAAGATTTTAAATTTATAAAATTATAACAATTGTAAGAAATGTCTTGGAAAAATCGTCCTTTTGAATATCATAAAGAGGGCATTCTAATAAAAAATGAAGCTCATCTTCACCTTTACTGAGTGAGCAATTAGAACAAAGACGCTCAGATTTTTTTTTAATATCTGTTTGTCTCAATTTGAGCGCTTGTTCTTAATATACAAATTGACTGTCTTTTTTTAAGGTCCTGTAATTAGGTCTTTCCACTTTTCCGTGGAAAGACCTATTGGATTTCTTCTGATTATTATTATTATTATTATTTTTTTTTTTCTTCCGCCAACTTTTTGTTCCTTCGCAATTTTTGTGTTTCGCAAGATGTCGCTTAGATATATGGTATATGATATCGAGCAATTAATACGCTTTTGAAACTGACACCGCGTAACCAAAATCTTTTCAATGTAAGAGTTATCTCCCCGAACACTGTTTTTCTTGTGATCGCTTAATATTCGCAACCGTATAAAAAATCGACAAATTTATTTTACCAAATTGCTCGTTATATCCTCAGGATGATTTGATTTATTTTGGCCGAAGCTTTCCTTAGACTCCATATGAGAGTTATTTCCCCTTTTATATTTAATATAAGTGATATGCATTTATAACTGGAAAACCATAAGTGTGAGAGGCCTAGGGTCTTTTGTTTTGAGGTCCTTGGTCCAAAAAATTGAAAATAAGGTCAAGGTCAAAGGTCAAGGTCATGATCAAAATTTTGATTTTGGCTTGTTATCTCTTATTTTCAGAAATCATATAAGATATTGACAAAATATTTTCATAAAATTGTTAGTTACGACATGTAGTAACACATAAATTTTAGTCGAAAGGGTACGTAGACATTTGACGTGAGTTTTCCCCCTTTTTATATCTAATATCATATGTATGGTAATATAACTCATAAACAATATAAAGTAGAGGACTAAAGTCTTTTGATTCGAGGTCCTTGGTTGATGACCTTGAAATTGGCCTCAAGGTCATTGGCAAAATTAACGTTCTAGATTTTGACCTTTGCTTTTACCTCATATGTATACATGATAAAGACATGGGACTTTTTGCAATAGGTTGCAAGCAATGTGACCTTGTAAAAGCCAACCGGAAGTGACCCTTTGTTTACCGGAAGTAGCTATTTTTTGTTCTAAATAAATGTAAAAGTATATAGAACCATATATTTTTGGAATCAGTGTCAATTAAACTATCAAACTATACCGGAAATTACGTCGTTTGAACCGGAAGTAAACAATTATCTCCCTTATCTATATCTTTTTCCATAGAAACCATACATTTTTGGAATCAACGTTCAATAAGCTGTCATTTGACGGTTCAATTGACATTTAAAACCAAATTTTTAATATTTTCATATAAAAAAAAGATCCTTACTGGTGGAAAGACCATCAATGGTTCTCTGAACAATTTGTTTTTAATTCTAATTATTTTTCTTTTTTAAAACAATTTTTCCCTTTTTCGGAGTTAATTGTTTGATAATGCAGTTTATTCCAAAATTTGAAATAACTTTTACATAGATTATTTCAAGGATTTGTATAGTTATACAAATCCTTGATTATTTTTAACATACTGACATAAAGAACCAATTGGTTGGTCAAAAGGTAATTCAATCTCTCTCTGAATATAATCTATACTAGAATACCATTAGAACTATGTAACTGTATGTTTAAAACATATAAATGCATCAAATAATAATCTTTCTTTCCAACGTTCCAGTCTACATATTTGTTTTTCGTTCATTTTTTTACATAAATAAGGCCGTTAGTTTTCTCGTTTGAATTGTTTTACATTGTCTTATCGGGCCCTTTTATAGCTGACTATGCAGTATGGGCTTTGCTCGTTGTTGAAGGCCGTATGGTGACATATAGTTGTTAATATTTGTTTCATTTTGGTCTCTGTGGATAGTTGTCTCATTGGCAATCATACCACATCTTTTTTTTTTAATTTTATATATGACAATATTTTTACATTGATAAAATTATAGTAAAATACAAAGGAAATCTACCAATCTCTGACATTACAGCTATATTACTTGACTTTCTGTTTACACCAAGAATGTATTTCATAAATTTGGTATGAGCTTTTTCAGAAGAATCCTGACCAGAAACTTGTTCCTATAGAACGTTCTATACTATACAAGATATTATATATATATAATATTCAGACAACAATGGATCCTGTAGACTGCCCAGGGGATCCTGTAGAACGTCCTTTAGTGTATACATGATAAACAAACATCCTATAGAACGTTCTGTAGTAAATATACAGGGTTCATACAACAGGGGATCATATAGAACGCCCTCACATAGCTTTATTGTAAACAAGTAACAATGGTTCCTATAGAACGTCCCGCTATAGTAGAATGGTCAGACAAAAGGGGGTCAGATTACAGATTCGTTTCTTTAAACGCAGACCAGTTTAAACATCCTCTCACACTCCTGTAAAGCCTTAATTTTGTACGTGTAACATGTTTAACATGTGTAGGCTATATCTTTTTTTCAATTTGCCTACGTAAAAATACTCTTTTAAACGGATAATACAAATATTATTAATTCCATAGTACATCCAAAGCCATGGGACCACGTGCATGTGACATTTGCAGGTCTTTACAACATAATTAAGGCACTTTTATAGTACTATTGTTTATCATATCTATATCAAATGTATCATATGTATTTTAAAAAGGATTCTATATATATATATTTTCACAATGATATATGCTACTGTAATGCGGTACATTTTCCTTTTTTTCATGTGATAAAAAATAAATAAAGCAAATTCACCGTGTTACATGAAAGTTAATGATTTTGAGTCGGTTTTTTTAATAGTTGTACATGTTGAGAATATTCTATTTTTAGAATAAGTATTTTCAGAATCGTTTATAAATGGCCTATAAATAGAATATGCATAATTCATGAATCGTGACGTAGGGCGGTCTACGGGATCCCTTCTTCCGCTTACCACTCAATAAAGAGGGTACGGTAACGTTAAATCGTTTACGGGCGAAGAATTATTTTCCGTTTTAATAAAACTTGACAGATTTGATTGATTATCGTCGGAAAAATTCCCTAATGGATAGTAATTCAAATTAAACCAGCTTTATTATGCTGTATTCATGTAATATATATAACCTAGTCTTTAAATGTACTTCAGGTACACTGACGTATAAACATTTTTTTGATAATTTATCAAACCTATTTCAAATATGTAAATTGAATGATTTCATAAGCCTTTTTCTGCTATATAAATATTCAAACTTTATTTTTTAACGCAGTCTTCTGGAATGTAATAATTTTTTTTATTGAGGCTCTCGAATTATAGACACATTAAAAATAAAGATGGAAAGTCAAACGCATGAGTCTGGCAAAAATGAACAGACAATAAACGGAAAACGATAAAAGATATAGTTTTTCCCTGCCTCAAATTTTATACTCAAATGCAATTTATATAGCTAACATTAAAAGTTAAATGAGAATGCATTCATTTACAATATTTAAAAAAGTTACATCTTAAATTTAATTAAACATATTAAGATTACGTTTTCAAGTGTTCACGGCCGACATCCGTAATTATTCAATAAGGGTGTAAAAATGATCTGGTGCGTCAAGATGACACATTTTTCACCACTTCAGTCTGTAATTGCATAACCATGTATTGCAATCACTTGTTAACCATAAAATATAAAGGCTCAGGTGCTTTTATTCAATAAATAAATGTTATTTCGGCAATCTGTTGATTTGTTATAGTCAATTCGCGGCGGTTTGTGCAACAGTATGTCTTTGAGCTACTTTTTAAAATATATATATAAAAAAAATGTTAAATTATTAAATAGGAAGAAGTAAGAATTCAAATTGAGTATTTTTTTTATTTAATTAACATGATTAAAGGGACGTGATAGACTCTCAGTTAACATAAACCGTCTTCTTTCTATTTTTTTTTTTTTTTATTTTATTCTTAAAAGGGGAGCAACCCCTGATAACCCACGGTAAAGTTTAACTCGTTTTGTGTCCAAATTATTAAAATCTGAACACGACTGGACACGGTCTGACAACATCTTGACGTAACTTTGTATCCATGGTCTGTTTTGGTCTGACACAGTCGTAACGGATCTAAACAGCTCGCTAGAAGATTCAGTCTGATTAATCTTGACATGCCTTAACGGACTGATTTACCTAATGAGACTATCGATCGGAACGGGTAACTTAACGATCTGACAAGTCGTGACGTTTTCCTCTAGCGGTAAATCCAGTCAATTAAGATATGATCAGACCAAAATGACCGTTTCAGACTGAAATCGTGCTACTAGTGTGTGCTATCTGGTACGATTGTTTGACTAGTGACTTGTAAACATGTGCTGCATGGAACGATTGTTTGATTAGTGACTTGTAAACATGTGCTACCTGGAACGATTGTTTGATTAGTGACTGATAAACATGTGCTACCTGGTACGATTGTTTGATTAGTGACTTGTAAACATGTGCTACCTGGAACGATTGTTTGATTAGTGACTTGTAAACATGTGCTACCTGGTACGATTGTTTGATTAGTGACTTGTAAACATGTGCTTCCTGGTACGATTGTTTGATTAGTGACTGGTGAACATTTGCTACCTGGAACGATTGTTTAATTAGTGACTTGTAAACATGTGCTATCTGGTACGATTGTTTGACTAGTGACTTGTAAACATGTGCTACCTGTAACGATTGTTTGATTAGTGACTGGTAAACATGTGCTACCTGGACATGATTGTTTGATTAGTGGCTTGTAAACATGTGCTACCTGGAACTATTGTTTGATTAGTGACTTGTAAACATGTGCTACCTGGAACGATTGTTTGATTAGTGACTGGTAAACATATGCTACCTGGTACGATTGTTTGATTAGTGACTTGTAAACATGTGCTACCTGGAACGATTGTTTGATTAGTGACTGGTAAACATGTGCTACCTGGAACGATTGTTTGATTAGTGACTGATAAACATGTGCTACCTGGTACGATTGTTTGATTAGTGACTGGTAAACATGTGCTACCTGGAACGATTATTTGATAAGTGACTGGTAAATATGTGCTACCTGGAACGATTGTTTGATTAGTGACTGATAAACATGTGCTACCTGGAACGATTGTTTGATTAGTGACTTGTAAACATGTGCTATCTGGTACGATTGTTTGATTAGTGACTTGTAAACATGTGCTACCTGTAACGATTGTTTGATTAGTGACTGGTAAACATGTGCTACCTGGAAATGATTGTTTGATTAGTGACTTGTAAACATGTGCTACTGGTACGATTGTTTGATTAGTGACTTGTAAACATGTGCTACCTGGAACAATTGTTTGATTAGTGACTTGTAAACATGTGCTAACCTGGAACGATTGTTTGATTAGTGACTGGTAAACATGTGCTACCTGGAACGATTGTTTGATTAGTGACTGGTAAACATGTGCTACCTGGAAATGATTGTTTGATTAGTGACTTGTAAACATGTGCTATCTGGTACGATTGTTTGATTAGTGACTTGTAAACATGTGCTACCTGGAACAATGTTTGATTAGTGACTGGTAAACATGTGCTACCTGGAACGATTGTTTGATTAGTGACTGGTAAACATGTGCTACCTGGAACAATTGTTTGATTAGTGACTGGTAAACATGTGCTACCTGGAACGATTGTTTGATTAGTGACTGGTAAACATGTGCTACCTGGAACGATTGTTTGATTAGTGACTGGTAAACATGTGCTACCTGGAACGATTGTTTGATTAGTGACTTGTAAACATGTGCTACTGGTACGATTGTTGATTAGACTTAACTGTGACTGAACGTTTGTGATAAATGGAAACATGTGCTAATGTGCTACTGGAACGATTGTTTGATTAGTGACTGATAAACATGTGCTACCTGGAACCATTGTTTGATTAGTGACCTGTAAACATGTGCTACTTGGAACGATTGTTTGATTAGTGACTGGTAAACATGTGCTACCGGAACGATTGTTTGATTAGTGGCTTGTAAATATGTGCTACCTGGAACGATTGTTTGATTAGTGACTGGTAAACATGTGCTACCTGGAACGATTTGTTTGATTAGTGGCTTGTAAACATGTGCTACCTGGAACGATGATTTGATTAGTGACTTGTAAACATGTGCTACCTGGAACGATTGTTTGATTAGTGACTGGTAAACATGTGCTACCTGGAACGATTGTTTGATTAGTGACTTGTAAACATGTGCTACCTGGTACGATTGTTTGATTAGTGACTTGTAAACATGTGCTACCTGGAACGATTGTTTGATTAGTGACTGGTAAACATGTGCTACCTGGAACGATTGTTTGATTAGTGACTGGTAAACATGTGCTACCTGGAACGATTGTTTGATTAGTAACTTGTAAACATGTGCTACCTGTACGATTGTTTGATTATGACCTGTAAAATGTGCTATCTGTACGATTGGTTGATTAGTGACTGGTAAACATGTGCTACCTGGAACGATTGTTTTATTAGTGACTGGTAAACATATGCTACCTGGAACGATTGTTTGATTAGTGACTGGTAAACATGTGCTACTAGAACGATTGTTTGATTAGTGACAGGTAAACATGTGCTACCTGGAACGATTGTTTGATTAGTGGCTTGTAAACATGTGCTACCTGTAACGATTGTTTGATTAGTGACTGGTAAACATGTGCTACCTGGAAATGATTGTTTGATTAGTGACTTGTAAACATGTGCTATCTGGTACGATTGTTTGATTAGTGACTTGTAAACATGTGCTACCGGGAACAATTGTTTGATTAGTGACTGGTAAACATGTGCTACCTGGAAGGATTGTTTGATTAGTGACTGGTAAACATGTGCTACCTGGAACGATTGTTTGATTAGTGACTGGTAAACATGTGCTACCTGGAAATGATTGTTTGATTAGTGACTTGTAAACATGTGCTAATCTGGTACGATTGTTTGATTAGTGACTTGTAAACATGTGCTACCTGGAACAATTGTTTGATTAGTGACTGGTAAACATGTGCTACCTGGAACGATTATTTGATTAGTGACTGGTAAACATGTGCTACCAGGAACGATTGTTTGATTAGTGACTGATAAAACATGTGCTACCTGGAACGATTGTTTGATTAGTGACTTGTAACATGTGCTATCTGTACGATTGTTTGACTAGTGACTTGTAACATGTGCTACTGAACGATTGTTTGATTAGTGACTTGTAACATGTGCTACTTGGAACGATTGTTTGATTAGTGACTTGTAAACATGTGCTACCTGGAACAATTTTTGATTAGTGACTTGTAAACATGTGCTACCTGGAACGATTGTTTGATTAGTGACTGGTAAACATGTGCTACCTGGAACGATTGTTTAAGTGACTGTAAACATTGCTACCTGGAACGATTGTTTGATTAGTGACTGATAAACATGTGCTACCTGGTACGATTGTTTGATTAGTGACTGGTAAACATGTGCTACCTGGAACGATTATTTGATTAGTGACTGGTAAACATGTGCTACCTGGAACGATTGTTTGATTAGTGACTGATAAACATGTGCTACCTGGAACGATTGTTTGATTAGTGACTTGTAAACATGTGCTATCTGGTACGATTGTTTGACTAGTGACTTGTAAACATGTGCTACCTGGAACGATTGTTTGATTAGTGACTTGTAAACATGTGCTACCTGGAACGATTGTTTGATTAGTGACTGATAAACATGTGCTACCTGGTACGATTGTTTGATTAGTGACTTGTAAACATGTGCTACCTGGAACAATTGTTGGATTAGTGACTTGTAAACATGTGCTACCTGGTACGATTGTTGGATTAGTGACTTGTTAACATGTGCTTCCTGGAACGATTGTTTGATTAGTGACTGGTAAACATGTGCTATCTGGTACGATTGTTTGATTAGTGACTGATAAACATGTGCTACCTGGAACGATTGTTTGATTAGTGACTGGTAAACATGTGCTACATGGTACGATTGTTTGATTAGTGACTAATGAACATGTGCTACCTGGAACGATTGTTTGATTAGTGACTTGTAAACATGTGCTATCTGGTACGATTGTTTGACTAGTGACTTGTAAACATGTGCTACCTGTAACGATTGTTTGATTAGTGACTGGTAAACATGTGCTACCTGGAAATGATTGTTTGATTAGTGACTTGTAAACATGTGCTATCTGGTACGATTGTTTGATTAGTGACTTGTAAACATGTGCTACCTGGAACAATTGTTTGATTAGTGACTGGTAAACATGTGCTACCTGGTACGATTGTTTGATTAGTGACTGGTAAACATGTGCTACCTGGAACGATTGTTTGATTAGTGACTGGTAAACATGTGCTACCTGGAACGATTGTTTTATAAGTGACTGGTAAACATGTACTACCTGGAACGATTGTTTGATTAGTGACTTGTAAACATGTGCTATCTGGTACGATTGTTTGATTAGTGACTTGTAAACATGTGCTACCTGGAACGATTGTTTGATTAGTGACTGGTAAACATGTTCTAAACAGCTCGCTAGAAGATTCAGTCTGATTAATCTTGACATGCCTTAACGGACTGATTTACCTAATGAGACTATCGATCGGAACGGGTAATTTAACGATCTGACAAGTCGTGACGTTTTCCTCTAGCGGTAAATCCAGTCAATTAAGATATGATCAGACCAAAATGACCGTTTCAGACTGAAATCGTGCTACTAGTGTGTGCTATCTGGTACGATTGTTTGACTAGTGACTTGTAAACATGTGCTGCATGAAACGATTGTTTGATTAGTGACTTGTAAACATGTGCTACCTGGAACGATTGTTTGATTAGTGACTGATAAACATGTGCTATCTGGTACGATTGTTTGATTAGTGACTGATAAACATGTGCTACCTGGAACGATTGTTTGATTAGTGACTGGTAAACATGTGCTACCTGGTACGATTGTTTTATAAGTGACTGGTAAACATGTGCTACCTGGAACGATTGTTTGATTAGTGACTTGTAAACATGTGCTATCTGGTACGATTGTTTGATTAGTGACTTGTAAACATGTGCTACCTGGAACGATTGTTTGATTAGTGACTGGTAAACATGTTCTACCTGGAACGATTGTTTGATTAGTGACTGATAAACATGTGCTACCTGTAACGATTGTTAGATGAATGGCTTGTAAACATGTGCTACCTGGAACGATTGTTTGATTAGTGGCTTGTAAACATGTGCTACCTGGAACGATTGTTTGATTAGTGACTGGTAAACATGTGCTACTTTGAACGATTGTTTGATTAGTGACTTGTAAACATGTGCTACCTGTAACGATTGTTAGATTAATGGCTTGTAAAGATGTGCTACCTGGAACGATTGTTTGATTAATGGCTTGTAAACATGTGCTACCTGGAACGATTGTTTGATTAGTGACTGGTAAACATGTGCTACCTGGAACGATTGTTAGATTAGTGACTTGTAAACATGTGCTACCTGTAACGATTGTTAGATTAATGGCTTGTAAACATGTGCTACCTGGAACGATTGTTTGATTAGTGGCTTGTAAACATGTGCTACCTGGAACGATTGTTTGATTAGTGACTTGTAAAAATATACAATGATATTTTGTCACCGCAAATGAACCTTTATTTACATCAGGTGTCATTCATCTTTGAAAGATTGTTTCTACTGATAAACATGGGGTAACCAAAGTATGTACCTTTCATTTTTCGAAAAAGGGTTTCCAGCTTCCAGTTTTTTTAAGTCTTTGTGCTTTTCAGTCTATTTTTTTTATGTTGCATTTTGCAAACTGATGTTTGTATTTTGGTCGCATTTATTTTTTGCGATGGCATTTTCAGCTTGTCTTCGACTTATGAGTTTGAATATGACTTTTGTATCTTTTAACTAGTTTCTGTTTTTATTTATGATTGGACTGTCATGATCACAGTGTCTATGCTTCTTTCATTTTGTTGCACAATAAATAAGAACAAGAACCTTTATTTACATTTGATTTTACCTTTAAGGGTAGTAGAATGCACAAACAGATTATACATATATACAAATATAAGATAGTTCTTACACACATAAAGTGCTACAATAATCACATCAACAACAAAAACACAACTGTATCATATCATATTAAATTTGTAAATAACAAAGTTTCTATATATTTAAAACAGTTGTATTAATTTATAGCTAACTGTTTGAAGGCAAAATGTATAAGCATTGAAAAAGGCTGACAAATTGATGACAAATCTGGCATAAGATTTTATAGTACACATTTGGAGTGATTGAGTGCAAGGAAAAAAATATAAAGCATGAAATCATACTATTAATATTGTTGCAAAATCATATCCGACAAAACGCCTCCTCGTTGGGTTATTAAGTATTTATTTATGCAGCTGTTTTTATAATGGTTATTTGGTTATTTGGTAACCAGACCAAATATTTTATGATTATTTAATTATTTGATAATCTAGAACTGTATTTTTGATTATTTGATTATATTGTTTAGAAAAATAATTAATGATTCTGTGATTATATTGTTAAAAAAATTGTGATTATATGATCACTCGGACACCCCATGAGAAATGCATGAAAGACAAGATTCAGTCTCTGATTTAGTTATTTCATATGTGGATACTTTAGTACCCATTAGACTTAAATTTAGAACTAAATTAACTATTAAGGTATTATTGAACAGCTTTATTTACTGGTATGATCTCTATAGTTCATCTCAAAAATACACATCTTGGGAATTTAACTAGTATACATACACATGAGTAGCAGTCAAACTAAATTCTGAGTATGACCAAACGTGAAGGGTGAGAAAGTACATAATTTGTGTATCAGTTTAAAATTTCATAAGTTTAAGGTATATTGAAAATATGCTGCACAGACTTACGTTTTGACCTTTCAAAAAAATAAAAGTGCTAATGAACTTTCCATTCTTGGATTCAAATTTGTACGAAACTTCAGTGTAAAAATGGTACAGTTGAAGCTGTAAAAGAAGCTGAGAAATCACACTCTGTTTATATTTACAGAAATGCAACCTTTGTAAATGGGGAATTACAAATACAGATGGATACTTGTATACACATCACGGAAAGAAATAAATTATAATAGTCATGTATTTGCAAACAATTTCAATCTAGCAGTTTATCAGTTGATCTCTGTCCGACATGTAAATGGTATAATTTAACTTTACAAATGATGATAAGTTTAAATTTAATTGATTTCTAAACACAGCTGATTTACCCACCAGCATAACAAATTAAGTATACTTTACGAGTTTTTACAATCAACGGGTTGATGCCACTGTTGGCGGTTGTTACGTTCTAACGGGTATAACCAGCGCAGTAGGTATGACATATCACGTGTGCAAATTATCTGTTTACGAAATTTTGTATTATCAAAAATGTCTAAGGGTTCCGCGGAACCCACTGTCTCGCCTACTGTTGATGTAAAATCGCAGGCGCAACAAAAATGAGGAAAAAGATCAATAAAAATATTCCTTCTGATACAATCTTTTTATTGTAAGAAGCTACTGTCCAAGTTTGGTAATAATCCAGCATAGTTTATGAATCTAATAAATGATTTAAAAACTTTAACTGTAGACTTTTAATACACGTATGTAAGGTTAACTGAAAGAAAATCTAAGTCCATTTAAAAGTAAAAATGATTTATTTTTTTACAAAATTTACTTCTGGATACTATCTTATGATCATGAACAAGCTTCTGTCCAAGTTTGGTACAAAACCAGGATAGTTTAAGAAAGTTATTAAAATTTTAAAAACTTTAACCACAGAGTGAATGTAATGTTTCCCTGCAGAAAAACTAAGTCCATTTACAAGTAAAATATGGAAAAAATGGAATTTTATTTTTACAAAATTTACTTCTGGATACTATCTTATGATCATAAACAAGCTTCTGTCCAAGTTTGGTAGAAATCCAGTATAGTTTAAGAAGTTATTAAAATTTCAAAAACTTTAACCACAGAGTGAATATTTGTGGCCGCCGCCGCCGCCGACGGAATGTAGGATCGCTTAGTCTCGCTTTTTCGACTAAAGTCGAAGGCTCGACAAAAACACTAAGGTTTGTTCACCTAGACGTATGTGGCCTTAATAAACAGTGGCAATTCTGGTTTCCAATAATTCTATTAAAATACTTTAAAATTATTTTCTTGAACAAATGTGTTATGACTGTTTTATTATTATCATATTTGTTTAGGAACGAACACTGGTTAAAAGTAAAATTACTCAAAATACAGAACTCGGAGAAATTTTCAAAATGGAAAGTCCGTAATCAAATGGCAAAATTAAGAGCTCAAACACACTACATGAATGGATAACAACTTTCATATTCCTGATTTTGTACAAACATTTGCTTCTGTCGAAAATGGTATATTGAACCTGGTTTATAGCTAGCTAAACCTCTCACTTGTATAAAAGTGGCATAAAATTCCATTATATTGATGCCAATGTGTGAACAAAGCAAATAGACATAATAGGTAAAATTGTCAAAAATAAGGATACAGCAGTAAACATTGTGTTATAGTCTAAATCACTATTAAAAAAATCAAAAAGGCATATAAACAAAGCATTTTGGCAAAAACAAAAGCGAGAATACAAAAATTTACCATAGCACAATAACGGGCTGTATAACTACCAAGCCACATCAAATGAATATTGGAATTGATGTTTAGGAATCAACTCTTATAAAAGGGGTTAGTACACATTTTAGCTTTTTCCTAGCCATGCGTGACACTCACACATGAAATATGTTTAAGATAAAAGATTGTTATCAATATTACATTGTGATTCATTCACATACTGTAAATTCAGAAATTATTTCGAGGTTTTTATTATAAATGCAAATAATGCGACTGAGTGAGTATCGCAATAATAAGAACTCAAATTTTTATATCTGATACATATATTGGTATAAAGATTTTCCTGACATCGCAATAATTAATATCTCATTTTTGTCCATTTAAAAATAAAATGCTCCGCGGGGCGCCGCTTGATACGACCGCCGAGGTCGAACCCTGAACAGTTCGGGCAAGTATGGACACAACATTCAAGCTTGATACAGCTCTGAATTTGGATTGTGATTAAATATTTGACACAGCATAGGTTTCTGACACAGAATGAATGTGGCCTAAGAACTTACAAATTTTAAATTGGACATTTACCTATTATGGTCCAATATCCAAAATCTAAATACATGGTTAGATTCAGCAAATCAAAGAACCCCATATATTCAATTTTTTATGAACTCAAATAAGTTTAATTTTGGACCCTTTTGACCTCAATGTGGAGAAATTTGATAACTGGGTCCAAAAATCAATAATCAAAAATCTAAATACATGTTAAGATTCAGCATATTAAAGAACCACAAGGATTCAATTTTTGTTGATATCAAACAAAGTTTAATTTTGGACCACAATTTGGACCAACTTGAAAACTGGGCCCATTATAAAAATTCTAAGTACATGTTTAGATTCAGCATATCAAAGAACCCCAAGGATTCAATTTTTGTTGAAATCAAACAAAGTTTAATTTTGGACCACGATTTGGACCAACTTGAAAACTGGGCCCATAATAAAAAATCTAAATACATGTTAAGATTCAGCATATTAAAGAACCACAAGGATTCAATTTTTGTTGATATCAAACAAAGTTTAATTTTGGACCACAATTTGGACCAACTTGAAAACTGGGCCCATTATAAAAATTCTAAGTACATGTTTAGATTCAGCATATCAAAGAACCCCAAGGATTCAATTTTTGTTGAAATCAAACAAAGTTTAATTTTGGACCACGATTTGGACCAACTTGAAAACTGGGCCCATAATAAAAATTATAAGTACATGTTTTAGATTCAGCATATCAAAGAACTCCAAGAATTCAATTTTTGTTAAAATCAAACTTAGTTTAATTTTGGACCGTTTGAACCTTAATGTAGACCAATTTGAAAACGGGACCAAAAATTAAGAATCTACATTCACAGTTAGGCATATCAAAGAACCCCAATTATTCATTTTTTGATGAAATCAAACAAAGTTTAATATGGGCCCCTTTTCGGCCCCTAATTCCTAAACTGTTGGGACCTCAACTCCCAAAATCAATCCCAACCTTCCTTTTATGGTCATAAACCTTGTGTTTAAATTTCATTGACTTCTATTCACTTATACTAAAGTTATTGTGCGAAAACCAATAATAATGCCTTTTTGGGCCATTTTTTTGCCCCTTATTCCTAAACTGTTGGGACCAATCCTCCCAATATCAATCCCAACCTTCCTTTTGTGGTCATAAACCTTGTGTCAACATTTTATAGATTTCTATTTACTTAAACTAAAGTTATAGTGCGAAAACCAAGAAAATGCTTATTTGGCCCCTTTTTGGCCCCTAATTCCTAAAATAATGGGACCAAAACTTCCAAAATCAATCCCAACCTTCCTTTTATGGTCATAAACCTTGTGTTTAAATTTTATAGATTTCTATTTACTTATACTAAAGTTATAGTGCGAAAACCAAAAGTCTTCGGACGCCGACGGACGACGATGCCAACGTGATACCAATATACGACCAAATTTTTTTCAATTTTTGCGGTCGTATAAAAAGACAATAATAAATGCACGCAATAATTTCTGAATTTACAGTGGATCATTTAAGTGACAAAATCGTGATGCATTGGATTGACAATACCTCCTTCTATTGATAGTTAGATGATGGTTTTCCTAGCTGTTTTTTTTTCTGAAAGAAATTACATTTAATTATTTCAAGCATTTATGAAGGGTTGCCATATCTGTGCTAGTAACTTCTGTCTTTTCTATTTGCTCTGCTAGGTATGCATAAATTGAGTCTTTTCGAAGGGCTTTGAGAAATTCATTAAATGCCTGTTCATTTTTACGCAAAAGCATGTCCATCAAATTCCTGTTCTTTTCCTGTGGTGTTTTACCCGATTCTATCTTCTTCCCATCATCAACTGACACTACCTCTCTTGATATTAGATGATCTACTATGCTTTCATGTTGTATATCAGTGATAACCTTAACGTAATTCTTTTGTAGACGAACTTTATACAATGGAACATTCCAAGCTGAAAAGCCTACAAAATATAAAAAGAGAGATTTTATTTTCTTAAGTGCTATAGAATGATGAAATTTTACAAAACACAAATGTGTCCTACCTTTTTGTATCAACATCAAAGAAAAAGCAGAAAATTTACCCCAGTTATACTATTCCTTCTACAGTAAAATATGGCCTTAACACATATTGCGATGAGATATATTCTACCCATGGTGTTAATCAGATTCTCAACAATTCTAAAGATCTACTGCTTAATCTCGGATCACAATCTCTGAAATTCTGTAGCAACATTAAGACTTTTCATTGTTCTACGCTTTACACTGCTATTTCCCATGGTCAATTGATAGATCGACTTCGCCATCTCATTAATCAGAGCTTTTTGTATATGAAAATTGGAATCGTAGATACAAATTTCTTGTTTTTGGTTATAATTATTCTTATTTTGTAAAGAACCGTACTGATTCTACCAGAAAATATACCGAAAATGATACTACCAAAATGATTGACTTTTTGATCGACAATATATTTGTTGAGTTTGGAAAATGATAATTCAACAGAAAGTCGGTATTCCAATGGGTACTAATTGTGCACCCTTACTGGCCAATTAGTTTTTGTACTCGTATAAAGCAGAATTCATTTTGAATCTTCTAAAAGACAATAAGAAAATCACCTTGCAAATTTCTTTAATTTTACTTTCAGATATACTGATGATGTCCTATCACTGAATAACCTATATTCAGCCAGTACTTACATCTGATATATCCCAGTGAAGTTGAAATTAAGAATACTACTGGCATTAGAAGGACTACTTCATATCTTAATCTTTTCCTCAATATTATTACAAATGATTGACAATGGTCAACTTCACACTAAAATTTATGAGAAACAGGTCGATTTAAACTTCCCAATTATCATTATATAAACTTCATATATCCAGACGTGTGCTCCTACCCTTAAACTGCTCCAATAAAGTTATGAGGAGGATATATTATTAGTTACATAGTGTGCTAGTGACCTTATACGATATATATGGGGTCAGTAAATTCCATATGGGGTGAGAGCGAAACCCCATATGGAATTTATTGACCCCATATATATTGTATTAGGACACTAGCACAATATGTAACGAATTTATCTCACCTACTTTCTTAACATGTGATATTTAGACAAGTGGCCTATAATAATTATCAAATCTTCGATACCATTAGTATTAAGAATCTACTTCCATTATTCTATACAAAGAAAAATTCCAACAATAACCATTTGTTCGCTATAAATGTGTTTTATTGATTTATTTCAAATACATGAAAATATGAGAGAGAAACAAGTATGTGTCCATTATACACGTATGCTCCACTTGGATTATTATTCTCTATGTTCAGTGAACAGTGAACTTGGGGTAAAAAAATAATTTGGAATTAAATACAAAATATAATATCATCGGGAACATGTACTTCGTTTGAAATTAATTGGATTTCAACTTCAACAAACACTATCTTAACCCAGTTTAATCTGAACCGGGAACGAGAGACGGACGACCTGATGGAGAAATGTACAGACAAACGAACAGACGGACGGCCGGAGGGAGAAATGTACAGACAAACAAAAAGACGGACGACCGGAGTGAGAAATGTACAGACAAACGAAAAGACGGACGACCTGATGGAGAAATGTACAGACAAACGAACAGACGGACGGCCGGAGGGAGAAATGTACAGACAAATGAAGAGACGGACGGCCGGAGGGAGAAATGTACAGACAAATGAACAGACGGATGACCGGAGGGAGGAATGTACAGACAAATGAACAGACGGATGACCTGACGGAGAAATGTACAGACAAACGAACAGACGTAAGAACGAACGGAAAAACAGACCGAAATCACATAATGCTCATGATTTGGGCATACACACAGTCAACAATACTTCATAATTATCATTCGTCAATAAACATTTTTTTTTTCTATAAGCTGTATAACTATTGAATAAAGAATTACAGGTAATACCAAGAACTTCAACTTTTATTGCCTTTTTTTGTCAGCAACTAATGGATAATTTAGGCATTATATTATCTATCAAACGAGTTGATACGGATAGAGATGTTTAATGTATAAACAGAGATGGCTTTAATTTTACATAATAACTATTTTAATGCATTATTTTCTTTAATTTTACTTACTTGATACGTATTAGTCCATAGCTGGTTTGAAAGTTCAAATGTTTTATTAATACCAATTCTTTAATACACAGCTATTGTATATATACAGTTTATTAATACATGCAAATACACAACTATTGTATGTATAAAGTTTATTAATACCCAGCTATTGTATATATAAAGTGTATTAATACACAGCTATTGTATATATAAAGTTTATTAATACCCAGCTATTGTATATATAAAGTTTATTAATACACAGCTGTTGTATATATAAAGTTTATTAATACACAACTATTGTATATATCAAGTTTATTAATACCCAGCTATTGTATATATAAAGTTTATTAATACCCAGCTATTGTATATATAAGGTGTATTAATACACAGCTATTGTATATATACAGTTTATTAATACCCAGCTATTGTATATATAAAGTTTATTAATACACAGCTATTGTATATATAAAGTTTATTAATACTCAACTATTGTATATATAAAGTTTATTAATACCCAGCTATTGTATTTATAAAGTTTATTAATACCCAGCTATTGTATATATACAGTTTATTAATACCCAGCTATTGTATATATAAAGTTTATCAATACCCAGCTATTGTATATATGTTCCGGACCATATGAGTATTTGGACCATACGCGTATGGTCATGACCATATGGGTATATACTCATATGGTCCGACCATACGCGTATGGTCGGACCATACGCGTATGGTCGGGGTAATTAACACTCTGTTACAGTTTACTTTTCATACTTCTAAACTCTTCATATGGTATGACCGTTCATTCAAAATACGCTATCATATAGGTAATTTTATCATTATATTATAATAAAAAGATAAGCTAAATAATAATAAGAAGTTTCACATAGTTACTTAATTTTACTTAATTGTCAAATTTAAAGTAAACACATTTTATACCGATGGTCATTACCGATTTGTTATTACGAGTAATGGCAATATGTCGACTAAAAAATTAAATTCCAAAAATTTCTTAATGAACTGTTACATAAGAAGTCACTGGAAAGTAGCATACTATTAATCTATTTTTAAAGTTGTGTTGTGAAGATGGTGTATTGCAGTCATTTTACGATATTTGAGATCTAGAGCTTCTTAAAAACACCGTAGACATCAGAATTGCCAAAGACCTCGGTATCACTGAATGCAGCTGCCAAAAAGGCTTGTTTTTCACTCGCAAACAAAATGTGTAAATGAAAAAGATCGTGCACAAATTTCTTGCAAATGCAAAAAAGCTATGATACCGTGAGGAAGTGAATGTCATCCAAACCTAAATGCAGGAATGTAACTAGCGATGAAAACTAAGTATGGCATCAATATTAAGTTTTTACGTAGTTTTTTTTATTATAAAATTAAAAAAATTGTCATGTTTTAAACCATCACTGTTTTTTTAGATAAAGTTTTTGTATTATTGAAACGTTTATAATGTAATTTGATAAAAAAATATATATACCTATATGGTCCAAATACTCATATGGTCCGGCCCGTTAATAACCAAACGAGTATTATACTCATATGGTCCGACCATACGCGTACGGTCGGACCATACGCGTATGGTCGGACCATATGAGTATACGCATATGGTCATGACCATACGCGTATGGTCCAAATACTCATATGGTCCGGAACATATATAAAGTTTATTAATACCCAGCTATTGTATATATACAGTTTATTAATACCCAGCTATTGTATATATAAAGTTTATCAATACCCAGCTATTGTATATATAAAGTTTATTCTTGATGCAGTGTAGATGTGTTTACCTTAATGGGGAAACTATTGACGAACAATTTATTTCTCATATATATGCAGTGATAATGATTTTCGCATCATTCAGTGGAATTTGATTTTCTATTGTTTCAAAATGAATCAAGCCAAAAAGAAATCAAACCCATCTGAGGAACTTTTTTGCATCTACAAAGTATTATATCAAATCAAGTACACTCTGTGTCGTATGTCACACTAACATGCACAGAAGTACCAAAATAGTTCATGTTTTATTATAAACATTCGTTGCTTGTGTTTATGACCCCTTTACTCATACCTTCATTTTCAGCAGATACTAATGTTGTACTTGGACTGATATCGTGTGTTACACATTCCAAATCATTAGCGATATCTTCGTATCCATAATTACGTAATCCATCAACAAACACCCTGTAAGCAGGTTCTCTCCTTTTAATCACAATATCCAGCAATGCTTTGTTCTGGTCATCATGTCGAGGATAATGTTCAACATCAAGTCTGTCGTCTGCTGATATCACCAGATGTGTCATCATATGGTCTAAAATTTGGCTGGTTTGTATGTTATGTATGATTCTATCTTCATTATCTTTGATTCTATCTGTAATCAAAAAGATTTATTATTCATTAAATCATTAGTGTATAACTTTTTTCACATATGATATGCAATGTTAGAGAAAAAAAGGATATAGATTCCTTTAAAACTATATCTTTACATTAAAATGTTCTCTTATTTTATTATGCAACCAACAGATAACACGGATATTGGCTTTTTTTTATAACTTTTTTGGATTCGAGCGTCACTGATGAGTCTTTTGTAGACGAAACGCGCGTCTGGCGTATATACAAAATTTAGTCCTGGTATCTATGATGAGTTTATTTACAACCAATGGGTTGATGCCACTGCTGGTGGAGATTTATTTCCCGAGGGTATCACAAGCCCAGTAGTCAGCACTTTGTGTACTGACATGAATTATCATTGATATTGTTATACATGTATTTATAAATTAACTGTTTACAAAATTTTGAATTTTTTGAAATAATAAGGCTTTTCTACCTCAGGCATAGATTACCTTAGCTGTATTTGGCAACACTTTTAGGAATTGTGGATCTCAATGCTCTTCAACTTTGTACTTTATTTGGCTTTTTTTTTTTTTTTACTTTTTTGGTTTCTGGCGTCACTGATGAGTTTTTTGTAGATGAAACGCGCGTCTGGCCTATATACAAAATTTAGTCCTGGTATCTATGATGAGTTTATTTACAACCACTGTGTCGATGCCACTGCTGGTGGAGATTTACTTCCCCGAGGGTATCACAAGCCCAGTAGTCAGAACTTTTTGTGCTGACATGAATTATCATTGATATTGTTATATTTATAAATTAACTGTTTACAAAATTTTGATTTTTTTGAAATAATAAGGCTTTTCTACCTCATGCATAGATTACCTTAGCTGTATTTGGCAACACTTTTAGGAATTTTGGATTTCAATGCTCTTTAACTTTGTACTTTATTTGGCTTTTTTTTTAAACTTTTTTGGATTCGAGTGTATATACAAAATTTAGTCCTGGTATCTATGATGAGTTTATCTATGTTAACAAGGGCACTGTCTGCATATTTTTTTGGAAGGCGAAGAGACTGATGCATACAAAGCAAATATTCATAGTTTGTGAATTTCCATAAATTTTATCTTGTAAATTCAGAGACATTTGAAAAAGTGTATGGCAAATGAACAATTATGATCAATGCTAATTAATGATACTAATAAACATTTCACAGGCTAAACAGCCTGTACCGATTCTAGCAGCTTTTCAGTTTTGTAATGAGTTCAAATGTTTTTTGTTTTACTGTGGTTTTTTTATATAAGTTAATATACGGGAAAAAAAACAACAATAATTGTTATTAATTTACTTGAGGTAAGATAATATAAACTTCTTTTTTTCAAAGCTAGTACGATAAATATTTTATGTTTGATGGATCGTATAGTTTAAAATACTTTCTATTATTCAAAAGACTTACAGACATAAAATGTTTACCCACTTTGAAATAGTATTACCTGTAACTGTTTCTACAGCTCTCAGTGTTTTCGGATCAACATTCTTTACAACCTCCTCTAAACACCGTGCACCTTTTCTACTATTTACCAAAGCTTGTTCAAGGACACGTATTGTAGGTCGTACTAATTTGTCTCTCCTCCAAGTAAATAAGACTTCCTTACTCTGGGCAGTCAAGTCACAATTACATTTGTCTATATTCTCTAAATCTGCTATGGACAATCCAAGTTCTGTTCCTAGTTGAAAGACCATTTTACCAATCTGTGGTGATATGTTATCTAATATTTCATCTGTAGGAATTGAATCTAAGATATCGTCTGGAATATCTGTATGAAAAACATATGTATTATGCTTCCAAAAATAGAAATAAGGTAAACATTGGGAGGAATTCTTTCTATGAAATACTTCCGAACACTGGAACTACTAAAAACTACTCTGTTTTATGATGTAACAATGCTGCTTGCCTTTTCAGCACAAGACACATATATATTTAAATATAATGCATCTAGTAATTTTATTAAATCATACGTGTGACCTTCCTGATTTAGAAACAATCTAAACAAAATATGAAAATGAATTCGATCTTTTCTTTGACCTATTTACAGTTGGGTTAAAAATGGCAAAAAGGTTTAAACAAGAATGTGTCCATAGTACACGGATGCCCCACTCGCATAATCATTTTCTATGTCCAGTGGACCGTGAAATTGGGGTCAAAAGTCTAATTTGGCAATTAAATTAGAAAGATCATATCGTAGGGAACATGTGTACTAAATTTGAAGTTAATTGGACTTCAACTTCATCAAAAACTACCTTGACCAACAACTTTCACCTGAAACTTGCCCTATCCTTTTTTATGTTCAGTGGACCGTGAAATTGGGGTCAAAAGTCTAATTTGGCAATTAAATTAGACAGATCAACCATAGGGAATCAAAAACTACCTTGACCAAAAACTTTAACCTGAAACTTGCACTATCCTTTTCTCTGTTCAGTGGACCGTGAAATTGGGGTCAAAAGTCTAATTTGGCAATTAAATTAGAAAGATCAAACATAGGGAACATGTGTACAAAGTTTGAAATTGATTGGACTTCAACTTCATCAAAACTACCTTGACCAAAAACTTTAACCTGAAACTTGCACTATCATTTTCTATGTTCAGTGGACCGTGAAATTGGGGTCAAAAGTCTAATTTGGCAATTAAATTAGAAAGATCATATCATAGGTAACATGTGTACTAAGTTTGAAGTTGATTGGACTTCAACCTCATCAAAAGCTACCTTGACCAAAAACTTTAACCTGAAACTTGCACTATCCTTTTCTATGTTCAGTGGACCGTGAAATTGGGGTCAAAAGTCTAATTTGGCAATTAAATTAGAAAGATCATATCATAGGAAACATGTGTACTAACTTTGAAGTTGATTGGACTTCAACTTCATCAAAAACTACCTTGACCAAAAACTTTAACCTGAAACTTGCACAATCATTTTCTATGTTCAGTGGACCATGAAATTGGGGCCAAAAGTCTAATTTGGCAATTAAATTAGAAAGATCATATCATAGGGAACATGTTTACTAAGTTTGAATTTGATTGGACTTCAACTTAATCAAAAACTACCTCGACCAAAAACTTCAACCTGACATGGGACAGACGAACGAACAGACAGACGTACGAACGAACAGACAGACGGACGAACGAACAGACAGACGGACGAACGGACGCACAGACCAGAAAACATAATGCCCCAACTACTATCGTAGACGGGGCATAAAAATGACTTCTCTGAGGGTTTTAAGGGAACATATTTAGTCCTGAGCTAGCCTTCATATGTATAAAAAATAAACACAGGGTAACACGTTTCTCATCAATATAAAATGCTGCAAAGGCACTGTATTAAAATAGTTGGAAGGCAAAAGCAAGTCTATGAACAAATAGCATTGATTACACAATATATCAATAATTTTACATATACATAACTGTATAAAATATAGTACATGTCAACACAGTGCTGACCACCGGGGGATTTGTGGCACTATCATGCCATTGGAAACAAAATGTGTACAAGCAATGGCATTGACCAAATGGTGGTAACAATTGATCAAGGTTACAAGGCTTATATTGTATTACAAATCACACGCTATTGACTACATAGACTCGTAAGTAACTTTCCAACTTAGAAGAGTTGTAGGACCAAAGTAAACAAATGTACTTATATGTAATGTAATGTAAACTAATGTTTTTTTCTGTATACCTTTGTCCAACTTAGGTGATACCAGAATAAATGATATATAGTTAAGTATCACATGTATCACTCGAAAGAATTGAATTTCTTCTTTGGTACAAATTTAAATCATAATTGTACCATTTTCATGTGTTTGGCAAAATATTATGGACCATACATGCAAAATGGTGCAATTAATACAAACAGCATAAAATCATAACAATTAATACCAACAGCATAAAATCATAACAATTAATACACACAGCATATACTTATAACAATAAGTGCTCACAATCAAGTTCATTGCGCAGTTAAACTTAATATGTTGATTAACAACAAATGCATGTTACGCAGTTAAACTTAATATGTTGATTAACAACAAATGCACGTTACGCAGTTAAACTTAATATGTTGATTAACAACAAATGCACGTTACGCAGTTGAACTTAATATGTTGATTAACAACATATGCATGTGATGCAGTTAAACTTATGTTAGAAAATCCAGGAAACGTCAGAAACTAACTCTAGGTGTACCATCATCGAGAACGCTAAAAGTGAAACATTTCAATGTATGGGATGTATAAATACAATGGAACGTACGGAACTTTGTAAACAAAAACACAAAACTTAATCAAAACCATGCATGTGTAACACAAAGGTTAAGGTAATTGTATATATGTGTGAACTTTCCTCATTTAACATATTGCATCAAATGATGAGTGATCTATGACTTCCAGATGTTTGACAATCTCACAGACAAACCACTAAATATCTTCTTCAAATCTGTTTGGAGAGGGGATAATATAAGTACTTATAACCATGATCGAGTGAAAGAAGCCGGATTTATGTAAATATCTTCATAGTTCTAATAACTTACTAGACATCACTTGTTTTCTCCTCCGCATCTGTAAACGATTAATATCAGACATTAAATTGTTTCAATGAATAAGCAGCAAAAGCTTTTTCAAATGTTACACAATGTTTATATTAGACTATTGTCAACAGACGAGCTAAAGGAATGAATCATACCCCTTCTAAACCAGAAATCATACTTAAACAATATGCTTAGACAAAAGGCTTTCAGAGTGACAGCAAACCGGATTTTCCTACAGAGGTCGAACAGTTGAGCAAGTATGGACACAACATTTAAGCTCAAAACAGCTCTGAATTTGGATTGTGATTGAATATTTAAAACAGATTAGTATCTAACTAATAAGGAAAATGATGTTTGTAAATCTGAACCCCAAACAGGATCATGTAAAATTAAACATTAACACACACAACAAAAATAAAATACCACATTAAAACTTTAGACATCTACTTTCATAACACACATGACTTAAACAAAATAGTTGTAAAGAAATTTTGAAAACTAATGACTAAAATTAATTGAACAGAATCCATATACTTTATTTTATCATTACTGGTTCATGGAACAAGTTTGAGTTACTGTGGGATCATTTATTTTCGTGGGTACCAATTTTCGTGGATAGAGGAAAAATCACATGTTCGTTGATATTAAATTTCGTGGTTTCGGCAAAGTCTACATACAAACCTATAGAAAATATGTTTTTCGTTGAACATTTAATTTCGTGGTTCACCTGTACCCACGAAATCCACGAAAATTGGTATCCAACGAATAATAATGAATCCACAGTATTTCCATTTGAACAGATATTTTTTAACTGATAAAACAAACAGTTCTGTAAAATTAGATATGATTTACCCACTTAAATTAGATATGATGTTACGCAATGTATATCTTTTTTCAAATTTTAATCAAATATCATTAATAGTTCCAACTATTATTTCTTTCATTTGTCACAAACTAATATAGATCTGCAACTTATCAATCAACAACTTTATCTACACAATGTAATGTAATGAAATATATCCTTTAATACAAAGATAATTATCTAATTAAAGGAGTTCACTTCATCTAAAAAATATATATATAGCATTCAGAAAATGGGTGGAGTTGGAGGGTAAGAACAAAAAAACAGAAGAAAAAGAGATGAAGAAAATGAATAATTTATCAGTATCATACATAGCTTACCATACATAAGGTATGCATTGTTAACTTCATTTCAGTTAAGCCTTTGGCCAAATCTCTAAAACGTATTCCATTGTTCTCTCTCAAATCAATAAGTGTTAAAAACTTGACCATTTCTGTATTTCTTGGGTAATTCTCTACCTTATCACTCCATTCTGTTTCTTCCATTTCAAGATGAAGAGCTAAATCATGTATCATGCGTGTCTCACAATTAACAGACAGACGAAGTAACTCTATGTTATTAGGAAACTGAGATAATGCATCTTCACTCAAACCTTAAATTAATATATAACAAATATATATGATAACTTTTTACAAACACATTACATCAACATACAGCTTTAACAACATATAACATATTTATACAAGGATAACTATCATATTTCCTAAGAAAATTGTTAAACCTGTTTTTATAGCAAGATACATCTCCCATTTAATTGACTGTTGTTAACAGCCGCATTATATTGACAAAATTTGATGATAAATCCAAATACAGATAATTGAAAAACATGTGGTTGTCATTTGTTTATGTGTTTCATATTTGTTTTTCGTTCATTTTTTTACATAAATAAGGCCGTTTGTTTTCTTGTTTGAATTGTTTTGGATTGTCTTATCGGGGCCTGTTATAGCTGACTATGCGGTATGGGCTTTGCTCATTGTTGAAGGCCGTACAGTGACCTATAGTTGTTCATGTCTGTGTCATTTTGGTCTCTTGTGGATAGTTGTCTCATTGGCAATCATACCACATCTTCTGTTTTATATTGTCAATAATTTGTATCTAGCAATCAAATGATCTTTTCAGTATACGACTTATTTATTTACATTATTCATAAAAACTGAGTTTGATATAAAATGAAAGTAGACGCAAATTTTATACGTAAACTGAATAACGCAACTTTTCACAAATTGTAATAGAACGCTGTATACTAAGCCCGCTCCACATGATATTAAATGGAACATCTCTCTGACATTCCTGGATCATGTACTATTAATCTTTCTCAAATTACAAAGTTTAAGTCGCCTTTAGAAATTGGTTGAAATGCATGATGTGTCTGTGATAGAAAAACCAACAGAAGACTTGTGTTTATGTAATTGCATATTAAGATACGTCTTCTGAACTGTAACTTACGGATAGCTTCTTATTTTATTGTGAAATTTTAACTGAATGCACACTTGATTGGTGGATTATGTAAGCACAGTAGGTAATTCTTTCTTTTTTGACATTTGGTATTGTTCCACTTTAAGCTACAGAGATTTTCCAAAAGTTCAACATCAGTAATCAGCAATTTTCTCTAATTTAAAGCAGATATTTAGTTCATATATACGACTTTTTTTTAACGAGAAAACAAATTTCATTCAATTTCCCTCTAATGTATTATGCATCCATAAGTTTCCAATGATGCATAACAAGAACCAATTGGAGACTCGATAGTCTGTTCAAATATAAGTGTTATTGATTCCTTGCCATATTTAGCCTCTGAGGGCATAGTCTCAATGTATATTTTCAGAATGTTTGTTATTTTCAGTGTATTTCTTTTTAAGATCATATGAGCAGTTAGAGTCATCTTATTTTTGTTTTGGATCATAGCAGGAAGTTCTTCACAAATTCCTATTTTTGTAATAAACCAACTCACTGTTTAATGAAAAGATGTAACTGACCTGTGAATGGGTAATCGAACTTGGAATAATTCAGTGTCTAATGAAATCAAGAGTTAAATAGTAAAAGAAGTTTATAACGAAACCCAAGAGCATTTAAATCCAATAATTCTCATATGTTATATCATATACATCTAAGGTATCGTAGGTATCGTAGGGGTTGACACCTTCGTCATTGTTCGTGGTTTAATAAGTTCAGTCAGTTAGGGAAGGAATCACTGAGAGCTCATGTCAATTCATTATTAATTATTTTGGTATTATTCTATCGATAAAAAAACACAAGTTAAATACAAAACACATAACTATACCTGTACAATCCAGATCACACTGCTTTTGTTTCTATTAAAGGAAAACAAATATATAATTGTAAATTCAACATCTACAAGAAACTGCACAGACACTAATTATAACAAAGCATATACTTAACACAACAATTTGAACTATTAACAGTATGACCCGAATTCGATTGATTAACATTGACATATCTTTCTGTAAATATCTTATTAGCTAACTGCAAACAGATTAACCAGAGAGCTGAAATGAACTCAATAAGGTAAACTCCCTTGTGAAATGAAAGTTATGTCTTAAAATTCCTTTTGAGCAAAAAGAACCATACCTTTTTAACAAATTGTACACATACATTTAAATGGATTACAAGTTAGCCAATCGTTAATTTACTTATTTTACTTTAATTGTTTGCTTTCCCAAAAAATATAGATTTTCTTTTCCATTTGTGGTCTCTTCACATGTTATTTTCTGTGTTCAGTGAAATTTGGGTCAAAACTCTAATTTGGCATTAAAATTAGAAAGATAATAGGGAACTTGTGTACAAACTTCAACTACATCTCTGTATTGTCATGATTGTGGTAGGGGGAATTAAATGATTACAAAATAACTTGTATATTCAATGCTAGTATACAAACCTGTTCCTGGTTCCAAACCTTCCAGTTGAGTGTAATGTCGTCACCATGTTTACAAACACACTCATCAGTTTTTAAAGCTAATCTTTCTTCTGGAAAGTAACAGATAAATCTTAAGCAGGAATACTCAGTGTGAAATGGTAGTTGACTGCGGACTTTTTCGTGGACAGTGGACTGATAAAATTCTGAAATCCTCTCCAATGTTAAATGCAAACATTCTCTGACACTAGTGGCTATCTCAGGTACTATCAGGCCCTTGGAGCGTTTATGGATTAGGTACAGTAAGATCTTGTTACCTTCTACACAAACAACAATATCATGCTCTTTATCAACTGATAACCCAACAAACCCAGAAAACATAAGTTTCCTTCCACGGTATTGCTTCAATGTCCACATACTAAGACATGCGCATATGAGACGATTTGGTAAGGCTGGAGGTATGATGGTTCCTTTGAAAACAAAGGCCAAACTAAGTGTCCTCTCTGGTGTACATTCTTGTCTCAAGAAATCTGTATCATTTCTTTGGGTAAGCATACAGGGTACAAAGAAGTGTTCTATTGGTAGCCGACTTCCTGTTTTTGTATCATATCTACGCTGTTCAGATACGATATCAAGGTGTATCAGCATATCAAATATGTACTCTTTACATGGTAAAATCTGACAAAATTCTTCTTGCTCCCAAATCTGGTAGAGGTCTAATTTTTGTATCATTCCATTTTCAGACATCTTTTTGAAGGTTTTTCTTGTTTTATCTTCTTTTGGCCAGAATTCAACATCTATGAAAATGAAGGAAAAAAATCAATCTTATGACTTGAAATCAAAGTAAAAAAAATATTTATATAAAACGGTAATATGCTCACCTAGGTCAGGACATGAAAACAAAATTATCTTAATACTTTAATAAAATGTCCTATTTTAGGAGTAATTAAATTTTCTTTATTGAGGGGATTCAATGATCAAAATATTCTTTCTCATTTGGAAGACCATACCCCAATTAATATATTCTATATTTAGAAACCATGTACATGTAGTTCTATAATAATACCTACATCTTAATAACTAGGAAATATCAGTTTCAGTTTTAACTTTAAATTTTGCATAATTTTACAAAACGTAAATCAAAACATCCATTCTCTCCAAAACTTTACAACATGATAAAATAATTAGCTATAATTTAACAAGTAGTGACGCTATGAATACCTAAAGAGAAGATTAATTTTGACTAATTGTATAATAAAAAGTTCTTATAAAGTTTAAAAGATTAGTGAAAGGCATCAGTTAACAGTCCCCAGTTCTCTAAATGCCTGGTAAACAATATTTCGGTATGTTGATTTTTTACCAGCAATTTAATTATTACTAAATGAAAATATTTACACACCAGTAATAAAAGATCTCATAACTTCCACCATAAGAAGGGGACTGATGATAACATTATCTCTTAGCTGTGGTGTGTCAAAATAGACAATTTTCCCTAGAGAATGTTGATAATGTAGAAAATCGGTCAACTGCTCAGGAGACAGGACAGACACCTCGCTGATGTCATTTAATTCTTTAACTTCAACCAAAGACATAATTTGTTTCCCTTCTGCAACCAATTCAGCGATCTCAAGCTCCAGTGGAACACATGCATTCGGCATCCTTTCACCCCAGCATGGATGGTCGAATGTTAGTTCTGTTATTGTTTTCTTCAGAACCTCTATTTCTGGGTCAGCTTTATCTTTGGCATTGACAAATATTAAAGGTCTAAGGACCAGATGATGTTTTCCCTCGTGGTCTTTAAACAACTCCTCAATTCCACTGTAAAGCTCTTCACGTCGTGTCTCAACATTCTCCTATTAAAACATGAAAATGTCCAGATAAATAAACCTGAGGGTGTAAAGAGCATGTGTCGCGAACATGATGTATGTGCATCTTCAATGATGGAACATTCCAAATAGAAAATAACTAGATTTATCTTAAATATTCAAAGTAGATACTCTTACAGGTCAATTATTACACTTTTAACCTAGCTTCTTTATTTCTAAAGATACCACTAGTAAAAAAAATGAAACATTTTAATAGATTGGCAATACATTTTAAACAGGTAGAAGAAGGTATCAATAGTTTAGTATGGAATAACCGTTTCACAAATGAAATCGGATATGTTCCTTACGTCGTAACTTAAATCCCCTTCCCTTTCATGAATGTGACCTACCGAATTAGACTTTTTACCGGATTTGTTATCACATAAGCAACACAACGGGTGCCACATGTGGAGCAGGATCTGCTTACCCTTCCGGAGCACCTAAGATCACCCTAGTTTTTGGTGGGGTTCGTGTTGTTTATTCTTTAGTTTTCTATGTTGTGTCATGTGTACAATTGTTTGTCTGTTTATCTTTTTTTCATTTTTAGCCATGGCGTTGTCACTTTATTTTAGATTTATGAGTTTGACTGTCCCTTTGGTATCTTTCGTCCCTCTTTTAGTATAGAGTACTTCAGGATTAGCGTGAAAATACGGAAACTGTATTATTTAAATTTGCAGTTAAACAACTAGGGGCTCTCAAGAGCCTGTGTCGCTCACCTTGGTCTATGACTCTATGTGCATATTAAACAATGCAATAGACACAGATAAATTCATGACAAAATTGTGTTTTTGTGATGGTGATGTGTTTTAATTTACTGAACATTCTTGTTGCTACAATTATCTCTATTTATAATGAACTTGCCCAAATAATTACAGAGGAAAATATTCTCTAAAAATTTACAAAAAATTATGAAAATTGTTAAGAATTGACTATAAAGGGCAATAACTCCTTAAGAGGTCATCTGACCATTTTGATCATGTTGACTTATTTGTAGATCTTACTTAGCTGAACCTTATTGCTGTTTTTAGTTTATCTCTATCTATAATAATATTCAAGATAATAACCAAAATCTGCAAAATTTCCTTAAAATTACTAATTTCAGGGGCAACAACCCAACAACGGGTTGTCCGATTTGTCTGAAAATTTCAGGCAAATAGATTTTGACCCGATAGACACTTTAAACCATGTCAGATTTGCTCTAAATGCTTTTGTTTCAGAGTTATAAGCCAAAATATACAATGAACCCCTATGTACTATTTTTAGCCCTGGCGGCCATCTAGGTTGGTTGGCCGGGTCACCACACATTTTTAAAACTAGATACCCCAATGACGAATGTGGCCAAGTTTGGTTTAATTTGGTCCAGTAGTTTCAGAGGAGAAGATTTTGTAAAAGTTAACGACGACAGACAACGGACGACAACAACGGACGAAGACACCGGACGCCAAGTGATGAGAAAAGCTCACTTGGCCTTTTAGGCCAGGTGAACTAAAAATGAACTTCTTTTAAAATAAAGTATGTATCGTTATGCATTTCTTGTCCTAATTTGTTATATATCATGTTTTATTTCATCATCTGTTCAACAATTGTTTTACTTTTTGGCCTCACACATCACCAAGGAAATACTAATTGTTGAGAAATGCATCTTGTGCAGTACTACTATTCTTAATAATTAAGCTTGATATTGACAACCTGATTGTTGAAATAAAACTAAATTTAATTAAAATTTAACATGTAAACTGATCAACATGACTAAGAGTGGCAGGGCCAACTTATCTCCATGGAAATGAGATGTATCAAATGGAATATTGATACAATTTCATACCAAATATCATTTACTTATCTAGAAGTGGTTCTTCATGTCTTGTACTCTATTTATAGGCCCTGTAATCTGATTTTAAGTGTATTACCCACAAACCAATAAGGATCTTGTTCTTTTAAAAGTGTAGTTTCACAAAAGTTTTGGTCAAGTTAAGATATATGGGCAGGACATCATTATATGTAAGCATATAAGAAAATCATAAAAAATACTGAACTACGTGGAAATTAAAAAAGAGGCTCTCAAGAGCCTGAATCGCTCACCTGATTTTTTTTTGGTTTAATCTCTCATCAATGATTATTTTGGCTTTTCAATTTATTTAAATGTTTTTTGAATCGTCCTATTTTCTTCAAAAGCAAAAACAAATCATTTTCTCCTATGTTCTATTTTAGCCATAGGAGCTATGTTTCTTGACATACAAGGAATTGAAATATAAATCGTATACTAGATACTCTGAAACTCTGAAACTCATTTAGCCTAAGTTTGGCTGAAATTGATACAGCAGTTTCAAAAGAGAAGATTTTTTAAAGTAAGTCAACATGATGAACAAATTGTGAAAAAAGTCTTTAAAGGGCAATAACTCCTAAAGAGGTCAGTTGACAATTTTGGTCAAATTGACTTATTTGTAGATCTTACTTTGCTGATCATTTTTGCTGTTTAGAGTTTATCTTTATCTATAATAATATTCAAGATAATGACCAAAAACTGCAAAATTTCCTTAAAATTACCAATTAAGTGGCAGCGACCCAACAATTGGATGTTTGATTCATCTAAAAATTTCAGGGCTGATAGATATTGACCTAATGAACATTTTTACTCCATGTCAGATTTGCTCTTAATGCTTTCGTTTTTGAGATATAAGCCAAAAACTGCATTTGACCCCTATGTTCTATTTTAAGTAACGGCGTCCATGTTTTTTGACGGATCAAAAATCAAAGCACACACTTTGTGCAGGATAATCTAAGGAGCAATCATGCTAAGTTTTAACCAAATCCATTCAGTAGTTTCAGAGGAGAAGATTTTTTAAAGTTAGCAAATATGATGAACAAATTGTGAAAAATTGTCATTAAAGGACAATAACCCCTTATGGGGTCAATTGACAATTTTGGTCATATTAACTTATTTGTAGATCTTACTTTGCTGATCTTTTTTGCTGTTTACAGTTTATCTTTATCTATAATAATATTCAAGATAATGACCAAAAACTGCAAAATTTCCTTAAAATTACCAATTAAGTGGCAGCAACCCAACAATGGTTTGTTTGATTCATCTGAAAATTTCAGGGCTGATAGATCTTGACCTAATGAACATTTTTACCCCATGTCAAATTTGCTCTAAATGCTTTCGTTTTTGAGATATAAGCCAAAAACTGCATTTGACCCCTATGTTCTATTTTAAGTAACGGCGGCCATGTTTTTTGACGGATCAAAAATCGAAGCGCACATTTTGTGCAGGATATACTAAGGAACAATCATATTAAGTTTCATTCAAATCCATTCAGTAGTTTCAGAGGAGAAGATGTTTAAAAAATTGTTAACGACGACAGACGACGACGACGACGACGACGACGGACGCCAAGTGATGAGAAAAGCTCACATGGCCTTTTAGGCCAGGTGAGCTAAAAAGTTATCAAAATAATCAAATGGGAAAATCAAACCCTCACACAATCAATCGAATGGATAACAGCTGTCATATTACTGACTTGGTACAGGCATTTTCTTATGTCGAAAATGGAGGATTAAACCTGGTTTTTATGCTAGCAAATGATAATAGATATAAACTATTCACCAAAATTTTATGCAAATTGGTTAAAGTGTTTTTGAGTTAATGACCGACATGACATGTTGACGACGGACGGACAGAAGGGCAGACGGACAACGGTACACCATAATACGTCCAGTAAACGGGCGTATACAAATTCAGCAATTCTTCCATTTTTAAAGGGGTAAAACTCTAGAACCGTTTAAGTGACACCACAGAAATTCAAACATTGATCTGTGTTTTGTAGTAATAAGCATTGTGTATAAGTTTCATAACATTTGGTGAGGCAAACTAAAGTTAGAGAACGGAAACGAAAAACCCAGCAATTCTACCATTTTTAAAGGGGGATAACTCTAAAACGGTTTAAAAAAAGAGGGACGAAAGATACCAAAGGGACAGTCACACTCATAAATCTGAAACAAACTGACAACGCCATGGCTAAAAATGAAAAAAAAGACAAACAGAAAAACAATAGTACACATGACACAACATAGAAAACTAAGGAATAAACAACACGAACCCCACCAAAAACAAGGGGTGATCTCAGGTGCTCCAGAAGGGTAAGCAGATCCTGCTCCACATGTGGCAACCGTCGTGTTGCTTTTGTGATTAAAAATCCGGTAAATAGTCTAATTCAGTAGGTCACATTCAAGAAAGGGAAGGGGATTGTAGTTACGACGTAAGGAACATATCCGATATCATTTGTTAAACGGTTATTCCATAATGGTCAACCAACTCGTGATGGCGTCCGTAAAATTTACGAAGAGATGATTTCAACTTTACCATTTTGAACTCTTGGTGTAATAGCTTCCTTGTGAGCAGCAACCCTCTATCAAGAAAATCATGATAGGAAATGCAAGCACGGGAATATCGTATCAATTGGGAGATATATACCCCGTATACAGGTGCTGCTGGAATTTTGCTACTTAAAAATGGAAAGTTCACAATTGGAAAGCTGAAATCATCTCTTTTGTCGTAAAGTTATGTTTTCAACCGACTCTCATTGTCAATTTCTAGATGTAAGTCAAGATATGAAGCCGACTTAATTTAAGCGACGCCACCGAAATTCAAACTTGATCTGTGTTGTGTGGTCATTAACATTGTGTATAAGTTTCATAACATTTGGTTAAGGCAAACTAGAGTTGAAGAACGGAAACAAATATCAGCAATTCTTCCCTTTTTAAAGGGGTATACCTCTAGAACGGTTAAAATGACGCCACCGAAATGGGCCCTTGATCTGTGTTTAGTAGTTATGAGCATTGTGTATACGTTTCATAACATTTGGTAGAGGCAAACTAAAGTTAGAGAACGGAAACCAACTTTGGGACGAACGTACGGACGCACAGACGGACAAGGGTAAAACTTAATGCCCACTCCGCTACGGCTGGGGCATAAAAATGCAATTTAACCTTGCAGATCAAAAGAAAGATATTTAATCAAGGTTTATTCCTTTCAGTGTATTTGGTAGTCTTTGTGCTGCTCAGTCTAGTTTTTTATGTTGTGTTTTGTATTCTGTTGTTTGACTTTTTGTCATCTTTTTTTTGCCATGTCTTTGTCAGATTGTCTCTGACTTTATGAGTTTGATTATGTCTTTGGTATCTTTCACCTATGTATAAATTGAAATCGATCATTTGCAAAGAATTTTTTTATTTTTTTTTTCCTTTTTGACATTTTTTGTTTTTAAGGTGAATAGAATATAACACATTGTGGACTGCTGTACCCCTATTTTTGACATTTTTTCCTATTATGTCTGTTTGTTTTTTTCACACATTGTTGTCAATATAATGAAATTTTAAGCGTAATTCAGACAAGTGAAATATTTAGCTAGCTATAAAGCCAGATTTAATCCACCATGTTTACATGTACATTAGGAAATGCATGTACCAAGTACGAATATATGACAGTTGTTTTCCATCGTTTTAAGTGCTTGAGCTTTGGATTTTGCAATTTGATAAGGAACTTTCCGATTCGAATTTTCCTTTCAGTTCGGTATGTATGTTTATTTTACATTTTACTCATTATTTTATTCATTTATATGTACGAATATGCTGCTTTTTGTGTCGATGTTGCTGTGATAGGTTGGCCTGTCAGGTTTAACGTGTCGATGTTGCTGTGCTAGGTTGGCCTGTCAGGTTCAACGTGTCAATGTTGTTGTGATTGGTTGGCCTGTCAGGTTCAACGTGTCGAAGTTGTTGTATAGATTGGCCTGTCAGGTTCAACGGGTCGATGTTGCTGTAGTAGGTTGGCCTGTCAGGTTCAACGTGTGTCGATGTTCCTTTGATTTTTCGGCAAATAAATTAGAACAAGAACATTTTTTTTTCTTTTACATAAGTTCATACAAATATAAACAAGTAGAAGACACTACTTAAACAAATATTGATAAAATAACAAAATATAAAACACAATGGTACCGTGACATGTTAAATTTGTCAATCTTAATTTTTCAAGATATGTATAAAGTACTTTTATTTACACATTTGGAATGATTGAATACAAGAAGAAATATATTATGTATGAAATTATTATTTAAGGATTATTATAACTGTTGCAACACCTTTTCTGACAATATTATAGAATATATAAACATTCACATGTTCACACAGTACCAATTAAAATAGCTGATAAATGAATAAACGAATAAGTTGAAGAAAATGAATAACTATAGTATACAAATATTGATATTGGTGATGAAATGAAAAATTATATTTTGTAGAACTGCCAATAAATAATGCCATTTTGAATTTATAAACTCGACTTCTCTTTAATAAAAAAACAGACGTGCAACACAGAAAAAAAAGTCATAGGCTTATCATTGTGTACGCCATTGTCTGTTTCGTTTACAAAAAAATCATCAGCGGCTCGATTAAAAGATTAAAAGGCAAATCATGCACAAATTTTAAAAATATTTGGATAAAACACCAACAAACACATGGTGTACATAGCCTGACTTTGTACAGGCCCAACATATGCTTGGAGTTGCGTCTAAGAACGTTTTTTACACTTGATATTATCTCAAACACTTTCAAATACTTTAAAAAAAAATAGTATTCACATAAATCTCACGTGAACTTTACATCATCTTCACAAATTAAAAATATGTAAATATCATGATGAAAATAATACTTGAGCGCTATATTTCAATAACCTTGTCGTTCCTTCTGTTGGTCCGTTCGTCCAATGAATATTATCGTCACCTTTTTGTTAAATGACGTCATTACTATTATGTTTAATTCTTTATCACATGACATACGTTGTTATTTTGAGAACCCCAATGATTCTTTCACAGTGATTCGACACTTTCATTTAGTACACACTATAGAGTATGCGTTTTGCTCATAGTAGAAGATCGTAAGGTTACATATTGCTGCTTACTTTAATCTCATATGTAGTCTAGTAAAAAATCTCTTAGCGACATGAATTTTATAATTTCTTTTTATCTCAATGAACTAGTAGTTCGAAAAAAAAATAACATTTCACTCAGTTCATAGGACAAAAAAAATCATAATAAATTAATGACCGAAAATATACAGTTTGAACATTAACTTATTATGCCCAAGTTATCATTTTCTATATAAAATAGATACACAATGCTTTTTTTTCAAATGGTAAGCGTTGAACTATTGGACCGGTCAATCGCTTCCAACTATTGGACCTGTATGAAACTTTTTGACCACAGGTGTCATTTTATTTCGTGGAATTTTCAATGCAGGTACACAATTGGAGGATTTTGAAAATACCGCGTGAGTAATGGCGTCATGTTTTATCTATTGTACCTAGGGTTAACGTCAGTGCAAGACGTAGCCTTACCATTTGAACACATTTATGAAGTTAACGATATGGTTGGGTTTCTGCTTTTTTATATTACGATAGTTGATTTATCACTGCCATTTATTGTCTGTTGTCTTTTTCGATATAATAAAACCCTTACTGACTGGATATTCGTGGAATAGTAAGTTTATTGTCCCTCAATACAACTATTGCCCTCGGCTATGCCTCAGGACAATAGTTGCTCCTTGTGACAATAAACTTACTATCTACTCATACCCAGTCAATAAGTATACATTTTATTTATGTTTACCTCTTACTATGATAAATAGTTGACATGTCTTTTTGGGACAGTCCATTATTACATGTACTTCACGACCAGATTTGTTTTCATTTTGTTGTCCGTGGAAATTATAAGAAAGATTTCATCGGAAATATAACAGAAAATGTAATAATCATTGACGAAGGTCTGAAACATTTTCCTTAACATTCCTGAATAGTATATGTTATTCAGGTCTCAAACAGGGAATATACTGTGACATTCCCGGCTTAGAGTTTATATCCCCTGAGACGAAGGCGAAGGGGATATAAGCCCAAAGCCGGAAATGTCACAGTATATACCCTGTCTGAAACCTGAAATACACATATATTACGGTTTACCCCTGACATGTTATTTTCCAGTGTAGGTATTTGTTGAACATTCCCAATGCAACATGTACATGCATTACATGTTTATTGTTTCTTTAATATTTTGAGTAATCCATTTAAATGCACCTTTTATATCTTGATAAATTTTTTCCCGTTAAAAAATTGTTTCCATAAAGTTTTTAGATATCATATTTTGTGTCTCTATGTGTGTGTGTGGCTTTGTTTTTTTACAACTCATATCAATAATACAAATGTGGAAACAGTTACAACACAGAAAAAGATAAACAGTTAAAAGTAAAAGTAATAATAATAGGTATACAGAATCAATAATAATAGGTATACAGAATCTATAATAATAGGTATACAGAATCAATAATAATAGGTATACAGAATCAATAATAATAGGTTCCGGTATACAGAATCAATACTCATAGGTAGACAGAATCATTAATAATAGGTATACAGAATCCTCAGTCGTCCTGTATGAATGGTTTTACACTATGATTTATAGTTTGCTGATTGGTGTGCGCCGAGGATTCGTACTTTGACCTATTGTTAACTTTTATTACATTGGGACTCGAATGGAGAGTTTTCAAACCGCATCTTCTTGTTTATATTTATTGTTTACCATTGACTTTTTTGTCAATTTAATTAGTAAATTATAGTTTGAGTATAGTTCATTACATTTTTCCATTATGCCAATTTTTCACATATTCAATATTTATCCCATTGACCCCAAATGGTGAATACAAAAATGAGTTAACAAATATCGTTCAAAGCATCAGATACCACACTATCGACAACTGCATGAATCTTTTCTATCAATCCTGAAAAATTTAAAAGAAATTCTGTCAAAAAATCATTTGTAAAACGTGTTTGCATCTGATATTGAGATAATATAATGTACCTAATTAGAGCAACAATCGTTTACTATAACATGACGAATAACTTAGTTGTGCTCGCTTTATCCAGATGATTTGTTGTATGTATTATTATTCATTTTAAGTTAGAATTGATGATGCAGACATGGTTTAAGTATTTGTTTGATTTTTCCGGATGTTGTCATATTTTGTATGCATCTAAATGATGTTGAACTACAGTTAAATCGTATACATAATATACATGTCTGAAGCATATTTACGTCGAAAGATACAATACAATAATTCAAAATATGTGAAATAGATCAACAAGGTATAAAACACAAGTCGTAAATATCGATTTGTTTTCACTTTGACATTTTTAAGTTTAAATATATTTAATAGCTGTTTAAGAACATTTGTTTCGATTAGGAGGTAATGTAATGGACACTTTCTACGCATATTATACAAAACGTCACAAAAACGACAAGCACATCATGCATACAAATGGTTAGGTGTTCTAAATTCGGGGTTGATATATTTGGTTTTGTATACTTGCATTCCTATTTTTCTTTTCTGTATAAAAGCAAGCATTTTTCTAATAGTTTTGGAAAAGTATTATATCATCTGACGAGACTTGTTAATTAAAAGTTGTAGTTTATCTACCTTTATTAACAAGATATGTATACAGTCTTTATATCTTGCTAAGGACTTTTATTTACACGTTTGGAATGATTGAATACAAGAAGAAATATATTATGTATGAAATTATTATTATGGGATTATTATTACTGTTGCAACACCTTTTCTGACAATATTATAGAATATATAAACATTCACATGTTCACACAGTACCAATAAAAATAGCTGATAAATGAATAAACGAATAAGTTGAAAAATAATGTCATTATGTATTTACAAACTCGACTTCTCTTTAATAAAAAACAGACGTGCAACACAGAAAAACTAGTCATAGGCTTATCATTGTGTACGCCATTGTGTGTTTCGTTTAAAAAATCATCAGCGGCTCGATTAAAAGGTTAAAAGGTACAGCACCAACAAACACATGGTGTACATAGCCGGACTTTGTACAGTCCCAACATATGCTGGGAGTTGCGTCTAAGAACGTTTTTTACACTTGATATTATCTCAAACACTTTCAAATACTTTAAAAACTAGAGGCTCTCAAGAGCCTGTGTCGCTCACCTTGTGTCTATGTACATATCAAACAATAAACATGACAAAATTGTGTTTAGGTGATAGTGATGTGTTTGTAGATCTTACTTTATTGAACATTCTTGTTGTTACAATTACCTGTGACTATAATGAACTTGGCCCAGTATTTACAGTGGAAAATATTTTCTAAAAATTTACAAAAATTTACAAAAAATTATGACTATTGGTCTATGTGAATATTAAACAAACAACGCAGATGGTAACATGACAAAATTGTGTTTTGGTGATTGTGATGTGTTTGTATTGAACATTATTGCTGCCTTCAATTATCTCTATCTATAATGAACTTGGCCCAGTAGTTTCAGTGGAAAATGTTAGTAAAAATTTACAAAGTTTATGAAAATGGTAAAAAAATGACTACAAAGGGCAATAACTCCTAAAGGGGTCAACTGAACAATTTCGGTCATGTTGACTTTTTTGTAAATCTTACTTTGCTGAACATTATTGCTGTTTACAGTTTATCTCTATCTATAATAATATTCAAGATAATAACCCAAAACAGCAAAATTTACTTAAAATTACCAATTTAGGGGCAGCAACCCAACAACAGGTTGTCCGATTCATCTGAAAATTTCAGGGCAGGAAGATCTTAACCTGATACACAAATCAACCCCACGTCAGATTTGCTTCAAATGCTTTGGTTTTTGAGTTATTAGCCAAAAACTGCATGTTACCCTATGTTCTATTTTTAGCCATGGCGGCCATCTTGGTTGGTTGACCAGGACACCAGACACAATTTTAAACAAGATACCCCAATGATGATTGTGGCCAAGTTTGGTTAAATTTGACCCAGTAGTTTTAGAGGAGAAGATTTTTGTAAAAGTTAACGACGACGGTCGACGGACGACGACGAACGACGGACGCCAAGTGATGAGAAAAGTTCACTTGGCCTTTAAGGCCAGGTGAGCTAAAAAAATAGTATTCACATAAATCTCACGTAAACTTTACATCATCTTCACAAATTAAAAATATGTAAATATCATGATGAAAATAATACTTGAGCGTTATATTTCAATAACCTTGTCGTTCCTTCTGTTGGTCCGTTCGTCCAATGAATATTATCGTCACCTTTTTGTTAAATGACATCATTACTATTATGTTTAATTCTTTATCACATGACATACGTTGTTATTTTGAGAACCCAAATCACTTTTTAAAAAGTAGCATAATTATTTAACTGTTTCTTGTGTACTAGAATACTTTAGTTTATTGTAGAAGAGTTGGAAAGGACTGTGATACAACTCACTAGCACAAACCAGCGTAATCACAGTGATTCGACACTTTCATAAGGAGGTATGTCAGAGATATTTATAGTCATTTATAACACACTATAGAGTATGCGTTTTGCTCATAGTAGAAGATCGTAAGGTGACATATTGCTGCTTACTTTAATCTCATATGGAGTCTAGTAAAAAATCTCTTAGCGACATGAATTTTATAATTTCTTTTATCTCAATGAACTAGTAGTTCGAAAAAAAAATAACATTTCACTCAGTTCATAGGACAAAAAAAAATCATAATAAATTAATGACCGAAAATATACAGTTTGACCATTAACTTATTATGCCCAAGTTATCATTTTCTATATAAAATAGATACACAATGCTTTTTTTTCAAATGGTAAGCGTTGAACTATTGGACCGGTCAATCGCTTCCAACTATTGGACCTGTATGAAACTTTTTGACCACAGGTGTCATTTTATTTCGTGGAATTTTCAATGCAGGTACACAATTGGAGGATTTTGAAAATACCGCGTGAGTAATGGCGTCATGTTTTATCTATTGTACCTAGGGTTAACGTCAGTGCAAGACGTAGCCTTACCATTTGAACACATTTATGAAGTTAACGATATGGTTGGGTTTCTGCTTTTTTATATTACGATAGTTGATTTATCACTGCCATTTATTGTCTGTTGTCTTTTTCGATATAATAAAACCCTTACTGACTGGATATTCGTGGAATAGTAAGTTTATTGTCCCTCAATACAACTATTGCCCTCGGCTATGCCTCAGGACAATAGTTGCTCCTTGTGACAATAAACTTACTATCTACTCATACCCAGTCAATAAGTATACATTTTATTTATGTTTACCTCTTACTATGATAAATAGTTGACATGTCTTTTTGGGACAGTCCATTATTACATGTACTTCACGACCAGATTTGTTTTCATTTTGTTGTCCGTGGAAATTATAAGAAAGATTTCATCGGAAATATAACAGAAAATGTAATAATCATTGACGAAGGTCTGAAACATTTTCCTTAACATTCCTGAATAGTATATGTTATTCAGGTCTCAAACAGGGAATATACTGTGACATTCCCGGCTTAGAGTTTATATCCCCTGAGACGAAGGCGAAGGGGATATAAGCCCAAAGCCGGAAATGTCACAGTATATACCCTGTCTGAAACCTGAAATACACATATATTACGGTTTACCCCTGAACTGTTATTTTCCAGTGTAGGTATTTGTTGAACATTCACAATGCAACATGTACATGCATTACATGTTTATTGTTTCTTTAATATTTTGAGTAATCCATTTAAATGCACCTTTTATATCTTGATAATTTTTTTCCCGTTCAAAAATTGTTTCCATAAAGTTTTTAGATATCATATTTTGTGTTTCTATGTGTGTGTGTGGCTTTGTTTTTTTACAACTCATATCAATAATACAAATGTGGAAACAGTTACAACACAGAAAAAGATAAACAGTTAAAAGTAAAAGTAATAATAATAGGTATACAGAATCAATAATAATAGGTATACAGAATCTATAATAATAGGTATACAGAATCAATAATAATAGGTATACAGAATCAATAATAATAGGTTCCGGTATACAGAATCAATACTCATAGGTAGACAGAATCATTAATAATAGGTATACAGAATCCTCAGTCGTCCTGTATGAATGGTTTTACACTATGATTTATAGTTTGCTGATTGGTGTGCGCCGAGGATTCGTACTTTGACCTATAGCTAACTTTTATTACATTGGGACTCAAATGGAAAGTGTTCAAATCACATCTTCTTGTTTATATTTACCATTGACTTTTTTGTCAATCTAATTAGTAATTATAGTTTGAGTAGTTCATTACATTTTTCTAATATGCCAATTTTTCACATATTCAATATTTATCCCTTTGACCGCAAATGGTGAATACAAAAATGAGTTAACAAATATCGTTCAAAGCATCAGATACCACACTATCGACAACTGCATGAATCTTTTCTATCAATCCTGAAAAATTTAAAAGAAATTCTGTCAAAAAATCATTTGTAAAACGTGTTTGCATCTGATATTGAGATAATATAATGTACCTAATTAGAGCAACATTCGTTTACTATAACATGACGAATAACTTAGTTGTGTTCGCTTTATCCAGATGATTTGTTGTATGTATTATTATTCATTTTAAGTTAGAATTGATGATGCAGACATGGTTTAAGTATTTGTTTGATTTTTCCGGATGTTGTCATATTTTGTATGCATCTAAATGATGTTGAACTACAGTTAAATCGTATACATAATATACATGTCTGAAGCATATTTACGTCGAAAGATACAATACAATAATTCAAAATATGTGAAATAGATCAACAAGGTATAAAACACAAGTCGTAAATATCGATTTGTTTTCACTTTGACATTTTTAAGTTTAAATATATTTAATAGCTGTTTAAGAACATTTGTTTCGATTAGGAGGTAATGTAATGGACACTTTCTACGCATATTATACAAAACGTCACAAAAACGACAAGCACATCATGCATACAAATGGTTAGGTGTTCTAAATTCGGGGTTGATATATTTGGTTTTGTATACTTGCATTCCTATTTTTCTTTTCTGTATAAAAGCAAGCATTTTTCTAATAGTTTTGGAAAAGTATTATATCATCTGACGAGACTTGTTAATTAAAAGTTGTAGTTTATCTACCTTTATTAACAAGGAAATGTAAACAGGATAAATTTTTGTATTCACGTTTTCCGATCGTAATCGTCAATAGCCGAGAACAAAGGGGAACGTTTTTTTTATGGCTTCAAAGCATTGGTTTTACTGTTTAGTGTAGTGATTTTTTACTGTTGTACTCTTTTCCATCGATTTCTATTTGGGCGTGGTGTTATCTGTCTTTCAAGATTTAGGATATATTCCTGTATTTCAAACATGAAAAAGATATCACATAAGTTACCTGCTTTCATTCGTTCTTTTATCTCTTCAAAACTCCTGGTCTCTAATTCCATTTTCCTGATTTCGTCTAATCGTTTTACGTAGGATTCACCTGCTGGATTGTTACGCTGATCAAATCTAGTTAGCATATCATGAACTATAGTGATTAGTGTTTGGTATCGTGTGTCATCTAATGCAAAGACAGAAGAATGCTGCATTTCATTTCTGATCACACGTATCCGTTGAATGTCGTCACCAATAGCATCTTCATTGGTAGAAATCTGGTCAACCTCTTCTATTTTCCTAAAGCCTTTACTTGGAAAGTTTATTTTTAAAGCACAATATTTCTTACACATTTCTGTTATGTCCAACTTTTTACGATCAAGTATTTCTCCAGTCTTTGTATCTAAGAATAAGCGATCGTATAAAACACCTGATAATACCTCTAGAACTATCCTTGACATTCTGACGTAATTCTGTTGCTCACTACTTAATCTACCGGGAACCTATAATATCAATGAAATATGTAATGATACAAACTTATGCTATATAATTGCCATCTATTAACAGGTAGGTAGACCTACAAATATAGTCAAGGCAGTAAATACACCGGGACAGCCAAAAAAGATAGAACACAGAATTAATATTAGACAGAAAATTCAATGTGACGTCAGAATATTCAAAATTACGTCAAATTTATTTGAATAATTAAAAAAATATGAAAAAGATATACATATATATCATTGCAAGCATGCGAGATTTGTACAAAGCATGGCACAGTGTTCTTAAAGATAAACTAGAAGTATTTCCATTCAACAATTATTTAACAGTGGAGCATTTTTTTCTAAATGAGCTAGCTTCGTAGTATGTTGTTCGACAAAGATAGATATTTAGGGGCTATTCAAAATGCTATGATATTCAACGCAACCAAGTAAACATGGCGTTCTCTTCAATTAATTGAAGATGCATTATTACATGCATTTCATTTCTTCTGCCTTGAACATACATAAAACAACTCAGAATATAATAGCAACATACCGGTCAGTAACATTTCTTTATTTTTCATATAGCATAGTATGATACGATCATAAACAAGTAAAATAGGATCGATAATTTGCTTAATGATCACATTAATATTTTCGTTATACAGCGTTAATCCTGTAGACGATCACATTAATTTTAGGAAAGCACTTAACAGGCATAAAAAGGAGGCACTTAAACAAATTGTCAGGTGTGGGCGTGGAGCATGTAGGCTTGCTGTAAATTATCTGAAAGTTCATTTCTGATTTCAAACATTTAAATAGATATAAATAGATATAACTCAACTGTTTTACTTTCGCTTTACGTGATATTTTCCGTGTCATGTTATTTGTTTATAACCCGGAACAGAAATATGAATCGACGAAGACCCTAGGGTAACCTATATTTTTTTCACAAATTGTTCTTTGATCTTAGAAAAGCTATTGATATATTTACAATGCAACCTTTATCTATGCTAATGTCCCACAAAAAATGTAAAAAGTGTGTATGTTATTAGCTTCTCTCACATGTCTCATGCGATAACCTTTTGGTCACTTTTTATGTGTTGCGTCTGAATATGAATTGTAACCCTCAATAGTGAATTAAGAGGTTGAACAAATCCTTCTGAACAAACGGAACCAGGTGCTCCGCAGGGCGCCGCTTTATACGACCCCAGTGGTTGAACCCTGAACAGTTGGGACAAATTTGGTTTCAATATTCAAGCTTGATTCTGTCTGAATTTGGATTGTGATCAAATTTTTAACATAATATAGGTTTTTGTCACAAAATTATTGTAGTCAAAGTTTCAACAAAAATTTTGAAAAAAGGAAGCCCTTAAAAAAATGGTAAACAAAAAATCCCCAACCCCCAAACTTTTTGAAACCCCCTTGGAGCAATAACCCTTAAACTCAATCCCATGCTTTCCATTGCAGTTTCAGAGAGATCCATACACTTACACACCAGTTTTTGTCATGATTGTTTGGAACTAGAAGCATGCTTCTTTTTGGCCCTTTGTTGGCCCCTAATTCCTACATATTTTGGGCAATTAACCCAAAAATTAATCCCAACCTCCCCTTTGTTATTTAGTACATTGTGATACAATTTCTGAGACATCCATACAATTACACATGCGTTATGTCTTGAAACAAACAAAAATGCTTGTATTGACCCCTTTTTGGACCTTAATTCCTAAACTTTGGCCCCGTAACCTCTAAAATGAATTCAAACCTTCTTCTTATGGTTTTAAACATTGTGGTATGATTTCAGAGCAATTGAAATACTTCTACACAAGTTATTATCCTGAAACTAGAATAAAAATGCTTGTTTTAGGCCCCTGTTGGGCCCCTAATTCCTAATCAGTTAGGACCATCATCCCCAAAATCAATCCCAACCTTCCTTATGTGGTATTGAACCTTCTGAAAAAATTTCATGAAGATCTATTCACTTAAACTAAAAGAGGGACGAAAGATACCAAAGTGATAGTCAAACTCATAAATCTAAAACAAACTGACAACGCCATGGCTAAAAATGAAAAGACAAGCAGAAAAACAATAGTACACATGACACAACATAGAAAACTAAAGAAAAACCAACACGAACCCCTCCAAAAACTAGGGGTGATCTCAGGTGCTCCGGAAGGGTAAGCAGATCCTGCTCCACATGTGGCACCCGTCGTGTTGCTTATGTGATTACAAATCCGGTAAATAGTCTAATTCGGTAGGTCACATTCATGAAAGGGAAGGGGATTGTAGTTACGACGTAAGGAACATATCCGATATCATTTGTGAAATGGTTATTCCATAACGGTCGACCAACTCGTGATGGCGTCCGTAAAATTTACGAAGGGATGATTTCAACTTCACCATTTGGAACTCTTGGTTTAATAGCTTCCTTGTAAGCAGCAACCCTCTATCAAAAAAAATCATGATAGGAAATGCAAGCACGGGAATATCGTATCAATTGGGAGATATATACCCTGTATGCAGGAACTGCTGGAATGTTGCTACTTAGAAATGGAAAGTTCGCAATTGGAAAGCTGAAATCATCTCTTTTGTAGTAAAGTTTTGTTTTCAACCGACCCTCATTGTCAATTTCTAGATGTAAGTCAAGATATGAAGCCGACTTAACTGTATCTGTAGTATCATTTATCTCTAGTTCGATGGGATAGATTCGTTCCACATAGTCACCAAATTTTGAATTGTTTAGTGAAAGAACATCATCTATATAGCGGAAAGTAGAGTTAAAGGATATTGCTAACTTCTTATCTTTCTTCCTAAATATAAGAAGTTAGCAAGTAGAGGGGCACAGTTTGTTCCCAAGTTGTTATCCGGAAACCAATGTGTCTTCGGACGACGACACAGACGACGCTGACGACGACATCATACCATTGTACAATCCCAAAAATTTGTTGGGGTCGTATAAAAAGAAGACACATAAGAACAACACAAGACTTTTTAATATTCAAGTTTATAAATGAAAACTCTGCCTCTGATCGGAAGACGGTTAGGTGAGCTTTAAATTATATGTTATAGTGTGGATTACGCAAATGTTTGAAGTTGGTCGGGTTTTGCGTACATTTCCTGTAAAACAAAAGTTTCGTTGTTTTCCACTTATAGTTGATGTGTTTACCTCAATTTTAGTTTGTAACACGGATCTGTTTTCTCGCTATAGATCTATGAGAATCGAACAGCGGTATACTACTGTTGCCTTTATTTGACACATTTAAAAAAGTAAGGATTTTCTTATCCCAGGCATAGATTACCTTAGTCATATTTGGCACAACTTTTTTGAATTTTGGATCCTTAATGCTCTTCAACTTTGTACTTGTTCGGCTTTATAAATATTTTGACATGAACGTCACTGATGAGTCTTAGGTAGACGAAACGCGCGTCTGGCGTACTAAATTATAATCCTGGTACTTTTGATAACTAATTAGACAAAGTCGATCTCAAAAACTTAACTATTTTTACTGATACAAGAAAAGTAAAAGATACACAATGACAAGCGTTTAATTTACATAACAACACGTGCATTTCTGTGAAGAAAACAAAATCACGCGCGATTTTGTAAATTAAACTGATAGTAGATCCTTACGTGGTACAGTCGTGCATATCAATTGGGAATGGACCCAAAACCTTTTTTTTATCACAACCAGTCCACACTGATACTGACATTAGCAACAAGTACACATCAAAGGAATAAAAATAAAAATTACCAATAATTGGGTTTCATCTTGTCACAAATGTATGCCCACTAAATGAAAATAATCTTAAACAAATAGAAACATTACCTTTGATTTCTCACCAGACCAATAGTCTTTATACTTATGAGTTGTCGCATGTTCTTCGCAATAATATTTTTTCCCATCATCTACTTGATCAAATTCATGGAATCCTGTGTCAAAGGAGAAACTGGTAGTCTCACACTTCCATTTTTTCTCGAAAGATACCGTTTTCAACTTGTATCGCGTGTTGATAATTCTGTTGATTTCTCTTTCGACAATTTTTAAAACAGCTTGGTTAACCTCTGTATCTACTTCATCCCATTGCCATACTTGCAGCTGAATCATATGACTACTCTTTGCTAATACAAATTTTGCACAGCCAGTTCTGTCAATATTGAATACACAACAATCCTTGAAGAGACCTATCTCGCCCTTTACCACTGCTAAAGGATACTCTCGTAGACAAGAGACAATCAGATTGCTGATTAGATACGGCGGTAAAAAACTAAAGACAAAACACAAACATGTAGATTTGCTAGCATTTGGAACGTTAAACAATACATCAATATCCTTAATTTTTAATGTTTGAAGCATGCATGGAACGTAAAAAACACTATGCTCCCTTTGTACAGTTCCACTTCCCGTCAATAGCAATGGATAGATGATAATGTCAAACTTTTCGATTACTTCCAGTATATGCTCTTTATGAATTCTCATGTCTGCTGATTGTTTCTTGAATATTTCTTCCAATAGCTTAGGATCCATCTTTCCTGTTTGTTTGAAGTTGTCCCATTGTAAGTGTGGTAATTCCAGTTGAAACTGCTGGGCTGTAACAATGCATGTAAAGGCATTTGCTAACCATTGGGGATCAAGTATGATGTATGACGGAATGTCTTCAAAAAATATCACGTTACCAATTTCATGTTGATACCTGAGAAAGAGATGAAGCTCCTTGTCATCAGTTATCGGAAGTGGTATTTTCTCACCTAGTTTTTTTACTCTTTCAAAAGAAATTATTTGTTTTCCGATCGTAAGTTCAGAGTTGATGGCTTTTTCCATCTGAATAAATTTAACAGGGTATTCTCTATTCCAATTTGCGCTACTCTTTGCTGTGGCAAATATATTATTTCTCAATTTTCCAAAAGCATCTTCTTCATCCTCTGTGTTGGATATCAGGTGAATTGATCTCAGGTGAAGCTTGGAATCTTTAAATATTTTATCAGTGTAGGATTCGAGACGTTTTCTGCATTGTTCTTCGTCCTTTCGCAAAAACAAAAACAGTGATATTGTATTATTTCATTATCATTTAACTTAAAAGGTCTTAGATACATGATTTCTTATGATGTTTTTGGCTGTCAGTAACTATTACTATTCTCATATCTGTACTTTTCTGTGATTTTTTTCTAGAGTGGATGTATAAAGACCCTGGCTTTCGTAAATTGTTATGATATAAGTTAGGCGGTTAGTTTTTGGCATTGAATTGTTTTATATGTTTCGAACCGGGGTGTTTTTAAGCCGGTTATATGGTACAGGTTTTTCATCAGCATCCGTTAACCCAACCAGGGCATATGAGAATAATCCCCGTTTTTCAGAGGGTTCATGTTGCTCAGTTTTAATTTTCCTATGAAAACTGTGTTCTGTATATTGTTGGGTTTTTTAATGATAGTTTTATTTTCTATATTCATAAAGAATCGAACACTGGGGCAAAAAATGTGTTACTATTTAAGAACGGATGTTGACAAAATTAATAATGAGTGATAAAACACTTCTTATTGAAATTAGCAGACACCAACACATGCAAAGAAAAAATAGTGTATATAGTAATTGTAAAAATCAAATTGATGGAGAACAATAATCCGTCTAGTGACTTGAATAATAATAATTTTAACAAATAAGGAAATGTTGATAAACCTGTCAATACCAAAGGAAAGGAAAATCGTGACATCCGTAGAAAATGTCTTTAAAATAAGGCAATGTTAGAGTAGAGACTAAAACTACTAATACAAAATTGATACATTTTTTTTTCATATTAAATGTCAATTTATTTGCAATATTATTGACTTGTAAAACACTGGTTTTCTTAATTTACTATGTGTCAATTCATAGGCAATCATAGGCCAGTACTGTTAGCATCATCTCATTCACACTTCACTCAAAAAATGTCATTGAGAACACCTTAAAAAACAAAAACGACAATCAGCATTGACGAGCATGACCGTCAGGACAGAAAAAAGATATACATTGTTATCAATATGACAAAGGTACATATTCGTACAGTAAAATGAAATAGAAATTAAACAAGCTGGACTGAAACAATTGCAATAGTTTCTATTTAAACTGCGCTCTAATGTAACATTGAATCAGCGATTCGTAAACAGCCTGTTAGATGTGTAAGACGTCGTGGCAAACATGATCGAATTGTACCTTATAGATCAAATACATTAGTGAAGTATTTCCAATGTCCATAGTCTAAACTTAACTAGAATACCGTTTTTATACGAACACAAGTTAACATTACCTAAATATTTTCAAAGGCGCAAATTCAGTCGTCAAGTTTTTATAAACAGAGACTAAATTAACATGTCTACTCCATTGTTACTTTGATATAAATACCTGAAATTTGTCCTTGTGTGTACCAATAGCAATAACTGGTGGATCTAGAATGTTGTGAGCTCCTTCGAGCAATACAGCTTCAGTTTTGTCGTTTATGCTTCCATAACAATGTATTGTATCCATCCAGAAATTGAATGTGCCTGTGATGAAAGACACATTAAAATTTAAATATTTCGGTGGATGACTGCACTTGAAATGTGTCTGAAGAATATAATTACTTCATTTAATAAAAAAATATATAATGATTTATCCTGCAGACCGTTATAATATTGCAAGTAAAAAATATAATTATCTAAATCAGTGTTTAAAAAGAGGCGAAAGTTACACACGGGCGAATCAACATTCATCAGTCCAAAAGAAAGCGATAACGATCGGGCAAATAAAAAAAAAACACCAAAGAATAGACAACAACAGAAAGCGATAACGATCGGGCAAATAAAAATACCCAAAGAATAGACAACAAATGAAAGCGATAACGATCGGGCAAATAAAAAAAACCAAAGAATAGACAACAAAAGAAAGCGATAACGATCGGGCAGATAAAAAACCAAAGAATAGACAACAAAAGAAAGCGATAACGATCGGGCAGATAAAAAAACAAAACAAAGAATAGACAAACAAAAGTATGCACAACATTATATAGAACACAATCGAGAGAACCAAATGAACCTTGCATAAATCAGGGTTGAATCGAGGTGCTCAAGAATGGTACGCAGATCCTATATCACACTCCGCACCTGTCTTGTTGTTTGTGGTAAGTATAAATTCGGCGATAAGTCTCACTTGTATCTCAGAGTCGACGTAAATAGAACGATATTGTGGTAACTACAAATGGAGCATGCCTATGGTAATCTGGTAATAAAGCCAATTTAATGATGGAGTGCATAAATTTTCCATATACAGAAAGCAAAATGCTATACATTTATAAAACATATTGCGAGGCGCAGCTTGATACGAGCGGAGAGGTCGAACCCTAAACAGTTTTGGCGAAAATCGACACTTCATTCATGCAAGCATGAGACAGATCTGAATTTCGATTCTGATAGAATATTTGACACATATATAAAGCTTTCTAAAAAATATTTTTTACAAAATTATAAACAAACCTACCATGCAGTTCTGCATAGTTAGATTCAGCATATGAAAAAAACCACCATTGAATTCAAATGTTGTTAAAATCAAACTAAATTTAATTTGGACCCATAGGTCCTCAATGTGGATCAATTTAAACACGGGGCAAAAAATCCAAAATCTGAAGATACGGTTATATTAAGCATAATAAAGAACCCACCGTGTTCTAGCCTGTGAATTAAATCCCATTGAATATGGTCAAGAAATGAACAATTGATACAAGTATATTACACGATTTTACGTGTAAAAATGAGGGGAAAGATATAAAAGGAACATTTATTATCATAAGACGAAAATAAACTGACAAAGAACGCCAAAGACTAAAACGACAATCAAAAATATTCAAAACACAACGTAGAGAACTAAAGACTGAGCAACAGAAAACCCAACCAAAAACCGGGGGTGATTTCATACACTCACGGAAGATTCTACTCTACAGGTGCACACGTCGTGTTGTTCATGTATTTAAAAACCTGGTGATAAGTATTATTCGGTAGGCAAAAAGTGGCAGGATTGTAGTACTTTTGTAACATATCCGTCATCATCTTTAAAACAGATATTCAATGATGTTAAACCAACTATTGATGGCGTCTGTAAATTTTAAGAAGGAATAATTTCAACTGCACCTCTTTAACACTTGGCTTGATAGCTTTTATGTGAGCAGCAACCTTCTTATAGGGACATCATGATAGAAAATACAAGTCCTAGAATATCGTATCAATTTGGAGATATATACTTCATGGGAAGACACTGCTAGAATGTTGCTACATAGAAAATGAAAGAACAATTGGGAAGCTGAAGTCAACTTTTGTTTTCATCCGATCTTCATTGTCAATTTCTAAATGCATGTCAAGATAGTAAATGGCTATATCAAATGAAACACGAAAAGTAGTGTCCTTTAGAGCAAATAATAAAAATCATTTAACAAAAAAGCCACGTCTTAAATGTTTAGTTTCATTGTTTTTATATGAACTGAACATCAAGAATAATTCGTATCTACGTTTAATATAATTATATCTTTAAATTTGATAAGGAAGCACAAATTGACTTTACAAACCGTAGGATACTGTGTCATCTGTGTCATGTAAATTTGCTACGACAAGAAAAATTGCTTCTGAATTCAAAAACGTTTGATGTGTGTTGTAATACTCATTGTCACCAGCAAAATCCCACACTGTTAAATTTGCATAGCCGTCTTCATCTTGTAAGTCTACAGCAGATCCGATTATGCTTAACAGCTCATCTTTTGCCAGTTTAGACAACGGCGATTCTGTAATCTCCGGATAAGCAAGCTGATAATTCATTTTGGGTTGAGGTTCTTCGTCATGTTCAATATTTTTGGTGATTGTGCCCTTATTATCATCTGTTGATATCTGATCTGATGAAGATATCTCCAATATGTCATGCTTTGGTTTTTCTTTATCTTGATGCATCTTTTTGACAATTGACTGCAACATTCTATTGTTGATACTTGTTTCTTTCACTAATCTTGTATCTACAAAAACAAATAGTAAAAAGTGTTCATAGTATAGAAGAAATCTAAACTAAACACATAAAACAATAATCTGTTAAGGCAACAGGTCATTCATTATCAAGAAAAAAGTAAATTAACAAAAATACCGAACTCTGAGGAAAATTCAAAACAGAAAGTCCGTATTCAAATGGCAAAATCAAAACTCAAACATATCAAAAAATAAGGGTATCTGCATTTAAAAAATATTGATATCAATAACATTTTATTTTCATATAAAACCTTTACAGTAAAAATTGAAATAATGAAATTACAGTAGACATAAAGTATCTGCTAAAGGATTAAATTGTCATATACAACACTCAATCCAGACATCCATCTGATTAGACATCCATCTGATTACACATCCATCTGATTAGACATCCATCTGATTAGACATCCATCTGATTAGACATCCATATGATTAGACATCCATCTGATTAGACATCCATCTGATTAGACATCCATCTGATTACACATCCATCTGATTAGACATCCATCTGATTAGACATCCATCTGATTACACATCCATCTGATTACACATCCATCTGATTAGACATCCATCTGATTAGACATCCATCTGATTACACATCCATCTGATTACACATCCATCTGATTAGATATCCATCTAATTAGACATCCATCTGATTAGACATCCATCTGATTAGATACCCATCTGATTACATATCCATCTGATTAGACATCCATCTGATTACATATCCATTTGATTACACATCCATCTGATTAGACATCCATCTGATTAGATATCCATTTGATTAGATATTCATCTGATTAGACATCCATCTGATTAGTCATCCATCTGATTAGACATCCATCTGATTAGTCATTCAGCTGATTAGACATCCATCTGATTACACATCCATCTGATTACACATCCATCTGATTAGACATCCATCTGATTAGATATCCATCTGATTAGACATCCATCTGATTACACATTCATCTGATTAGATATCCATCTGATTAGATATCCATCTGATTACACATCCATCTGGTTACACATCCATCTGATTACACTCCATCTGATTACACATCCATCTGATTAGACATCCATCTGATTATACATCCATCTGATTACACATCCATCTGATTACATATCCATCTGATAAGATATCCATCTGATTAGATATCCATCTGATTAGACATCCATATGATTAGACATCCATCTGATTAGACATCCATCTGATTACACATCCATCTGATTAGACATCCAACTGATTAGACATCCATCTGATTAGACATCCATCTGATTAGATATCCATCTGATTAGATATCTATCTGATTACACATCCATCTGATTAGATATTCATCTGATTAGACATCTGATTAGACATCCATCTGATTAGACATCCATCTGAATAGACATCCATCTGATTAGACATCCATCTGATTAGACATCCATCTGAGTAGACATCCATCTGATTAGACATCCATCTGATTACACATCCATCTGATTACACATCATTAGACATCCATCTGATTACACAACCATCTGATTAGACATCATTAGACATCCATCTGATCACCCATCCATCTGATTAGACATCCATCTGATTAGACATCCATCTGATTAGACATCCATCTGATTATACATCCATCTGATTAGACATCCATCTGATTAGACATCCATCTGATTACACATCCATCTGATTAGACATCCATCTGATTACACATCCATCTGATTACACATCCATCTGATTACACATCCATCTGATTAGACATCCATCTGATTAGACATCCATCTGATTAGATATCCATCTGATTAGATATCCATCTGATAAGACATCCCTCTGATTAGATATCCATCTGATTAGACATCCATCTGATTAGATATCCATCTAATTAGATATCCATCCGATTAGATATCCATCTGATTACACATCCATCTGATTACACATCCATCTGATTATACATCCATCTGATTAGACATCCATCTGATTACACATCCATCTGATTAGATATCCATCTGATTAGACATCCATCTGATTACACATCCATCTGATTAGACATCCATCTGATTAGTATAGACATCCATCTGATTAGACATCCATCTGATTACACATTCATCTGATTAGACATCCATCTGATTATATATTTTCATTTAGTTTTTTTGCGCTGATTGGATTGTATTCTTGAGAACAATTTTTAATAACAAGTTGAAGATCATATACACATGAAATGCAGGCACTAAAAATTTATTAAAAAAAATCCTAATTACACAGTTTTCAAGTCTCAAGTATAAAAGAGTACACTGGAAAACAGGATAATTATAAAAAAAAATATATTTTTTTACATATAATAAAACGGATGCGAGGATAAGTTTACATAAGCATAGTCATTTTTGCGAATAAAAATATTTTGCAATAATGTAGTAGAGATCATCAGTCTGTATTTTAGTTTAAATAACATCCAACATGTCTATCTTTAATTCCATTAATTAAATAATGAATATTCATATTAGGTCTGATACATACGGTTCATACTACATGTACTAGGGTCTAGCAAAAAAGTGTTTCCAAGAATTGAAAAATAAAAAAAAGTGTAAATACATAAAAACAGCATACACAGAACTTAAAAAAAAATTAAAATTATGTTTACTATGTTTTAGTTTTTCTATGATAACTTTGCAATAAATAAAACATGTAAAACGAGAGTGAGAAAAAAATTGCATATTTACCTAACACTTTATTCCATTCCCAGTTACTTAGATTTATTCGACATCTCCGCCGATGAATTTCTATACCATTTGTGCTTTTTACGCTTTGTAACTCCTCCCCGAACAATCTTCGTACTAGGGAAGTCTTTCCAACAGATTTTTTTCCAACAATTATTAAATTTATATCCCGTCTTCTTTCTGAACCCGATTCAAGGGCGTTCAGATAAATGGCAATCGACTCATGATCCATCTTTTTTATTTGTTCTGGTATTTTGCTGTCTGAAATGTAAATAAATAAATGTTTATCCTAAAAAAGTCATTAGTAAGAGGTCATACTCGTCTACCGATTTATACATATTAGGTCTGAGACATATAGTTCATATAAGGGCCTTCTCAAACGATTTATGAATTTCGAACAGCGGTATCCTACTGTTGCCTTTATGATTATGTTGACCTCACATGCCTTGTGACAGCAACTAGTAAGAATGATTTTGACGTCACATAGATATAGGAAGATATGGTGTGAGTGCCAAGGAGACAACTCTCCATCCACATAACAATTTAAAAAGTAAACCATTATAGATTAAAGTACGGCCTTCAACACGGAGCCTTGGCTCACACCGAACAACAAGCTATAAAGGGCCCCAAAACTACAAGTGTAAAACCATTCAAACGGGAAAACCAACGGTCTAATATGCCTTGTGAGAGGAACTAGTAAGAATGATTATCCAAAATATATTCAGCACGTTGAGGAAAGAATAAATTGAATGAGAATGATTTTAAAGTTAATGTGATCATGGCCATGGTGATCTGTAAACAATCAATCTTCATCACTTTTCCCATCAATTTGTTGTTTTTTTTTCATCATTTTTCATTATAACATTATAAGCAGATATCAAGGTTTCTGTATATTAGAAACAGGTAATTATAAATCATTTCAACCGGTCTCTGAATAATTAACATTAGATGATTACCTTCAACTACTGGTGCTACAGGTTCCTGTAAATGGGTGTCAGAAGTTACTTCTGGGGATGCCTTTGACATGGCAGTCTACAAAAGAAAAATATGCTATAAACTAGCATGCCCCATGTGAAAAGTTGTCAAATAATTTGATACACATATTTTAATAGCCTTTCTACCTGCCACTAGGTTTAAAAGATAATAACTCTATATTTTACAGGAAGTTGAAATGCGCAATTCAATCACAACTTATTTTAACTAGACACAGACAATTATCTTGGATGGACCGTAATTCTTTACTTATTTCCAACTTTGATTCTGCTGTTTGCATCTATTGTTATAATAGGTACAGTCATTGTATTGAACAAAGTCATTCCTCTTCGCCGCATAATTTAAAGATAATGCATAGTGATGCACGTTGACTAAATATGAAGGGGAATATGTAGAAGAGGGACGGAAGATACCAAAGGGATAGTCAAACTCATAAATCTAAAACAAACTGACAACGCCATGGCTAAAAATGAACTAGAGGCTCTAAAGAGCCAGTGTCGCTCACCTTGGTCTATGTGAATATTCAACAAAGGACACAGATGGATTCATGACAAAATTGTGTTTTGGTGATGGTGTTGTGTTTGTAGATCTTACTTTACTGAACATTCTTGCTGCATACAAATATCTCTAACTATAATGATTGGCCCATTGACCATTTTGGTCATGTTGACTTATTTCTAGGTCTTACTTTGATGCAAATTATTGCTGTTTACAGTTTATCTCTATCTATAATAATATTCAAGATAATAACAAAAAACGGCAAAATTTCCTTTCAGGGGCAGCACTCTAACAACCAGTGGTCCAATTAATCTGAAAATTTTAGAGCAGATAGATGACCTGATGATCAGTATCAACCCTCAATCAGATTTGCTCTAAATGCTTTGGTTTTTGAGTTATAAGCCAAAAACTGCATTTTACCCCTATGTTCTATTTTTAGCCATGGCGGCCATCTTGGTTGGTTGGCTGGGTCATCGGACACAATTTTTAAAGTAGATATCCCAATGATGATTGTGGCCAAGTTTGATTTTATTTGGCCCAGCAGTTTCAGAGGAGAAGATTTTTGTAAAAGATAACTAAGATTTACGAAAAATGGTTAAAAATAAACTATAAAGGGCAATAACTCCTAAAGGGGTCAACTGACCATTTTGGTCGTGTTGACTTATTTGTAAATCTGACTTTGCTGAACACTTTTGCGGTTACCAGTTTATCTCTATCTATAATAATATTCAAGATAATAACCAAAAACAGCAAAATTTCTTTAAAATTACCAATTCAGTGGCAGCAACCCAACAACCAGTTGTCCAATTCATCTGAAAATTTCAGGGCAGATAGATCTTGACCTGATTAACAATATATCCCATGTCAGATTTGCTCTAAATGCTTTGGTTTTTGAGTTATAAGCCAAAAACTGCATTTTACCCCTATGTTCTATTTTTAGCCATGGCGGCCATCTTGGTTGGTTGGCCAGGTCACCGGACACAATTTTTAAACTAGATACCCTAATGATGATTTTGGCCAAGTTTGATTTTATTTGGCCCAGTCGTTTCAGAGGAGAAGATTTTTGTAAAAGATAACTAAGATTTACGAAAAATGGTTAAACATGGAATAAAAAGGGCAATAACTCCTAAAGGGGTCAACTGACCATTTTGGTCCTTTAAACTTATTTGTAGATCTTACTTTGCTGAACATTTTTGCTGTTTACAATTTATCTCTATCTATAATAATATTCAAGATAATAACCAAAAACAGCAAAATTTCCTTAAAATTACCAATTCAGGGGCAGCAACCCAACAACCAGTAGTCCAAATCATCGTAAATTTCAAGGCAGATAAATTTTGACCTGATTAACAATATATCCCATGTCAGATTTGCTCTAAATGCTTTGGTTTTTGAGTTATAAGCCAAAAACTGCATTTTACCCCTATGTTCTATTTTTAGCCATGGCGGTCATCTTGGTTGGTTGGCCGGGTCACAGGACACAATTTTTAAACTAGATACCCTAATGATGATTGTGGTGAACACTTTTGCGGTTACCAGTTTATCTCTATCTATAATAATATTCAAGATAATAACCAAAAACAGCAAAATTTCTTTAAAATTACCAATTCAGTGGCAGCAACCCAACAACCAGTTGTCCAATTCATCTGAAAATTTCAGGGCAGATAGATCTTGACCTGATTAACAATATATCCCATGTCAGATTTGCTCTAAATGCTTTGGTTTTTGAGTTATAAGCCAAAAACTGCATTTTACCCCTATGTTCTATTTTTAGCCATGGCGGCCATCTTGGTTGGTTGGCCAGGTCACCGGACACAATTTTTAAACTAGATACCCTAATGATGATTTTGGCCAAGTTTGATTTTATTTGGCCCAGTCGTTTCAGAGGAGAAGATTTTTGTAAAAGATAACTAAGATTTACGAAAAATGGTTAAACATGGAATATAAAGGGCAATAACTCCTAAAGGGATCAACTGACCATTTTGGTCCTGTAAACTTATTTGTAGATCTTACTTTGCTGAACATTTTTGCTGTTTACAATTTATCTCTATCTATAATAATATTCAAGATAATAACCAAAAACAGCAAAATTTCCTTAAAATTACCAATTCAGGGGCAGCAACCCAACAACCAGTAGTCCAAATCATCGTAAATTTCAAGGCAGATAAATTTTGACCTGATTAACAATATATCCCATGTCAGATTTGCTCTAAATGCTTTGGTTTTTGAGTTATAAGCCAAAAACTGCATTTTACCCCTATGTTCTATTTTTAGCCATGGCAGTCATCTTGGTTGGTTGGCCGGGTCACAGGACACAATTTTTAAACTAGATACCCTAATGATGATTGTGGCCAAGTTTAATTGTATTTGGCCCAGTAGTTTCAGAGGAGAAGATTTTTGTAAAAGTTAACGACGACAGACGACAGACGACGACGGACGCCAAGTGATGAGAAAAGCTAACTTGGCCCTTTGGGCCAGTTGAGCTAAAAAGACAAACAGAAAAAAAATAGTACACATGACACAACATAGAAAACTAAAGAATAAACAACACGAACCCCTCCAAAAACTAGGGGTGATCTCAGGTGCTCCGGAAGGGTAAGCAGATCCTGCTCCACATGTGGCCCCCGTAGTTGTCTCCCTTACTAGAATCAGAATGTTCAATGTTATTTCCCTTGTTTAAAACTATAAATTTCATGTTTCTTTATTTAATGATTTACATGATGCTTATTCAGTACATATTTGTGAAATTGAATAGATATTAGTATTTTGAATTCATTGGTTAAAGATATTCATTTATATTCTAAAGTTTAGTATTTGCATTGTCATAAATCATGTATAACCTCCTTTGACAGACTTAGGCCTATATATTTGTCACCAAGGTCCACTCGAGAGCACTGTTATATAAGGGGGAGCTAACTCATATGTGCCGGAACCAAGGGACAGGAGGTCAGTCTATCGCTAGACTTAATGTTCTGATAGGCATAGCTAAAACGTAAGGAAGGTTTTCATAATTTAATTACTGTAACAATTTAAACAAATGATGATAACAAATCAATAAGTAAACAATTCCAAATAATAATAATAATCTAATCAAAATATAGAGCATCAAAACTAAATAACAAATCCAAAGTAAAGTTATTTCTCCTTAAAATGTGAGATATAAATAAAATGCCAAAATTACTAAATCATAAAATGTACTTAGTCTCAATTTCAAAATATAAAAGTCTCAAAATAAAAGTTTCTCAAAAGTATTTTCTAATTTTAAAATTTATGAGTCAGAGATAAATTTAGTCACTACACAGTCAACTGGCAGACTGGTAGACAGTCTTATAGGTCCAGTATAATGACATGAGTAGTGTGAGGTTACGCTTCCGAAACACTGACTGTTTAATTATTCACTAAAAATAAAAGGTGAGTCAAAAATACATTTTTGTCTAAACACTACAAAGTCAACTAGTAGACTGATCGACAGTCTTATAGATCCAGTATAATAGACTTTAGTAGTGAAAGGTTAGGTTTCCGAAAGGTGACTGATTTTCCAAAATCTCACAATAATATTTATACTAAAACACAAAATAATTTGACATATAACACGAGATGTTAATATTACTCTCATTAGTAAAAAGAGACTTTAATTAACAAAGCCTAATCCTAGTGACATATGCTAATTACAATTAGTCTTTTAAAATAAAGTGCTTTGAGCAAACTGTGATATTTCGAGTACTAATGCCACAGCATCTAGGTAAAGTTAATTAAACAGATTAATAATTTTTTTACAAAATACGAACATTAAATTTTCTTTCATAAAATAAAACATAATTTTATCCAAAATAACACTAACACAAATGTAAGCCTAATAACACACCATGACACATTTTATATGACTGGTTTGGTGTAATTGCATTGAATTGTCTGAGGTCTGAAGTATACAGTCCAACCAATGAAAGTTGTAAAGAATGCAAATCTCACTTTAATTTATTGGTTTTAATTGCTTAACGAAAACGAAAAAACAAAATTCCCCATCCCCATTTTGTCTTAATTTGAAATTTCAAAATATATCAATTCACCAAACACATTTGACAAGATAGATTTTTTTCGGTGGTATAAAAAAATTACAAAGAAAATGATTTCGTTCTTTGCTAGATAATTGGTGAAACAGACTATACTTAATAAAATTAGTGAGTGAACACATTGAGTTATTTATAATAATTCCTCTTAGTATAAGAAAATGTTTTCTCAGGCGTGCAAGAACATACAATCAAATGTTTTGTTTTATTTTGCCCTAATTGTAGATGACTGTTTTAAAAAACCAAATTTCATTGGTTTATTTTGATATTTACAAAATTAATTTTAAAGGCCCATTTTTGTCAATGAAATTAATGATTTTTAGAAAAATTTCAAATTTGCCCATAATTTGCACATAATGTTTGGAAAATGAATATAAGATCAAGAAATACATACGTCAGACACATTATTCTTTATACAGAAATTGGGAATACATATTTTCAAATTGTTCGTTTGACCAGGCTGACGATACAACCCACACTAACTGGCACTTGAGTTGTGTGATGGTGACTTCGGTCATAAATCCTAATACCCAAATAATGGACGACAAACAATATTTTACTAATGATTTGTAATGTGATGTCCTTTTTCAAATGTTTTTTTTTTTTTTTCAGAAGAAGTTATTGCCAAGTTCGAAAACAGTAGTTATCAACCATACTCATAATGGAGAAAATGCATCATTTCTTAAAGTATGTTTTATTTCTCCCATTGTTTAATTGCAAGAAAATAGCACATATTCAGGTTTTCAGGTTTTAGACTCCAATCTGGCAATATGTGTTGTAATGCATGTAATGTGGCTACCTTTATTTGAAATGATCAGTTAAGAAAAAAAATCAATTGTTTTCTGATTTTTGTGATTCACCGTTTTTCGTTTTAAAGGTGTCAGACCACCAATTCAAAATCCATACATATTCCAACAAATTTTTCATTTTTCAATTGTCACAGCTTTCTAAATTTTTTACCTAAGTATATCTTCATACAAAGCAGTTATATCCTAAAATGTACATGTATCACCTTTCTATCTGCCAAATTTTAATCCATGTTAAATGTTTTCACTTGTAGTAAAATACCAACGGTCGGAAGGTAACTACTAAACATCATGAACATAGCCCCTGATTTTTCTGGAAATCTTAAATAAATAAAGTATGGAGCGCATTAATCCTAAATTTTTAATGCAAACTCATGAGCAAGTAAATTATGTCTAACAAGAGGCTGTCACAACGACAGCAAACCAGATTTCTTACATTATTTGTGTCCTGGCAATATCACAAGAATCATTTATACTGATGATTAATGAAAGTGAAAATCGTCAATTTCAAATTTGACCTCCATTTTGTCATCAGTATCAACATTTTAAAATTTGAAAAGCTTAGATTGAATGGTTCGTGAGTAAATGCAACAACGTGAATGGAAACACCATTTTACGATCTTTCAAGAACCATAACTTCTGAACGGTAAAAGTCAAATCGTCATTATTGAACTTGACCTCTATTTTGTCATCAGTAACAACATATTAAAATTTGAAAAGCTTTGATTGAATGTTTCATGAGAAAATGCACGGACATGACTGGAAACACCATTTTACGATCTTTCAAGAATCATAACTCCTGAATGGTAAAAGTCAAAATCGTCATTATTTAACTTGACCTCCATTTTGTCACCAGTAACAACATATTACAATTTAGGAAGCTTTGGTAGAACGGTTCATGCGTAAATGCACGGACAAGACTGGAAACTCCGTTTTTCAATATTTCAAGAACCATAACTCCTGAACGGTAAAATTCAAAATCGCCATTATTGAACTTGACCTTCATTTAGTTGCCAGTAACAACATATTAAAATTTTAAAAGCTTTGGTTGAACGGTTCATGAGTTAATACACGGACAACATTTGATTGCTGGCCACCCGGCCGACCGCCGGGCCGCCTGACCGACCGCCGGGCCGAGCATCCCCAAATCAATAACCGACATTTTTGTCACAAAAATCCGGTTAAAAATGGTTTAAATATATTTCTCTTTCACTAAAAGTTTCATTTCTGCAACTATTTTGGTTAGTTTAAAGGGGCACAAGCTGTCAAATTCATGGTCACCGATTTGACTCAAATTCTCATATTTGATTTATAACAATGTAAAACATTTATTCAAACTACCAAAAGTCCAAAAGAAACTGTTTACAGAGCATGGGGTAGAATATATGTAGGTTCGTTTCGTGTGGATTTTAGTCCAGACGCCATCTAATTAACTATCGATTTGACTATATTAGCGATGTAAACATACACAAAGATATGAATAGATGAAACCAACACGTGCAATAGGATTTTATAGGTCTGTTTGATTTTATTTTATAGATTAAACATATATGTTTCTCATTGGTTTTAACCGTATAAGAATGATTTTATATGGATCGAATAAGCAATCAAATGGTTTATCGTAGTTTCACTTTCATTGTTGACATTCTATTTCTTTAAAAATAACCAGTACACATACATTTCTTTAAAAAAAATAACCAGTACACGTACAATGCATGCGTTGTCAATCTCTAACTAGGGGTTAAAATGAAGTTCACATGAATACGGATTTAATGAGGTCGACTGTTTCACTTGCAAGTGAAATAGAAAATATCAATGTTTCTTTGCTTAATTTGACAAAATTGAACTATTTTGGCTGCTAAAAGCGAATAATTATCTCACTATTTCACTTTCATTATTGATTTAACAAAAAAAATCATACTTTAGATTTTTTATATATCTCGTAGCTAGTACCCCTTTAAGTAAACAATGACATCAAAAGCACTATATGTTTTTTAGGGAAGGACTACTTTAATATAGAACTTTACATTCTAAATTGGAGTGAGTAATTGGTGGTCTGACATCTTTACCACTATGCCATATCTCACTAGAGCAAAATTTACCGCACACTGCTTATTTAATGATGATGTGATTTATTTGTTTTGTGTGTAATTTAAAAAGGTTGTGCAGGAAAGTTAACGTTACTGAGTTTACTAATTTCATAGAGGTTTTATCTATGTAGGTGGCTTTGTCTTCCCGCTACATACTGAAAGGTTTAAAATCTATACACCGGTTGACAACATACTTAACATTTTGTAAAGATGTGCTTTTTGTTTTAATATATGATTATTACATATTTGCATAAACATGTAAATCAACCTTTCCACACAGAGGTATGCATTATATATACATAAAAGGAGATGATGTGATATATATACCTAGGAGATATCAAGCTGATGACACAAAAAAAAAGAGACATCCAACAGATGAGAACACAGATTTCATACATTTGTCTTTCACATATGCCAACATGTATATTATGCAACAAGCTTGGAATTGTCAACTTACATTGTTAACTGACAACAAATACTACAATGACATTGAAAACTACAGGCAACCATTTATTGTAATTTCTTTGTACCAAGTCTGTTTTGTCTCTTATAATCTGTGAATATCTTTTAAAGTAAGACAAGACTATTTACCTTAAGGAAGTCCATCACTTCTTCCTTCTTCCTTGTATCCTCTTCATCATCATAGCTTTTTATTTCTACCAGATCATAAGGAGTCTTACCCTGAAATACAATCAAATAATCTTTCATTAATTATACACATATATATCTTTTATTTCAAAAACTGTATAACATTATATAATAGGTTACTGTAGCATTAATTTTACCTATACAATGCAGAATGTTGTCTTATTTATATATACTGGAAATAAAAACCAGTGAACCTAAACCAACAACAAATATATAGTAACATTATAAAGAGATCAATGAATAATTTTTGAGATTTTGCTGTTAAAAAAGTTATTGAATGATTGGTGTAGGGTGTGTTGGTGAAATGTGATAAAATGGTAGTTGTGATGGTAGTGTAAGATGTGTTGCTGGAGTATAATAAAATGGTAGTTGTGTTAATAGTGTATGAAGATGTGTTGGTGGAATGTGATTAGATGGCAGTAAGATGTGTTGCTGGAGTATAATTGAATGGTAGTTGTGTTAATAGTGTATGATTGATGTAAGATGTGTTGGTGGAATGTGATTAGATGGTAGTTTTGTTAATAGTGTTTGATTGGTGTAGGGTGTATTGGTGGAGTATGATTAGATGGTAGTTTTGTTAATAATGTATGATTGGTGTAAGGTGTATTGGTGGAATGTCATTACATGATAGTTTTGTTAATAGTTTATGATTGGTGTAAGGTGGTTAGTTAAATGTGATTAGATGGTAGTAAGATGTGTTGCTGGAGTATAATTAGATGGTAGTTTTATTAGTAGTGTATGATTGGTGTATGGTGTATTGGTGGAATGTGATTAGATGGTAGTTGTGATGGTAGTGTATGATTGGTGTAAGGTGTATTGGTGGAATGTCATTGATTGGTTGAAAGTATGTTGGTAGTGTATGATTGGTAGCAGGTATGTAGGTAGTGTATGATTGGTGGGAGGTATGTTGGTGGTGTATGATTAATTGCAGGTATGTTGGTAGTGTATGATTGGTGGGAGGTGGGTTAGTGGAATGTGATTAGATGGTAGTAAGATGTGTTGCTGGAGTATAATTAGATGGTTGTTTTATTAATAGTGTATGATTGGTGTAAGATCTGTTGGTGGAATGTGATGAGATGGTAGTTGTGTCAGTAGAGTAGGATTGGTGTTAGGTGTGTTGGTGAGTATGATGAGATGGTAGTTGTGCCAGTAGTGTAGGATTGGTGTTAGGTGTGTTGGTGAAGTATGATGAGATGGTAGTTGTGTCAGTAGTGTAGGATTGGTGTTAGGTGTGTTGGTGATTATACTGAGATGGTTGTTGTGTCAGTTGTGTATGATTGGTGTATGGTGTATTGGTGGAGTATGATGAGATAGTAGTTGTGTCAGTAGTGTTTGATTGGTGTTAGCTGTGTTGGTTGAGTATAATGAGATTGGAGTTTTGTCAGTAATGTAGGATTGGTGTTAGGTGTGTTGGTGATTATAATGAGATGGTTGTTGTGTCAGTAGTGTATGATTGGTGTAGGAATGTTGGTAGAGTATGATGAGATGGTAGTTGTGCCAGTAGTGTAGGATTGGTGTTAGGTGTGTTGGTGAAGTATGATGAGATGGTAGTTGTGTCAGTAGTGTAGGATTGGTGTTAGGTGTGTTGGTGATTTTACTGAGATGGTTGTTGTGTCAGTTGTGTATGATTGGTGTATGGTGTATTGGTGGAGTATGATGAGATAGTAGTTGTGTCAGTAGTGTATGATTGGTGTAGGAATGTTGGTAGAGTATGCTGAGATGGTAGTTGTGTCAGTAGGGTAGGATTTGTGTTAGGTGTGTTGGTGATGTATGATGAGATGGTAGTAGTGTCAGTAGTGTATGATTTGTGTTGGGTGTATTGGTGGATTATGATGAGATGGTAGTTGTGCCAGTAATGTAGGATTGATGTTAGGTGTGTTGGTGGAGTATGATGAGTTGGTTGTTGTGTCAGTAGTGTATGATTGGTGTTGGGTGTATTGGTGGATTATGATGAGATGGTAGTTGTGCCAGTAATGTAGGATTGATGTTAGGTGTGTTGGTGGAGTATGATGAGATGGTTGTTGTGTCAGTAGTGTATGATTGGTGTAAGTTGTGTTGGTGGAGTATGGTGAGATGGTTGTTGTGTCAGTAGTGTAGGATTGGTGTTAGGTGTGTTGGTGGAGTATGATGAGATGGTAGTTGTGTCAGTAATGTAGGATTGGTGTAGGGTGTGTTGGTAGAGTATGATGAGATGGTTGTAGTGTCAGTAATGTAGGATTGGTGTAAGGTGTGTTGGCAGAGTATGATGAGATGGTAGTTGTGTCAGTGATGTAGGATTGGTGTTAGATGAGTTGGTAGAGTATCATGAGTATGATGAGATGGTAGTAGTGTCAGTAATGTAGGATTTGTGTTAGGTGTGTTGGTGGAGTATGATGAGATGATAGTTGTGTCAGTAGTATATGATTGATGTAGGGTGTGTTGGTAGAGTATCATGAGATGGTTGTTGTGTCAGTAGTGTAGGATTAGTGTTAGTTGTGTTGGTGGAGTATGATGAGATGGTAGTGGTGTCAGTAATGTAGGATTGGTGTTAGGTGTGTTGATGGAGTATGATGAGATGGTAGTTGTATTAGTAGTATATGATTGATGTAGGGTGTGTTGGTAGAGTATCATGAGATGGTTGTTGTGTCAGTAGTGTAGGATTGGTGTTAGGTGTGTTGGTGGAATATGATGAGATGGTAGTTGTGTCAGTAGTGTAGGATTGGTGTTAGGTGTGTTGGCGGAGTATAATAAGATGGTAGTTGTGTCAGTAATGTAGGATTGGTGTTAGGTGTATTGGTGGAGTATGATGAGATGGTAGTTGTGTCAGTAATGTAGGATTGGTGTTAAGTGTGTTGGTGATGTATGATGAGATGGTTGTTGTATCAGTAGTGTAGGATTGGTGTAGGGTATGTTGGTAGAGTATGCTGAGATGGTAGTTGTGTCAGTAATGTAGGATTGGTGTTAGGTGTGTTGGTAGGTTGAGGTCAAGTGAAAACTGTCTGACGGGCATGAGGACCTTGCAAGGTACGCACATACCAAATATAGTTATACTTTTACTTATAAAAGATAATTTAACATTATAAACATTTTTTTTTAAGTAGTCACTGAACCATGAAAATGAGGTCAAGGACATTGGACATGTGACTGGCGGAAACTTCGTAACATGAGGCATCCATATACAAAGGTCTTCCTCCTTCTAAAATATAAAGCTTTTAAGAAGTTAGCTAACGCCTCCGCCACTGCTTGATCACTATCCCTATGCCGAGCTTTCTCAGATTAAAGTCGCAGGCTTGACAAAAAATAATCAGTTTTAAGGGGGCTCGCGGGTCTAAATCATTTTTTTAATTTTAAAAAAATGGGGTTACCGTTCATTTACGCTCACAATCTGCCTTCGAAAGAAGTATACATTTTTGTTAATGTCCTTTTTTCTGTTGACCTAATAGGGGAAATAGTTGTAATATCGAAATAAAAAAAGAACTAAATTACAGAAATCGCTTAAATTTTACAGTTATTTGGTTTATGTACAGCTTTTTCGAAAACAACAATAAACAAGAGGCTCTCAAGAGCCTGAATCGCTCACCTTAATTCTTTTGGTTAAATCTCTCATCAATGATTATTTTGGCTTTTCAATTTATTTAAATGTTTTTTGGATCGTCCTATTTTCTTCAAAAGCCAAAAAAAAAATCATTTTCTTCTATGTTCTATTTTAGCCATAGGAGCTATGTTTCTTGACATACAAGGAAATAAAATATAAAATTTATACTAGATACTCTGAAACTCATTTAGCCTAAGTTTGGCTGAAATTGATACAGCAGTTTCAAAGGAGAAGATTTTTTAAAGTAAGTCAACATGATGAACAAATTGTGAAAAAAGTCTTTAAAGGGCAATAACTCCTTAAGGGGTCAATTGACAATTTTGGTCAAATTGATTTAATTGAAGATCTTACTTTGCTGAACATTATTGCTATTAACAGTTTATTTCTATCTATAATTATATTCACGATAATAAACAAATACAGCAAAATTTCCTTAAAATTATCAATTCAGGGGCAGTGACCCAACAACAGGTTGTCTGATTCATCTGAAAATTTCAGGGCAGATAGATCTTGACCTGATAAACAATATTACCCAACGTCAGATTTGCTCTAAATGCTTTGGTTTTTGAGTTATAAGCCAAAAACTGCATTTGACCCCTATGTTCTATTTTTAGCAATGGCGACCATGTTTGTTGATAGATCATAACTTCGGATACAATTTACAAACTAGATACCTTAAGGAACATTCAGTTAAAGTTTGGAAGTATTTTGCCCAGTAGTTTCAGAGGAGAAGATTTTTGTATGAGATTACTAAGATTTACGAAAAATGGTTAAAAATTGACTATAAAGGGCAATAACTCCTAAAGGGGTCAACTGACCATTGCCGTCAAGTTGACTTATTTGTAAATCTTACTTTGCTGAACATTATTGCTGTTTACAGTTTATCTCTATCTATAATAATATTCAAGATAATAACCAAAAATAGCAAAATTTCTTTAAAATTACCAATTCAGGGGCAGTAACCCAACAACAGGTTGTCTGATCATTCATCTGAAAATTTCAGGGCAAATAGATCTTGACCTGATAAACAACATTACCCAACGTCAGATTTGCTCTAAATGCTTTGGTTTTTGAGTTATAAGCCAAAAACTGCATTTGACCCCTATGTTCTATTTTTAGCAATGGCGACCATGTTTGTTAATAGATCACAACTTCGGATACAATTTACAAACTAGATACCCTAAGGAACATTCAGTTAAAGTTTGGAAGTTTTTGGCCCAGTAGTTTCAGAGGAGAAGATTTTGGTAAAAGATTACTAAGATTTACGAAAAATGGTTAAACATTGACTATAAAGGGCAATAACTCCTAAAGGCAGGGATGATTCCAGGTGTTTTCAAATGGGTCCCTTGAACATCAAATTGGGAATTTTTTATGCATACAATCTAAGATGAAATAATATCCTTTTCCTGTAAAAACGTAAAATGGATATTTTAAAGTTTCACCATGTACACCGATTGAAGACGTTATTGGATTCAGACCAGGGAAGTTGTAATACATGATCATCATTGCACATGATGCACTATCATCTTAACTTTGGTAAACGAGGCCTATTACCAAAATATATATACCAGCTAACATAAACCTATGGCAAGCAGTTTGGCTATTTATTCGAATTTCAAATTATCTCATAATATATAAGATATATTATACAAATACAGCCTTTGTATGAGGTCGATACAAGGATATACTTCTTTGGGTCGATATATCCTGTATAGACCTCATACAAAGGCTATATTTGTTATATTATTAATTTCCGAACATGTTTGTATCAAAATCGTCGTTTAGGTTTATTGGAACTTTATAGATATTACATTATTTCCTTGACAATAACAACATATTAGTTGTTATTTCATTTACTTTTTTTTTGGACATCTTATGTATTTGAAGATTTTTTTTCGTCAAATAATCGATCACAGATATCATTTGTTTCAAAACGTTAAACAATATCCTGAAAATCATTACATGACGTCACAAAGTATATCAGTTTTTAGATATTCTAAAAATAACCGTGCGATATGTTTTTTGCAGGTCAATATGCTTTTTGCTATCCGCCGTTTTCTCTCTACCTTCGAAAATATAGTTTAACATGTGACTATCCCTAAAAGAATCAAATTTGTTAAAATATACGAATTAATAATATTATATCATATATAAGATTTATATAAGATATCTGTTATAATATATAAGATATCTCATTCAATATATGAGATAACTTATATTATTTCATTTTTTAAAAGCTATCTTATATATTATATCGTATATCATATATTATATGATATGTCTTATATTATATGAGATATCATATATATTTAATCTTATATATTATATCATATATCATATATTATATGATATATCTTATATTATATGAGATATCATATATATTTAATAAGATATCTAATAAGATATCTTATATACTTCAGAAGATATCTTATATACTTTATAAGATATCTTATATACGTTATAAGATATCTCATAACTTTATAAGATATCTTATATACTTTATAAGATATCTTCTTAAGTTTATAAGATATCTTATCAAGTTTAAAAACTTTATGAGATATCTTATATACTTTATAAGACATCTTATATACTTTATAAGACATCTTATATACTTTATAAGACATCTTATATACTTTATAAGACATCTTATATACTTTATAAGATGTCTTATAAACTTTATTAGATATCTTATATACTTTATACTTAGATGTCTTATATACAAATAATAAGATATCAGATATACTTATAAGATATATTATATATTTAATAAGATATGCTATATACTTTATGCTTAGATATCTTATATACTTTATAAGTTATATTCTAGAGTTTATAAGATATCTCATAAAGACTATGAAATATCTTATATGTTTATATAAGATATCTTGTATAGTTTATTGGATATCATATTAACAAAATTATATAAGATATCTTATAAATTATATGAAATATCTGATAATTTATATACGATATCTCTAATAATATATCTTATATCATATATAAGATATCTTAAATAATCTTTTTTATTAGATATCTTATATAAAAAAGATATCTTATATAATAAAGAAGATATTTAATATCGATTATAAGATATCTTACATAGTATATAAGATATCTTACATAGTATATAAGATATCTTACATAGTATATAAGATATCTTATAAATATACTTTATATAAGATTTCTTATATAGTTTATAAGATATATCACATAGTTTATAAGATAGCTTATATAATTTATAAGATATCTGATAAAGAAAATTATATAAACTATATAAGATATCTCATAAATTATGTAAGATATATCATGAACTATATAAGATATCTTATAAACTGTATAAGATATCTTACAAACAATATAAGAAATAGAATGGACTATTATATAAGATATCTTATAAAGTTTTGAATTAGATTAAATAGCAAAACGGCTTGCCATACTAATCACTGAAAAAAATCATCCATTGGGTATTTTTTCAACAGATCATCTCTATAAACATGATAAAATCACCTTGATTCAAATGGATTTCAAATTGAACTGGCCAATATTGTTGAATTCAGAAAATCAATTACAAAAGTTTATATACTATAAAAATGTAACTGATAGATATTTAAAGCAGCGGAACCAGAGAACTTAAAAATTATTTGGATCATTTTCATATCTTTTAAAACAGTTCCATAATGATGACATCGTATTTCAGGGGAGGGGGGGGGGGGGGCTCATTTCGTGAATGGTCTATCATCAACATTATTTTCAAAAATGTTCAAACTTTTGTCTTTTGAGGAAATAGAGCAAAATATAAAATAATTTCTTTTACAAAACTATTTTTAATCAAATTACATAACCGAATCTGCTGGCCAGTTCGCTTTTACGAGATCGGCGCCCAATAAAATTATACATCAATGTATCAAAATTTGAATTTGCTCTTTGCCGAGGTCTGCTTTGACACCCATTTTGTCCAAAAACAAATGTTTTTGATCAACCTGCTGAGCGATCTTCTTTTACGAGATAAATTACTCCCATAACATTTTAATCAATTGAATTCGGCGGCTACGTTTTGACGACAAACTATGAAAAAATATAGTTGCCGTAATTGGTGACGGAAACTTTCACGGAAAAAACAATTTTTATTTTATTTTCCTGTATTGGGAATTTATATTCACAAACATGTTTGGGGGCCGCTAGCTGTCTTAAGGGCCGCTAGGCGGCCATAAACTGTATAGTGGAATCATCCCTGAAAGGGGTCAACTGACCATTTCCGTCATGTTGACTTATTTGTAAATCTTACTTTGCTGAACATTATTGCTGTTTACAGTTTATCTCTATCTATAATAATATTCAAGATAATAACCAAAAACAGCAAAATTTCTTTAAAATTACCAATTCAGGGGCAGCAACCCAACAACGGGTTTTCGGATTCATCTGAAAATTTCAGGGCAGATAGATCTTGACCTGATAAACAATATTACCCCATGTCAGATTTGCTCTAAATGCTTTGGTTTTTTAGTTATAAGCCAAAAACTGCATTTGACCCCTATGTTCTATTTTTAACAATGGCGACCATGTTTATTGATAGATCAAAACCTCGGATACAATTTATAAATTAGATACCCTAAGGAACATTCAGTTAAAGTTTGAAAGTATTTTGCCCAGTAGTTTCAGAGGAGAAGATTCTTGAAATAGTTTACGACGACAGACGACGACATACGACGACGACAGATGACAGACGACGGACGACGGACGACGACGGACGCCAAGTGATGGCATAAGCTCACTTGTCCCTTCGGGACAGGTGAGCTAAAAATATAGGTCACCAATGAGTAAATTATAAGATATTTCTATTTTAATGCCAAAAAATGGCATTTTTGCACCAAAGGGAGATAATTTGGAGCTTTTTCAATGATATCTACATTTTAAAAGTCACCTGAGGCCAACAAGAATTGATTTTTTGGAATGATTATTGTACCATAATGATAAAGTAATAACTACTGAAGGTAATAAATGAAATTTGTAATGAAAAATTATTGTTTTATTTTTTTCTGAAAATCTTATACCCGTGAGCCTACTTAAGAAAACTGTGTTCACTCATTAAGTGTATTAATAAAAAGGTTTGTCCCTCCATGTAAAAGTTACACACAGACTGATTTCTTCATATTTAGTTTAACCTGTTTATTATACAGGTATTTCATCATAAACTTAAAAGTTGTACTTTATTATATTTTATCTGCAGCTGTTTAATCTCAACTATTGTACATGTATTTGTATTTATATTGTCATTGTACTTTCTCTGTTGGCTTGTATTTAGTTTTTAGAGAATAAAATAACTATCTATCTAATAAGAATAAAACTGAATGTTACCTGTTTTGATTTCACCCAAGGACTGCATCCTTGATCTATTAAACATTTTGTTACACCAATATTTCCATACTTAGCAGCATGATGTAAAGCTGTTTGTCCACCCTATAACAATATAAAAATATAAACATGTTAATGGTGTGTGATAACAAAATCATGAGAGGAGTCAAACAATTTACCAAATGTAAGAAATATAACATCGGGTAAGAAAATATCCAAATATATTTGTGTATAAACTATTAGATTATGATATATAAATTCAATGTATATTTTCTGATTCAGTGAAACAAAACAGGTAAAAAACTAGTAAACTGTTAATTATATAAGTGTAACAAGTCAAATAATAGCAACCCTCACTTTATATAAGTATCACAAGAATTTGTTGTCCATTTAACATGCATGATTAACAACATGATTTTATGTTGATTCAGTAGAATGATCAAAGTTGAAAAAAAAAACTTTTTTTCAAGAAACATTAAAACAGGTAATATTTTCTGATTCAGTGCGAAGAGACAAGAAAAATAAGACCCCACTTTATATAATTCTGTCAAGTATTTGTTATTTTTAAAAGATGTTTTACATTAGATCTTTTGAATTAACATTATCTGACTAAAGATGTTTACACAACTTGTTCTCATCAACTTCTCATTAAAATCAAAAGTTTACAAATAATTTTTCATCAGGAAACAAAATAAAACCTTAACTATCTGATTCAGTTCTGTGTTACGAATAAAATGAGACCCCACTTTATATAATTCTAACAAATATTTGTTGTCCATTAAACCTGTCTGATTAACAACATGATTTTGTGTAGATTCTGTATAAAGTGATGTTTGGTCAGAGTAAGGTGATTATATCTATCTTTACCTGGTCTGTAGCGTCTAACTGACTGCTGTGAGTGACTAGGTAAGTCACCACCTCCAGGTTTCCTCCCCGAGCCGCCAACATTAATGGTGTCCATCCAAACTGTAATATCAACATATAACAGACATCAAAACTTGTGTCATTAACTGGACAATGGTGTGTAATAAATATAAACAAAATATATATCACATGAATCAGTGGTCAAAACTGAATAAAATGACCAGTCACACTTGTATTTATATTCTACATAAACAACAAATAAACAACATGTTTTATTGTGAGATGTCAGAACTTCCATCAGAACTGTCAGGTTAAAAAAAAAAAAAATTTCAAGAAACATTAAAACGAGTGATATTTTCTGATTCAGTACGAAGAGACAAGAAAAATAAGACCCCACTTTATATAATTCTGTCAAGTATTTGTTATTTTTAAAAAAGACGTTTTACATTAAATCTGTAGAATTAACATTATCTAACTAAAGAAGTTATTACAACTTGTTCTCATCAACTTCTCATTAAAATGAGATGATTACAAAATAATTTTTCATCAGGAAACAAAATAAAACCTTTACTATCTGATTCAGTTCTGTGTAACGAATAAAATGAGACCCCACTTTATATAATTCTAACAAATATTTGTTGTCCATTAAACTTGTTTGATTAACAACATGATTTTGTGTAGATTCTTTATAAAGTGATGTTTGGTCAGAGTAAGGTCATTATATCTATCATTACCGGGTCTGTAGCGTCTAACTGACTGCCGTGAGTGACCAGGTAAGTCACCACCTCCAGCTGTCCTCTCCCAGCCGCCAACATTAATGGTGTCCTTCCTCCCTGTAATATCAACATATAACAGACATCAAAACTTGTGTCATTAACTGGACAATGTTGTGTAATAAATATAAACAAAATATATATCACATGAATCAGTGGTCAAAACTGAATAAAATGACCAGTCACACTTGTATTTATATTCTACATAAACAACAAATAAACAACATGTTTTATTGTGAGATGTCAGAACTTCCATCAGAAATGTCAGGTTAAAAAAAAACTTTTTTCTAGAAACATAAACAATATTTATATCAATGGACTCAGCTGGACAAGACAATTAAAATGAGACCCCACTTTATATAATTCTATCAAATATTTGTTGTCCATTAAATCTGTCTGATTAACAATGATTACATAGAATGATCAACAGTTTTTAAAAAAAAAAAAAAATCAAGAAACATTAAAACGAGTTATATTTTCTGATTTAGTACGAAGAGACAAGAAAAATAAGACCCCACTTTATATAATTATGTCAAATATTTGTTATTTTTAAAAGATGTTTTACATTAGATCTGTAGAATTAATATTATCTGACTACAGAAGTTATTACAACTTTTTCTCATCAACTTCTTATTAAAATCAAATGTTTACAAAATAATTTTTCATCAGGAAACAAAATAAAACCTTAACTATCTGATTCAGTTCTGTGCTACGAATAAAATGTGACGCCACTTTTTATAATTCTAACAAATATGTGTTGTCCATTAAACCTGTCTGATTAACAGTATTTTGTGTCTTTTCAAATAAAGATCAAAGCTTAGAAAATATTTAGTGGTATTTCCGTGTAAAATGTTGGGTGTCTACCAGCTGCTTCATATCATATGAGTTGTTGTGTATAAGGGTAATATAGCAATGGTGTATGTGTGTGGTGAGTATAAGGGTAATATAGCAATGGTGTATGTTTGTTGTGAGTATAAGGGTAATATAGCAATGGTGTATGTTTGTTGTGAGTATAAGGGTAATATAGCAATGGTGAATGTTTGTGGTGAGTATAAGGGTAATATAGCAATGGTGTATGTTTGTGGTGAGTATAAGGGTAATATAGCAATGGTGTATGTTTGTTGTGAGTATAAGGGTAATATAGCAATGGTGTATGTTTGTTGTGAGTATAAGGGTAATATAGCAATGGTGAATGTTTGTGGTGAGTATAAGGGTAATATAGCAATGGTGTATGTGTGTGGTGAGTATAAAATTAATATAGCAATGGTGTATGTTTGTGGTGAGTATAAGGGTAATATAGCAATGGTGTATGTTTGTGGTGAGTATAAGGGTAATATAGCAATGGTGTATGTTGTGTGGTGAGTATAAAGTTAATATAGCAATGGTGTATGTTTGTGGTGAGTATAAAGTTAATATAGCAATGGTGTATGTTTGTGGTGAGTATAAAGTTAATATAGCAATGGTGTATGTTTGTGGTGAGTATAAGGTAATATAGCAATGGTGTATGTTTGCGGTGAGTGTAAGGGTAATATAGCAATGGTGTATGTTGTGTGGTGAGTATAAGGGTAATATAGCAATGGTGTATGTTTGTGTGTGAGTATAAGGGTAATATAGCAATGGTGTATGTTTGTGGTGAGTATAAGGTAATATAGCAATGGTGTATGTTTGTGGTGAGTATAAAGGTAATATAGCAATGGTGTATGATTGTGGTGAGTATAAGGGTGATATAGCAATGGTGTATGTTTGTGGTGAGTATAAAGGTAATATAGCAATGGTGTATGATTGTGGTGAGTATAAGGGTAATATAGCAATGGTGTATGTTTGTGGTGAGTATAAAGGTAATATAGCAATGGTGTATGTTTGTAGTGAGTATAAGGGTAATATAGCAATGGTGTATGTTTGTGTGAGTATAAGAGGTAATATTAGACAATGGTGTATGTTATGTGGTGAGTATAAGGGTAATATAGCAATGGTGTATGTTTGTGGTGAGTATAAAGGTAATATAGCAATGGTGTATGATTGTGGTGAGTATAAGGGTAATATAGCAATGGTGTATGTTTGTGGTGAGTTTAAGGGTAACATAGTAATGGTGTATGTTTGTGGTGAGTATAAGGGTAGTATAGCAATGGTGAATGTTTGTGGTGAGTATAAAGGTAATATAGCAATGGTGAATGTTTGTGGTGAGTATAAGGATAATATAGCAATGGCGTATGTTTGTGTTGAGTATAAGGGTAATATAGCAATGGTGTATGTTTGTGGTGAGTATAAGGGTGATATAGCAATGGTGTATGTTTGTGGTGAGTATAAGGGTGATATAGCAATGGTGTATGTGTTGTTGTGAGTATAAGGGTAATATAGCAATGGTGTATGTTTGTGGTGAGTATAAGGGTGATATAGCAATGGTGTATGTTTGTGGTGAGTATAAGGTGATATAGCAATGGTGTATGTTTTGTGCTGAGTATAAGGGTAATATAGCAATGGTGTATGTTTGTGGTGAGTATAAGGGTAATATAGCAATGGTGTATGTTTGTTGTGTAGTAATAAGGGTAATATAGCAATGGTGTATGTTTTGTTGTAAGTATAAGTTAAAGAACTGCAATAAGCCATGTTTGTTTTTTTCAAGTTTGCATTGCCTATAAGTGTGATCTGTAACTTGTTTGTGATGAGTGTAATAATGTCATTGCTATGTCACATGTTGGTGTTGTGTATATGAGTGTCATTGCTATGTCACATGTTGGTGTTGACTATAAGAGTGTCATTGCTATGTCACATGTTAGTGTTGACTATAAGAGTGTCATTGCTATGTCACATGTTGGTGTTGACTATAAGAGTGTCATTGCTATGTCACATGTTGGTGTTGACTATAAGAGTGTCATTGCTATGTCACATGTTGGTGTTGACTATAAGAGAGTCATTGCTATGTCACATGTTGGTGTTGATATAAGATAGCTGCACTTGCTATGGTCACTGTTGGTGTTGAGGTAAAGAGTGTCATTGCTGTCACATGTTGGTGTTGAGTATAAAAGTGTCATTGTCATGTCACATGTTGGTGTTGAGGTAAAGTGTCATTGCTATGTCACTTGTTGGTGTTGACTATAAGAGTGTCATTGCCATGTCACATGTTAGTGTTGAGTATAAGAGTTTCATTGATATGTCACATGTTGGTGTTGACTATAAGAGTGTCATTGCTATGTCACATGTCGGTGCTGAGGTATAGTGTCATTGCTATGTCACATGTTGGTGTTGACTATAAGTGTCATTGCTATGTCACATGTTGGTGTTCACTATTAGAGTGTCATTGCTATGTCACATATTGGTTTTGAGTATAAGAGTGTATTGCTATGTCACATGTTGGTGTTGATTATAAGAGTGTCATGTTGTTGTTGATTATAAGAGTGTCATTGCTAAGTAACATGTTGGTGTTGAGTATAATAGTGTCGCTGCTACGTCACATGTTGGTGTTGAGTATAAGAGTGTCATTGCTATGTCACATGTTGGTGTTCACTATAAGAGTGTCATTGATATGTCACATGTTGGTGTTGACTATAATAGTGTCATTGCTATGTCACATGTTGGTGTTGATTATAAGAGTGTCATTGCTATGTCACATGTCAGTGTTTACTATAAGAGTGACATGTTGGTGTTGAGTATAAGAGTGTCATTGTTATGTCACATGTTGGGGTTGTGTATATGAGTGTCATTGCTATGTCACATGTTGGTGTTGAGGTAAAAGAGTGCCATTGCTATGTCACATGTTGGTGTTGAGGTAAATGGTGTCAGTGATATGTCACATGCTGGTATTGAGTATAAGAGTGTCATTGCTATGTAACATGTTGGTGTTCACTATAAGAGTGTCATTGCTATGTCACATGTTAGTGTTGAGTATAAGAGTGTCATTGCTATGTCACATGTTGGTGTTGATTATAAGAGTGTCATTGCTATGTCACATGTCAGTGTTTACTATAAGAGTGACATGTTGGTGTTGACTATAAAAGTGTCATTGCTATGTCACATGTTGGTGTTGTGTATATGAGTGTCATTGCTATGTCACATGTTAGTGTTGACTATAAGAGTGTCATTGCTATGTCACATGTTGGTGTTGACAATAAGAGTGACATTGCTACGTCACATGTTGGTGTTGACTATAAGAGTGTCATTGCTATGTCACATGTTGGTTTGACTATAAGAGTGTCATTGCTATGTCACATGTTGGTGTTGAGTATAAGAGTGTCACTGCTACCTCACATGTTGGTGTTGAGTATAAGAATGTCATTGCTATGTCACATGTTGGTGTTGATCATATGAGTGTCATTGCTATGTCACATGTTGGTGTTGACTATAAGAGTGTCATTGCTATGTCACATGTTGGTGTTGTGTATATGAGTGTCATTGTTATGTCACATGTTGGTGTAGACTATATGAGTGTCATTGCTATGTCACATGTTAGTGTTGCCTATAAGAGTGTCTTGCTAAGTGACATGTTGGTGTTGACTATAAGAGTATCATTGCTATGTCACATGTTGGTGTTGATCATATGAGTGTCATTGCTATGTCACATGTTGGTGTTGACTATAAGAGTGTCATTGCTATGTCAAATGTTGGTGTTGTGTATATGAGTGTCATTGCTTTGTCACATGTTGGTGTTGACTATAAGAGAATCATTGCTAAGTAACATGTTGGTGTTGAGTATAATAGTGTCGCTGCTATGTCACTTGTTGGTGTTGAGTATATGAGTGTCATTGCTATGTCACATGTTGGTGTTGAGTATAAGAGTGTCATTGCTATGTCACATGTTGGTGTTGTGTATATGAGTGTCATTGCTATGTCACATGTAAGTGTTGAGTATAAGAGTGTCATTGATATGTCACATGTTGTGGTTGTTGACTATAAGAGTGTCATTGCTATGTCACATGTCGGTGCTGAGGTATAGTGTCATTGCTATGTCACATGTTGGTGTTGACTATAAGTGTCATTGCTATGTCACATGTTGGTGTTCACTATTAGAGTGTCATTGCTATGTCACATATTGGTTTTGAGTATAAGAGTGTGATTGCTATGTCACATGTTGGTGTTGATTATAAGAGTGTCATGTTGTTGTTGATTATAAGAGTGTCATTGCTAAGTAACATGTTGGTGTTGAGTATAATAGTGTCGCTGCTACGTCACATGTTGGTGTTGAGTATAAGAGTGTCATTGCTATGTCACATGTTGGTGTTGAGTATAAGAGTGTCATTGTTATGTCACATGTTGGGGTTGTGTATATGAGTGTCATTGCTATGTCACATGTTGGTGTTGAGGTAAAGAGTGCCATTGCTATGTCACATGTTGGTGTTGAGGTAAAGGGTGTCAGTGATATGTCACATGCTGGTATTGAGTATAAGAGTGTCATTGCTATGTAACATGTTGGTGTTCACTATAAGAGTGTCATTGCTATGTCACATGTTAGTGTTGAGTATAAGAGTGTCATTGCTATGTCACATGTTGGTGTTGATTATAAGAGTGTCATTGCTATGTCACATGTCAGTGTTTACTATAAGAGTGACATGTTGGTGTTGACTATAAAAGTGTCATTGCTATGTCACATGTTGGTGTTGTGTATATGAGTGTCATTGCTATGTCACATGTTGGTGTTGACTATAAGAGTGTCATTGCTATGTCAAATGTTGGTGTTGACTATAAGAGTGTCATTGCTATGTCAAATGTTGGTGTTGACTATAAGAGTGTCATTGCTATGTCACATGTTGGTGTTGATTATAATAGTGTCATTGCTATGTCACATGTCAGTGTTTACTATAAGAGTGACATGTTGGTGTTGATTATAAAAGTGTCTTTGTTATGTCACATGTTGGTGTTGTGTATATGAGTGTCATTGCTATGTCACATGTTGGTGTTGTGTTTATGAGTGTCATTGCTATGTCACATGTTGGTGTTGTGTATATGAGTGTCATTGCTATGTCACATGTTGGTGTTGATCATATGAGTGTCATTGCTATGTCACATGTTGGTGTTGACTATAAGAGTGTCATTGCTATGTCACATGTTGGTGTTGAGGTAAAGAGTGTCATTGATATGTCACAAGTTGGTGTTGAGGTAAAGAGTGTCATTGCTATGTCACATGTTGGTGTTGACTATAAGAGTGTCATTGCTTTGTCACATATTGGTGTTGACTATAAGAGAATCATTGCTATGTCACATGTTGGTGTTGAGTATAAGAGTGTCACTGCTACGTCACATGTTCGTGTTGAGTATAAGAGTCATTGCTATGTCACATGTTGGTGTTGAGGTAAATAGTGTCATTGCTATGTCACATGTTGGTGTTGACTATAAGAGGGTCATTGCCATGTCACATGTTGGTGTTGAGGTTAAGAGTGTCATTGCTATGTCACATGTTGGTGTTGACTATAAGAGTGTCATTGCTAAGTGACATGTTGGTGTTGAGTATAAAAGTGTCATTGCTATGTCACATGTTGGTGTTGAGTTTAAGAGTGACATTATGTAGGTGCCACATGTCATGTTCAGTACAAGAGTGGTAAATGCATGTTGTATAATCAGGTGTCACATGTCATGTTTAGTAAAGGAGAGGTAAATGTATGTTGTATGATCGGGTGTCACATGTCATATTCTGTACAGGAGAGGTAAATGTATGTGGTTTGATCAGGGGTCACATGTCATGTTCAGTTCAAGCGTGGTAAATGCAGGTTTTATGATCAGGTGTCACATGTTATGTTCAGTACAGAAGTGGTTAATGAATGTTGTACACTCAGGGGTAACATGTCATGTTTAGAACAGGAGTGGTCAATGAAAGTTGTATGGTCAGGTGTCATGTCTCAAGTTATGGTCATGCAAGATTTTTTTGGAACCAAAGTAATGTTTTTTGTGTAGAATACTATGTTACGTGTAATAAAGTAAATCAATATTTCAATTGTATACAGTTACGAAGTATCAGACATCAACTCTTTGACATACAAACTGGAGTGATATTCATCAGTGTAATAAAGTTAATCACAATATATCATAATACTATGTTTCTTAATATTTTGAAGACAAGAGTATTTGCAATAAATAGATTGTACACTGAATCACTAACACTAACAAGGGCAGTGTTTAACTGATCCACATTATGTGTACTATATATAATAAATATCTGTAAATGTGTTAAACATTTTACTTTACTTACAACATCTCTACATTCCAAGTTAGCTCTGTTCTTTACACATAATTCTACCTCTTTTATATTCCCCTCCCTTGCAGCTGTACGAAGTTTCTGTAAGCAAAACAAAGCTTTTACATTTTCCTCTAGAACAAACAAATGTATTATAAATGTAATTATTGAATTTAACAAGCTACATTTTTACAGTTTCAACAGTTTATACCAAATACAGTGATTACCAACATGAGCAAGAAGGAGTGAAATTGTTGTGTATACTTTCAGAGTTTTTTTTTTAGAAAAGTCTGTAGACAATTGTATTATGCATCAGTTTTGAGATCAGCCTAAGTTTTTGTTGAGGTTTGTGTTGCTCGGTCTTTAGTTTTCTATGTAATGTTTTGAATATAAAAAGAGACGTGGTATGATTGCCAATGAGACAATTCTACAAAATAGACAAAATGACACAGAAAATAACAACTATAGGTCACTGTACAGCCTTTAACAATGATCAAAGCCCATATGGCATAGTCAGCTATAAACAGTCAGAGCTCAGACATAAATAAGTCTGAATCTGCTTTTGACTCATAGAGGTCTAAATTTGTAAGTTTTATGATTTGTCTCCCTTTAATGTAAGACAAAATATGAATAAGTCAAATATTGTTTAGCAAGAAATAATTGACCAGAATCAAAAAGTTCCAAATATCGACTCCTACAAGTCGATAAGTTATCAAAATTGGTTAACTTCAAGACCCACGCATATTTATAAAAAGGTCATGCATCTAAATCAAATAAAGACAACATTGAAAGACAATGCTTTGTCTTCTTAAGAAAAATATGAATGCGAGTCTAAAAAATCAGAGATAATGTTAATTAACCTTACAATGCAACCACCTGGAATCACACTTAATGAGGTAAAACATATGTGTTTAGTAAGGATGGTCAATTAGATAATTAAATATAGATAACTCAAGTCGTTGTGAACTCTCATACAGGTTTTTGCTGTCATAGGTGGTGTAGTTTGGCCACAAAGTAACATTAAGTTTTTTCACCAACATAAATAGACCTAAACAAGTCTGTCGTTTTCTGACTTAGATAAGTCTAAAATTGAACTACATTTTTATAATAAATACATGTTTCGACTTATTTTTTAGTCAAAAACAAAAATCGACTTGTTTATGTCTGAGCTCTGACTGATAAATGGCACTGAAATGACTAATGTAGACCGTTTTAGTCATTTTGATTTCTCCTGTTCTCCCCCTGAGAATACTGCACGCATGTATCTTTATAACATAGGTCACATGACATAGGTCACATGACACTGACTGACTCTGAGAATATTACACACCTGTATCTTTATGTACATTTTATAGACAACATAAGTCACATGACATATGTCACATGACACTGACTGACTGAGAATACTGCACGCCTGTATCTTTATGTACAGTTTGTAGACAACATAGATCACATGACACATTTTATTGGTCACATGACACTGACTGACTCTGAGAATACTACACACCTGTATCTTTATGTACAGTTTATAGACAACATGGGACACATGACATAGGTCACATGACAATGACTTTTAAGAAGAAAAACTTACCTCATCCCAACTTGCCATTATATCCTGTAAAAGAAAATGAAATCATTGTATATTTATAAAAATAAGGAGATATGATTACCAATGAGACAACTATGAACTTAAGTTCAAATGAAGTGGATGTAAGCAACTATAGGCAACGGTACGACCTTCAACAATAAGAACAAGAGGCTGTCAAGTGACAGCAAACCAGATTTTCCTGCATAGGTCGAACCCTGAACAGTTGAACAAGTATGGACACAACATTTAAGCTTAAAACAGCTCTGAATTTGGATTCTGATTGAATATTTATAATAGATTATTTTTTAATTAAGAGGGAATGCCACGAACCATCAAGCTTCCTCCCTAAAATTTATTGAAACTACATTTTTAATTAATAATGAAAATGATATTTGCAAATCTGAAACACAAACAGGATCATGTAAAAAAATAAACATTAACACACACAGCAAAAATGAATTACCACATAACAACTGTGACATCTACCTTCATAACACACATGACTTTAAAAAAAAGTCAAAAAGAAATGTTGATGTTATCATTACTCAGGTCAGCAACACTACCTTATATGGAAATGCATGAATTAGCATACTTATGTTCTCGCACATGTAATTGTTTATTTACGTGTGACGCAATTTATTGTTACCTGGTTTTTTTACGAATCCACTAAATGAGCAACAATGCATTATGGACTACTACGTGTTTACAATCAACCAAGAACACATGCTACTAACTTAAATACAACACATTTTGTCGTGCAATGCGGGATTAACAATTTCGCTTAGTTTTTCATTTTTTGTATCCACATTTATAGTTCGTGATATAAAGTATTCGTTCCATGCTCAGATTAATGAAGAGTTCTTTCTATGCGAAGAAAAAGTGTTTGATTTACCAGATATATAGCTATTCACGTGTTTGATGATGACATGCAGAATTCATGTATTTGTCCACCAGACAGCAACGAAACAACAGGGAAAAACACAATTACACATCAGACAAACATACAAGTGTAAAATTAGCCGTCGATTACAGCCGATGCTAATATTCATGAGTGCAGAAACTTTCGTATAGACAGTTAAAGAGAAACGTGTGATCCATGAATTTTGTGTTCATACAAAAGACGAAGACTAAGAGTTTGTCAAGTATCTGATGGGGTCACTAAACTTTTTGAATTTAAAAATATATATTGCACCTACTTTTATGTTTAAAAAGTAATTTAAATCGAGGACAAAATGTGTTAACATATTTGTCTTTAAGAGACAATAGCGTATAATCATCAGTGTTCTCCCCAGAAAGTTTGGATAGCATCACATTTTGCGTAAAAAAAAATAACTATTTTTTTAATGTCATTTGTCGCGTCGCGTTGATGCTCTATTTCCTTTATACGTTTTAGTTTATATTGTTCAATTCATAACTGAGAATACAATTAAACTATAACCACAAAAACAATAGTTTCAGTTTGTGTTTTTCATTTATAGTTACAGAATTATTTTTTTGCTTTTGTGCCAAAAATAAATATGTGGTTTCAGTTACCCAACAATAAGTCAAATGAATGAATGGTTCATTATAGTGCAACCTGTATATATACAAAACTAAATATCTAGTACACAAAATTAACTATTTTTTATATAATATTAAGTAAAGATAAAGTAGCAAAAAAAAAATCAATTTAAAAACTTTTTTTTATCATGTTTATGAAATTCATTGTTTCATGGCACTCAATGAATTAGTCCCAGTTGTTTCTTATCTTTACATCAAAATGATATGTATTTTTAACAAAGTTATCTAACAAATAGTCGGTAAATGCGTAGTTTACTCTCTTGGTATATTTTTTCTGTCTACTGTCCATCTGTTGTCCTTAAAATGTGGATTTTTGTCATATCTGGTCCAGTTCCTATCCGTGACATGTGCAATGGCGGCCGTAGAAAAATTTACGAAAATGAGTCCGAGAATAAACATTGTTTGACAAGAGATTGTGAATGAATAAGACGCTATTAATGCATTAAATGGATTCAACATAAACTTAATAAGCCAATTATGATAACTTTTTAAAGAAGTATAAAACTTATTTTAGCTCTAAACCAAAATTCTCGCTCTCGTATTACCGGAAGAGTAAAAAAGTAATTTTTGTCGAGTTTCACAAATAAACGACCTTTTTAAAAAAAATAAAAGTCATTTCAATCTTTGAAATTTCTCAATACAAAACGTAGATTTCGAATTGTTTTGTGATTGCATTTTTCCATGTCGAAATTGGTGATTGCAGACACGTGGTATTAGTCATGCCACAAGTGTCAGCTTGGGATATTCGCATCCAAACAGTTATCACCCTGAGGGCAATTATCACCTAGCTATTTAATCTCTTAATTGCCTCAAGTGTCCGACTTAAAGGGATTACAATTAAAGGTGATATAATTTTTATGATCATAATCGATAATAGATGAAAGTTCAAAATTGAGGACAAGTAAAATAGCATCTTCAAAATAATTATAGCGTCGCGGGAATTATTATAGCATCACGGTGAAAAAATATAGCGTCGCGGCACCGCGACGCTAAAACGGCCCGGGAAGAACACTGATCATCAATCGTGGCCATTAATAGCCGACTACTGTGGATTCATTTATTTTCGTGGGTATCAATTTTCGTGGATAGAGAAAAAAAGACGTTTCGTGGTATACGTAAATTCGTGGATAGCTGATTACAAAAAAAAATAGATACGTAATTCGTGGATTTCTTTTTGATTTAGGAGATCATATAACCTCCTTGGTTTGATCAATAATAAAACAAACCAAAAAGAAGGAATTCATTGAAAAAGTTTTGAAATGTCAAAATCCTCACTTGGTCATTCTAGGTTAAAGTGTTCATTGATAACTTCGATTACAACAATCGACAGAGACAACTAATTATTTGTTTGTTGTACAATTAATAATTTTTTGTCTAAATTTTATAAGGCATTCAAAACTTTATGATTGACAGCTCATTTCCCTAATCACGATATAATAAACAGTAATATAAGTATAAGGTGTGAACATAAATGTTCCTGTCATAAACAATATTACCTACGGCAATATCCACGTACTTAATCCTTTTGATTTTTAATTACTGGTAAACCAAAATATGACACGGTAATTAACAACTTGCAGTTATTTCCCATGAACAGTTTTAATCAATTTTAAAAAGTAAATTATCGCTGACATTCGATATATTTATTATAGATTTAATCAAAATACTTGTATCTTCTCTCAATAAAAAAATGTGTGTTATGTTACATGTTACAATGTTTACCGCTAGTCAACACTATACTAGAACTGCATAACATAACCGGAAATAAACATCCGACTTCATATACATTTCTCGGGATTATTCTTCGTTGAATTCTTAAATTCGTGGTTCGCTGTGACCCACGAAACCCACGAAAATTGGTATACCACGAATAAAAATGAATCTACAGTATACGGTATGGGGTTTTCTCATTGTTGAAGGCGTTACAGTTGCCTATCATTACTTACATCCACTTTATTTGTGCTTAAGTGGATAGTTGTCCCATTTGGCAATCATACCCCGTCTCCTTATTTTTGTATATAAACATCCCTCAGAAGTTCGGGTTTCCATTATAAAGTATTTACATACATCACAGTGTTTACTAAAAAGTATTGGTTTTTGACATATTTCAGTATTTGGAACTTTCAAACTGTTCCCTTTGCTCTGACAGTAGTGGAAAACAACTGTTGTTTCATATGGTTTTCGTCTTTGCTAAGTTTTTTTTCAAATGGAGATATAAGATTTTTTTTTAATTTTTAACGGACTCGGACTCGAACATTTGTCAATCTTAATAAAATCATTAATGATGTTATCCATGTTTATGTTCGACAACGTTGGAAATTTGATATGTTTTGTGAAAATTGCACCTTTACACCTAAACCTACTATATTTCTTTTATGCATTGGATATAAAAATTTCTATTTTTGTATATAAAATAAGGCCGTTTTTTTTTATGTTATTTTACACAAATAATTTTTGGTCCCTTTGTAGCTTACTTTTCAGCAACGAACCTATGATTGCTTACTTTACTAGATTGTGTATTGAATGGAGAGATATAGCAATTGGCACTCATACCTCATCGTCGTATTTCTAACTTAATAGGTAATATTGCACCCACTATGATCCAGAGGATTAATATAATCGGAGATATTGCACAGGACAGCAGCCGAAAGATAAAAATACCTATGACAGACTCTGCTGTTGTCTGTTCTATAGTCGGGTTGTTGTCTCTTTGACACATTCCGAATTTCCATTCTCAATTTTATGCATCGAGTGATGAAACTATACAAAATATGTTAAGCTATTTACCGTCCGAGCTTTAATAACACTTATTTTTAGCATACTGAATATTATGATGTTCAGATCCTGATAAAAAGTTTACACATCCAGTACATATAGAAGTGTTTCTGTGCCAGTTTTTGTGTTTTTTGAGGCAGAAATGTTTTTGGAATGACATTATATATGTTTTAAAGAGATTACATTTCATACTTGACAGTAATCACTTCATACGAAATTTCACGGTTTCACGTCGTGAAATTATTGCACAGGTACAACAATGGAAAACAAGAGTGCACACGCTAAATTGTCTCGCCTTCTTTACTAATCATTGATATTATGTTGATAGTCCTAAATATAAAGCTTTATTACAACTGTCACATCAACTTAACATTAACCAAGATAGCTAAACAAAGACCAATGAACCATGAAAATATGGTCAAGGTCAGATGAACCATGTCTGGCAGACATGTACAGCTAACAATGCTTCCATACAACAAATATAGTTGACCTATTACTTATAGTTTAAGAAAAATAGACCAAAACACAAAAACTAAAAACATTGTGCAATAAACCGTGAAATTGTGGTCATGGTCAAATGAAACCTGCTGGACTGACATATAGATCATAAAATAATTCCATACACCAAATATAGTTGACCTTTGGCATATAATATTAGATAAAAAGACCAAAACTCAAAAACTTAACCTTGACCACTGAACCATGAAAATGAGGTCAAGGTCTGATGACATTTGCCGCTAGACATGTACACCTTACAATCATTCCATACAACAAATATAGTAGACCTATTGCATAAAGTATGAGAACAACAGACCAAAACACAAAAACTTAACTATAACCACTGAACCATGAAAATGAGGTCAAGGTCAGATGACACCTGCCAGTTAGACATATACACCTTACAGTCCTTCCATACACCGAATATACTAGCCCTATTGCTTATAGTATCTGAAATATGGACTTGACCACCAAAACTTAACCTTGTTCACTGATCCATGAAATGAGGTCAAGGTCAAGTGAAAACTGTCTGATGGGCATGAGGACCTTGCAAGGTACGCACATACCAAATACTTATAATAAGAGAGAATTCAACATTACAAAAAATCTGAACTTTTTTTTCAAGTGGTCACTGAACCATGAAAATGAGGTCAAGGACATTGGACATGTGACTGACGGAAACTTCGTAACATGAGGCATATATATACAAAGTATGAAGCATCCAGGTCTTTCACCTGCTAAAATATAAAGCTTTTAAGAAGTTTGCTTACGCCGCCGCCGCCGGATCACTATCCTTATGTCGAGCTTTCTGCAACAAAAGTTGCAGGCTCGACAAAAACCTGTTTAACTTCTTTTACAAGGCGAGAAAGAAATTAAAGTCGAACAGTGAAGCTCGTAAGCAATACTTTTTCAATCATGCAAATTGAAGATTATGTTATATATCTTACAATGAACATATTCGCAGAACAAAAACATTTATTTTGAGAGTCCCAGACACTATATTAGTTGACAGTTTTTTCATTAATTCCACGTGTTTTCGAGCATGTCGAGTTGTAGTAAACTCGTAGTAGCCCACAATGCATTGTAGTTCATTGAGTCGATTGGTCAGTTTTTCAAGGCCATTTTGGCCTTGTGTTTTGGAAATTACTATGCAAATTTATTCTGACGTCAGGAAATTTAGAGTTCTCGACCTATTACTTGTTCATTGAATAAGTTTAAGGTTATTTCCCTTTGAACAGAAATATGGTCGAACATAGTACTCTAACATTAGATATGATTTAATCACTAAAAATAGTTCTCTAAAATTAGATATGATGTAACACAATGTTATATCTATTGTCAAATTATAATCAAATATAATTAAAAGGTCCAATTTTTTTCTTTCATTTGTCACAAACTAATATAGATCTGCAACTTTTCTATCCATGCCAACAACTTTAAATGTAATGAAATATATCCTTTAATAAAAATAGATTATTATCTAATTAGAGGAGTTCACTTCATAAAATTATATATGTAACATTCAGAAAATAAGTTTATAAAGAATAAAAAACAAACCTACCATAAAATTCTTCAAACAATTTACCAACATTTGACCAGAGAAACGAGAAAAAAACATAAAATGTCATTTATCATTTAAACAATGTCTTTTAAAAATCTTTAAAAAAATTAGTTATTTCCCTTTGTACAGAAATGAATTAAACCATCAAAAATTGAATTCTTGGGAAAGGGCTATAACTGAACATCAAGAAAAGCTAAAATCATGAAAATTGACCTTGACCTTCATTTAGCCACAGGAAACAACATCTAAATTTGAAAAAAATTCTTTAAAGCGTTTTCTTGTAAATGAATGGACACTAATTAGCAGCCACCTGCCCGCACGACAGCTGTACATCCAAAAATCGATAACTGATTTTTACTTCAAAAATCTGGTTAAAAACCCATACTGTATAGCATGTATAGTCAGCTATAAAGGCCCCAACATGAAAAAATATGAAACTATTCAATTGAGAAAACTTAAGCCTAATTTATAACAAATCTATTTACGAAAAACAAATATGACAGACAAGAACCAGTGATAGCCACTGAACAACAAGCTCCCGACATGGGAGAGGCACATAAAGAATGAGGAGGGGTTAAATATGTTTGTATACAGGAGTTGTAATTTTATGATAAATACATTAATTAATGTTGTAATCATGATGTCACATTACTATTAAATATTGAAATTGATAAAATCGGTATTTTGATTATCATCTAACCATGTCCTTTTATTACATTCTACCGTATACAAGTAAATTAGATAAACTTTATAACAAAGTTACTCTTTTTTAAATAGATACTGTAAAAATGATGTACACATTTTGCTTACATTTTAGAAAGAAAATAAATTCAAATTAAAAAAATCCAACCTGCTGTATCTCAAAAATGACACTGACTGAATCTGAATATACTGCACGTCTGTATCTTTCTGTACAGTTTATAGACAACATGGGTCACATGACATAGGTCACATGACTTTTAAGAAGAAAAACTTACCTCATCCGAACTTGCACTTATATCCTGTAAAAGAAAATAAAATCATTGTATATTTGTCAACGGACACAAACTAATATAGATCTGCAACTTCTCCATGCCAACAACTTTAAATGTAATGAAATATATCCTTTAATAAAAATAGATTATTATCTAATTAGAGGAGTTCACTTCATAAAATTATATATGTATAACATTCAGAAAATTCTTCAAACAATTTACCAACATTTGACCAAAGAAACAAGAAAAAAACTTAAAATGTCATTTATCCCTTATACAATGTCAATTGAAAATGTTTTAAAAAATTTGTTATTTCCCTTTGAAATTCTGTTCACTGTAACATTACTGATTTCTCCTGTTCTCCCCCTGAGAATACTGCACTCCTGTATCTTTATGTACAGTTTACAGACAACATAGGTCACATGACATAGGTCACATGACATAGGTCACATGACACTGACTCTGAGAATACTGCACGCCTGTATCTTTATGTACAGTTTATAGACAACATAAGTCACATGCCCATTGATTTTTAAGAAGAAACTCTTACCTTATTCCAACTTGCCATTTTATATATATATCTTGAAAAAGAAAAACACAATGTCATTGATAATGGCTGGTGCCCCTTAGTGTCTAGTGATAATTTTTGGTATCACTCTTGTGAATGTCCTACAATATCTTACGTTTATTTTTTTTGTCTCCTGGAATTTTGTATATTGAAATTCTGTTCACTGTAGTCATTTTGATTTCTCCTGTTCTCCCCCCTGAGAATACTGCACACCTGTATCTTTATATACAGTTTATAAACAACATAGGTCACATGACATAGGTAACATGACAATGAATTTTAGGAAGAAAAACTTACCTCATCCCAACTTGCCATTATATCCTGTAAAAGAAAATGAAATCATTGTATATTTATAAAAATAAGGAGATATGATTTCCAATGAGACAATTATCCACTTAAGTTCAAATGAAGTGGATGTAAGCAATTATAGGCAATGGTACGGTCCTCAACAATAAGAACAAGAGGCTGTCAAGTGACACAAACTTATATAGATCTGCAACTTCTCTATCCATGCCAACAACTTTAAATGTAATGAAATATATCCTTTAATAAAAATAGATTACTATCTAATTAGAGGAGTTCACTTCATAAAATTATATACATATAACATTCAGAAAATTCTTCAAACAATTTACCAACATTTGACCAAAGAAAGGAGAGAAAAAACATAAAATGTCATTTATCATTTATACAATGTCTTTTAAAAATGTTTTAAAAAATTAGTTATTTCCCTTTGGAATTCTGTTCACTGTAGTAATGTTGATTTCTCCTGTTCTCCCCTGAGAATACTGCACTCCTGTATCTTTATGTACAGTTTATAGACAACATAGGTCACATGACATAGGTCGCATGACATAGGTCGCATGACATAGATCATATGACATAGGTCATATGACTAAGATCACATGACATAGGTCACATGACACTGACTGACTAAGAAAACTGCACGTCTGTATCTTTATGTAGTTTATAGAAAACATAGGTCACATGACATAGGTCATGTGACACTGACTGACTCTTAGAATACTTATTTAACACACTTGTATCTTTTATGTACAGTTTATAGACAACATAGGTCACATGACACTAACTGACTCTGAAAATACTGCAAGCCTGTATCTTTATGTACAGTTTATAGACGATATACATGTAGGTCACATGACATATGTCACATGACACTGACTGAATCTGAGAATACTGCACGCCTGTAACTTTATGTACATTTTATAGACAACATAAGTCACATGACCATTGATTTTTAAGAAGAAAATCTTACCTTATTCCAACTTGCTTTTAAATCTTGAAAAAGAAAAACACAATTTCATTGACAATGGCATGTGCGCCCTTAGTTTCTAGCGATAATTTTTGGTACCACTCTACAGTACTGAGAAAGGAAATTATCAGTTAGTAAGATCAAAGGAAAATTTCGTAAAATAGCGATAATTTTGTATATTGAAATTCTGTTCACTGTAGTCATTTTAATTTCCCCTATTCTCCCTCTGACTGACTCTGAGAATACTACACTCCTGTATCTTTATGTACAATTTATAGACAGCACAGGTCACATGACATAGGTCACACGACAGTGACTGACTCTGAGAATACTACTCCTGTATCTTTATGTACAATTTATAGACAACATAGGTCACATGACATAGGTCACATGACACTGACTGACTCTGAGAATACTACTCCTGTATCTTTATGTACCTTATATAGACAACATAGGTCACATGACTCTGACTGACTCTGAGAATACTACACTTCTGTATCTTTATGTACAATTTATAGACAACACAGGTCACATGACATAGGTCACATGACATAGGTCACATGACACTGACTGACTCTGAGAATACTACTCCTGTATCTTTATGTACCTTATATAGACAACATAGGTCACATGACACTGACGGACTCTGAGAATACTACACTTCTGTATCTTTATGTACAATTTATAGACAACATAGGTCAAATGACATAGGTCACATGACATAGGTCACATGACATAGGTCACATGACATAGGTCACATGACACTGACTCTGAGAATACTACACCTCTGTATCTTTATGTACAATTTATAGACAACATAGGTAACATGACCATTGAATTTAAAGAAGAAAATCTTACCTTATCCCAACTTGCCATTATATCCTGTAAAAGAAAAAACACAACATTTTATCATGTTTGTACACAAGAGTTGTAATTTGAAGAGAAATATTTTTAACTACAAGAAACAAAAAAACATGAAATAAGATTTTTTTTTTATAAATCATAAGCATAATCATGAAAATTATTGGAAGTTTGATCTGTTCTGTTTTGTTAAAGTTTGATAAAGGGGGTTCTACATTTGACTTCATTACAGTAAAAACACATTCAAAATAAAACACAATTTTTCAGCTGTGCATGTGGAACAAATAATGGTTTCAGGGGTGTGGAAATGCTATGCCCAACTGGCCCGACTTGTACAGTTGACCAACCGGACAAGAAATTTTTTGTGTCTGTTCACCGTGGACAAGTAAAAAAAGGATGCTTGACATTGACTTGTTGATTTATATAATCATATAAAAAAGTCCCCAAAATCCATTCACAAAAGTATAATAAATATCAAATAAACGGACGAAAACAACATGTTTTAGTAAAACTCCATCAATGATCAAGACAGATCGATTATCAAACAAAAAAATAGATATGGGGATCCGGGTTTCATTCATATTCTGTGATTTTTTTCCCATTGATCTGAGATTGTTGATCAGGTTATAGAAACAGTACACCGGAAACGGTAATTATTAATTTGAAAGATTTATTTCTCAAGAATGAAAACTAAATGACCGGATGAGATGGATAAGCATCTTAAGATAGGTCATCGCTCGGAAGTCAAGAATCGGAAATCAAGAATCGGAAATCAGAGGCGGCAAAGCGCAAATATCATGAAACAAGAGGCTCTCAAGAGCCTGAATCACTCACCTTAATTTTGTTGGTTAAATCTCTCATCAATGATTATTTTGGCTTTTCAATTTATACATGTTCTTTCAATCGTATTATTTTCTTCAAAAGCAAAAAAAAAAATCATTTTCTCCTTTGTTCTATTTTAGCCATAGGAGCTATGATTCTTGACATACAAGGAAATAAAATATAAAATTTATACTAGATACTCTGAAACTCATTTAGCATAAGTTTGGCTGAAATTGATACAGCAGTTTCATAGGAGAAGATTTTGTAAAGTCAACATGATGAACAAATTGTGAAAAAAAGTCTTTAAAGGGCAATAACTCCTTAAGGGGTCAATTGACAATTTTGGTCAAATTGACTTATTTGTAGATCTTACTTTGTTTAACATTTTTGCTATTAACAGTTTATCTGTATCTATAATAATATTCAAGATAATAACCAAAAACTGCAAAATTTCTTTAAAATCATCAATTCAGGGGCATTATACCTGAAAAAACAGTTACCCAATTCGGCTGAAAATTTCAGGACAGATAGACCTTGACCTAATAAATACTTTAACTTCTTGTCTTATTTGCTCTAAATGCTGGAGTTTTTGAGATATAAGCCAAAAACAGCATTTTACCCTGTGTTCTATTTTTAGCCATGACGGCCATGTTTTTTGACGAAATAGAAAATAAAAGACAACCTTTATTTTATACACCCTACTGATCATTTAGTTGAAGTTTAGTTGAATTTGGTTGAGTAGTTTTAGAGGAGAAGATTTTTTAAAGTTAGCAAATATGATGAACAAATTGTGAAAAATTGTAATTAAAGGACAATAACCCCTTAAGGGGTCAATTGACAATTTTGGTCATATTAACTTTTTTGTAGATCTTACTTTGCTGATCATTTTTGCTGTTTACAGTTTATCTTTATCTATAATAATATTCAAGATGACCAAAAACGGCAAAATTTCCTTAAAATTACCAATTAAGTGGCAGCAACCCAACAATGGGTTGTTTGATTCATCAGAACATTTCAGGGCTGATAGATCTTGACCTAATAAACATTTTTACCCCATGTCAGATTTGCTCTAAATGCTTTCGTTTTTGAGATATAAGCCCAAAACTGCATTTTACCCCCATGTTCTATTTTTAGCCATGGCGGCCATGTTTTTTGACGGATCAAAAATCGAAGCACAAACTTTGTGCAGGATAATCTAAGGAACAATCACGCTAAGTTTTATCCAAATCCATTCAGTAGTTTCAGAGGAGAATATGTTTGAAAAATTGTTAACGACGACAGACGACGACGACGGACGCCAAGTGATGAGAAAAGCTCACATTTCCTTTTAGGAAAGGTGAGCTAAAAAACTAGAGGCTCTAAAGAGCCTGTGTCGCTTACCTTGGTCTATGTGAATATTAAACAAAGGATGCAGATGGATTCATGACAACTTTGTGTTTTGGTGATGGTAATATGTTTGTACATCTTACTTTACTGAACATTTTTGCTGCTAACAATATCTCTATCTATAATGAACTTGGCCTAGTAGTTTTAGTAGAAAATGTTAGTAAAAATTTACAAATTTTATGAAAATTGTTTAAAGTTGACTATAAAGGACAATAACTCCTTAGGGGGTCAGTTGACCATTTTGGTCATGTTGACTAATTTTAAGGTATCACTTTGCTGTACATTATTGCTGTTTACAGTTTATCTCTATCTAATCCAGATTTGCTTTAAATGCTTTGATTTTTGTGTTACAAGCCAAAAACTGCATTTTCACTTTGTTCTATTTTTAGCCGTGGCGGCCATCTTGGTTGGATTGCTGGGTCATCGGACACATTTTACAAACTTGTTACCCCAAAGATGATTGTGGCCAAATTTGGATTTATTTGGCCAGGTAGTTTCAGAGGAGAAGATTTTTGTAAAAGATTACAAAGATTTACGAAAAATGGTTAGAAATTGACTATAAAGGGCAATAACTCCTAAAGGGGTCAACTGACCATTTTGGTCATTTTGACTTATTTGTAAATCTTACTTTGCTGAACATTATTGCTGTTTACAGTTTATCTCTATCTATTATAAGATTCAAGATAATAACCATAAACAACAAAATTTCCTTAAAATTATGAAATCAGGGGCAGCAACCCAACAACGGGTTGTCCAAAACATCTGAAAATTTCAGGGCAGATAGATCTTGACCTGATAAACAATTTTACCCCGTGTCAGATTTGCTCTAAATGCTTTTGTTTTTGAGTTATAAGCCAAAAACTGTATTTTACCCCTATGTTCTATTTTAGCCATGGCGGTCATCTTGGATGGTTGGCCAGGTCACCGGACACATTTTTTAAACTAGATACCCCAATGATGATTATGGCCAAGTTTGGTGTAATTTTACCCAGTAGTTTCAGAGGAGAAGATTTTCGGAAAAGCTAACGACGGACGACGACGACAGACGATGCCGGACGACGGACGCCAAGTGATGAGAAAAGCTCACTTGGCCCTTTGGGCCAGGTGAGCTAAAAATGAATAGGATTTTAAAGTTCTATAAAATTTTGATTTCGCTTCTAAAGGTATCGAAAATAAATCTCAAATTTACAATTGGTCCACCAAAAGTTTTTGGGGTGTAAAAGGAGGGGTGCAAACAACAGATTAAGTAATTAATCAATTATTTGGTTTTCATCCCTTCATTAACTTTAAAACTTTGCACTGGCTTACAGTGAAGAAAATATAAGCCATGATATATATAATCTCCCAGGTTCATGTAAGCTAGCATTGATAAACATTACAATTTTGGCCTCTTGATTCTTTAATTTAGAGCTATTTTTTTTTATCTTTATATTACTGATGTGTACATTGACATCACCTTGCACAATTTATACGCTATACAATGTCTAGATATAGCTAAAGGTTAAATTCAATAGGATATAGCTTGAAAACATTCAGGGTTGCTAAGGACTTCCTTTACATCAATCCATTTGAATCTATTTTGAATCATATACATATACCAACATGACCAATGTTTGAAAAAATTCTGTGGATTAATAATATAGAATAATGACCATGTAAAAACTTTGTGGATTAATAAAATAGAATAACGACCATGTAAAAATTCTTGCCAAATTTCATCAGTTTCCCTTATATATAATTCTATTTATTTTTGGCATATTATATTGTTATTTTCAAAATATCGTGTTTCAAAAAAGACGGTTAATCCCTTTTTTTATTTCATTTTCTGGTGTATTTTTTACAAGCCGAATCCAAATATGTGATAATTAAATAAATGGGGAATGTTTTCATGTGACACAGATCATGCAGATGATGTCCCGCTTGCATATCATATACATTATTAAGGGGTATAACTGTAGAACAGTAATATTGACACCCCTAAAATTCAAACTTGATCTGTGTTTTGTGGTAATAAACATTGTGTATAAGTTTCATACATTTGGTTGAGGCAAACTAAAGTAAGAGAACAAAAATGAAAATTCAGCAATTTTTCCATTTGTAAAGGGGCATAACTCTAAAAACATGTTAATTACCCAATGTGAAATCTGTTGGCCAGAGTTCTGCAATTGTCAGTAAGGGATTACACGTGGGCCTTCGTCAAACTCATGCACTTTCAGCATGTTATTGTACAGTCTGTCTTCATGGCCTTTATGTCACTTTATATTATATATACATTTTTACCCAATCTGCCACCAGTCAATTAGCCTGATAAGAATCTACAAATAAAGATTATATAAAATGTTAAACATGTAAATTATCATTGATATGGTCATAATTATAACTTTGAATTTTTGAAATACTACGGCTTTTCTACCTCAGGAATAGATTATCTTAGCTGTATTTGGCAAAACTTTTAGGAATTTTTGGTCCTCAATGGTCTTAAACTTCGTACTTGATTTGGCCTTTTTAACTTTTATTTTATTCGAGTGTCACTGATGAGTCTTTTGTAGACGAAACGCGCGTCTGGCACAAATACAAAATTTCAATCCTGGTATCTTTGATAAGTTTATTTATAAAGAGATGTAAACCTGTAAATAAACCCAACAAAATCCTGGGTCCAATATTATAAAATGTAATTTTAAGAATGGAATGCCAATAAAATTCACTAACAATACAGTGAAGGTCATACAGTTCCCTCGTAAAACAGATTTTATAAAGAACATTGTGTACTTTTTTAAACAAAATTTCTTGATTGCAGGTGCATATATAGTGGTAGTACTTGTATTACCAAGGAAAAATGAGGTATTTTTCCTTAGCAATATTTTTGAATAGTTTTGTATAAAATAAATCTATATTTCTATTACTATATTGAAAGAATTTAAGTGTTAGAAAATCAACATGCCAAAAATGAGTAAGGGCTTATTGCAAATATTTCACATCTAAAGAAAACATAATTAGAATGTCTTTCTTAATTCTGGATTAGGGATTAAGGTAAACTTGAGATAAAGCTCAGGGGTTAAGAAATCCGCTAGCCCGACGCCCGGGACTACAACATTTAGACCTCGGGCAAATAAAACTTGTAACCCAATATGCCCTACGGACATGTTGGCGTTTCTAACATAGAAAGTGGAAAATCCCCTCATCGCTTTTCTATCTTAGCCAATCAGATTCGATTACGTCATCCATCTTCCCAGAATTTGAACTCATTTTGTACAAGTTTTAAATTAGAACAAATAACTTTGGGTGGATCCCGTACTTTCAATATCGATGTGTAAGTACAGGAAGTGGTATTGTTCATTGCTTATGCAACCTGATTGTACCGCCTTCTGATTAATTTATTGTAATATAAATGTGAATCCCTTTTTGACAGCAGGAACCTGACTTTTGTCAGATATAAATTTGAAATATGTGCACATGTTATGGACGCCATTTTTTTTTGTTTAAAAACTGTGGAGAAGCGTCCAGAACCATGACCTTAACATTAACAGTCTTCAGAAAACTTAAACTTGATGCAATAATAGTTCATCAATCATGATTATCTTCAATGATATTCAAATGAATTCGATTTTTAAAAAAATAAAATTTATAACAAATACAGTTTCAGTTTAGAAACTGTGCTCAGGTTGTAATCTATTTATAGCCCACACTTTGCTTACCTGTGATAAATGTAAATATGGACATTACTGTACTACGTTTAGTAAACAATTATAAAAGATCCAAACTATGGATGGTGATATTTATTCACATACATATTCGAGGCTATTTAATTTATTTTAATAAATAGAATTTTAAAACTGAAAAGAAATATGAACATTACATAATTAACCAGCTGATGATTCTTTTATCTACCCATGTATAGCAGGGGTCAAGACTTGTATCATCTCCGGATTTGGTCATCTCTTATATCAGAATGTTCAATGAATTTTAATTATCGATTTTTTTTTGCTGATATAAGTTTTGGGTATCCAATTTGCAAAAAATCTACTGGACAATGGATAAAAACTGTTACATTTATAGAATTCATGGTTATTGCTGCAAACTCTGAATTTGTAAGGCATGAAAGGGCTAGCAGGTCAGTTTTGTTGGGCTAGTAGTTCTTCCAACAGGGCTAGTGAAATCCTGCTATCGATTATCCCTGGGCTAGTGAGCTTTAACAAAATTTCTTAACCCCTGAAGCTATACGCACCTTCAAAATATTACAATAAGACTGTAATTAGCTATTTCCTATTTAAGATAAAATAAAATAGAACTGTTATATTTTAGTTACATAGTTTTATACTTTAACTTTAGACGATAATTGATAAAAAGGTATCTAAGGGACCATATGTTGAATAGTAAGGTTTAGAATAGTTACCCTCCCCTTTTTGGGAGTTATGTATTTTGATTGGTCAAGTAACTAGGATATACATTAAATGATTATTGAAATTTGGGAGAATGAGTTTAGAAAGGAGACAGGTATATTAAATTTGTATAATTGAGTGGATTGGAGAATTTCCTTCTTTGTCACATTATGGTGACTTAATCGCATATGCGTATACCTGTATGACTTGTGCTGTAAATATGAATGTTTATCTATTCGAGAATAATCAATATACAGTCTTGATGACTAAGTCTTTTATTGACTTCTTGTGCGTTATATAAAGAAAACCAGACAATGCGATACCTATGCTCTACCATCACTATTCATGCAGAGTTAGTTCCCCTAGAAAATAAATGATCAGAACTGGGTCGCAGAAGGTCAGCTAGTTCCCCCACTTATTGACATGCGTCCAGCTCGGTCATACTTGTACACAAGACAGGCACATGATATCTTCTTCATATCTTTAATTCATGTTTCCGATTGCTCGAGTTAAAGGGGGGGCTAGATATGGGGAATTCTGTAATTCGAAGAGTGAAGCCTTTGGTTCACATACATGTACTTGTCTATTTGTTATATTACAGTGTTGTTGTTAAACAATTAATTAACATTGAAACTAATTCACATTTTCTGAAGATAAAAACCAATCACACCCACATCTATGATTAGTGAAACATTATTAAAATGTAATAAAATATAGCAGTCAGAGCTCAGACATAAATAAGTCTGAATCTGCTTTTGATTCATAGAAGTCTAAATTTGTAAGTTTTAGGATTTGTCTCCCTTACTGCAAGACAAAAAATGACTTTCTGTTCAAGGGACCCATTTGAAAACACATTGAATCATCCCTGTTAATTATCTAATTGAACATCCTTACTAAAAACAGATGTTTTACCTCATTAAGTGTGGTTCCAGGTGGTTGCATTGTAAGGTTAATTAACATTATCTCCGATTTTTTAGACTCTCATTCATAATTTTCTTTAGAAGACAAAGCATTGTCTTTCAATGTTGTCATTATTTGATTTAGACGCATGACCTTTTTATAAATATGCGTGGGTCTTGAAGTTAACCAATTTTGATAACTTATCGACTTGTAGGAGTCGATATTTGCAACGTTTTGATTCTGGTCAATAATTTCTTGCTTAACAATATTTTACTTATTAAAGTCATATTTTGTCTTGCATTAAAAGGAGATAAATCCTAAAACTTACAAATATAGACCTCTACGAGTCAAAAGCAGATTCAGACTTATTTATGTCTGAGCTCTGACTGTTGACTTGAATATTTCAGGAAATGTTTTCAATGATAATTTGTGAAATTATTTCCCATTATAATACATTTTTTTTTAAATATTTCGCTTTCATTTAAATACACTATTATTATTTCATAGTATTTTTAAAGGATAAGTTTTGTCAAATAACTATTCAATAAGTTAACTACCCAGATAGAATTTCACGGCAAAGGAAAAAATATCCCAGGGAAATATTTTCCTCTGGATAAAAAAAATAATAACAACTACTGTGACATTTTTTCCTCCGGATCAAATTTCACCCGGATATAATTTGGCATTACATGTATATGTCTAAACAAATGCTTTGGAGTTAAAAGAGAAGCTGTAATAACACCCTTTAGTTATTACAGACATACATGTACTTTTTCTGTAATAACATAGGTGTACTATGCATGATTGGAAAACTATGAACTGTTATATTTTTCTATAGTTGAGTATACATAAAGACAATAGTAATATCAATAGAACTTGTATACATTTAAATAAACTAATGATGTATGTATATTGTTCCTTTGAAACATGTACATGTAGCATACATATGTTATCACAGTTCTTTGATTTTTTAGTCCACAATAACCAGATAACAAATATATGTTATTTTTCTGTAATAACTCTATAAAGTTATATCCTTGACTGACTGAACCATAAAAATGAGGTCAACGTCAGGTGACAGCTGCCAGTTGGACATGTACATCTTATAATGATTCCATATACAAATAAATTGGGAATGTTTCCATGGGCATGATGGGACACAGAAGTTGCCCCCGCTTGCATATCATATAAAGTTATAAAGGGACATAACTGAAGAAGGGTAAAGGTAACTATCAAAATTTGGTTGAGGCTAACTTAAGTCAGAGAACAGAAACGAAAAATTCAGCACCTTTACCGTTTGTAAAGGGGCATAACTCTAGAACGGTTTAAGTGAAGCACCAAAATTCAAACTTGATCTGTCCTTTGTGAAAATAAGCATTGTGTATAAGTTTCATAACATTTGGTTGAGGCAAACTAAAGTTATAGAACGGATATCAACTTTGGGACCCACGGACATATGTAGGGACAGACGGACGCACAGACCGACAAGGGCATACATATAGTAGACCTATTAATTACAATATTTGAGATATATATGATAGATAGTTTATTCTCATAAACCATGAAGTACATAGATTACAGAGAAGTTAAAAACATGCATATGGACTTGACCCATACAAATTTAACCTTGCATGTTCACTGATCCATGAATAGAAAACTGTCTGACGGGCACTAGGACCCTGCAAGGTACGCACGTACCAAATATAGTTATCCAATTACTCATAATAAGAGAGAAATTAAGAATACTAATAATCTTAATTTTTTTTTTCAAGTAGTCACCGAACCATGAAAATGAGGTCAAGGACAATGGACATATGACAGACAGAAACTTCATTACATAAGGCATCTATATCCAAAGTACGAAGTATGAAGGATCCAGGTCTTCTACCTTCTGAAATATTCGGCTTTTAAGACGTCTGTTTACGATGAATCTGAATGTCTAAGGGACATAACTAAGTAATAATTTTTTACCTATACAAGTAAATAAAATTCACTTGTATAAGTATACTACAAATTTACTTAATAATATATAAGTATATTTTTTTTACTTCTTCAAGTAAATAAAAAGTACTTGAACAAGAAGTACCCTTGATTGTACATTATACAGGGAATTATTTGTACAGATTCTCATCGAACTATTTTCAACAAATTCGGCGGGGTCATCATATGATTTGCTTTATACAATACACAATGATACAGACATGACAGAGTTTATACAATACAGACATGACATAGTTTATACAATACAGACATGACAGAGTTTATTCAATACAGACATGACAGAGTTTATTCTGTGTATTGGATATTGTCAAAATGGCCAAATCCAACCCGCCACTGTAAGGATTAGGTGGACAACCCTGCCTTAACCAATGAATGGTAGACAAACCAAGAGAGAGTCCAGGAGAAGGGAAATCATTTGACAAAGACACACGTGGGACAAGAATGCCACACCATGTCTTAGATATATGATTTTTTATTAATTGTTATATGCTTTGAGCTAGCTGTCAATACCTGAGAATACTCTCAAATCTGTACAATGTGTTTTTGTTGTTGTAAGGGATTTGTAAATATGCTGTCAAGTCCGGTATGTTTATATATATAAGTGTTAAAAGTTTGTTTGCTTTATATCGATCTGATGAGTTAAGCCCTTTTCAACTAATTTCTAACCCTGCTCGCCACATTTGTAATGTGCCTGTCCAAAGTCAGTAGCCGGTAGTTTAGTAGTTGTCGTTGGTTCATGTCTGTCATATTTGTTTTTCGTAAATAGTTTTGTTGTAATTCATCAGTCCTGTCTCTCCCCCAACCATTATAAAAGAGGCATGTTTTTCTAGATTTTAAAATAAGCTCGGGATATAAAATCGGTACTCCATCACATATATTAAGTGTCATCTCTCAGACTTTGTGTTACGACCAAAGAGGGCGGGTAGTGTTATCCAACTCTGATATATTTATTTATGTAGTAAATAGTGATGAAACCTCACTCCCTTGATACGGTAAAGGGAGAAACCAAAGATCTAGTGAAAATGAGATAGATCGACAAAAAAAACCAAAAAAACAGCGACCTAGAACAGCACAGAATAACAGTGGTCACACAAACTCCGAAATATAAAGACAGATAAAATACCAAGACCTGTAAAACGAAAGAGGGACGAGGGTAAGGACTAAACAGTTGCAATAAGCACAAGTACCAACCCCAATATACTGAGACAAATATCCCACCTGAGAAGAATAATCGGAATCAAAACAGACAACCACAAATATTATAGAGAACCGAGTTGGTCTTTTTAGAGAAAATTTACCCATACACTTAAGACAGATGCATTGTCGGAATAAAGAGCTGTCGGAATAATGGGCTGTCGGAATAGTGGGCTGTCAGAGTAATGGGCTGTCGGAATAATGGTTGTCGGACTAAAGGGATGTCACACATACAAACAACATGAACAAGTCATCACTACTTTTGACAACAAATTTTGATATCATGCTAATAATACAATTAGGATTTTCCCGGATTCCCTGCTATTTTTTTTAGTAATTTCATGTGTCCCGCTCGACTTTTGTTTCGCGTTTTCACGCAAAATAATTTTACTTTTGCATGTCAAGTTTACCAAAAATCGGCCAATCCTGCATCACGCTAACTTAGTAAGACCCCAATGAGACCCACTGTGACGACTGAAAGGCGTTATTACATACATACATTGTTTCTTTGTAAAATAAAGGGTTATTTCAACACAATTCACGACAGGAGGAGATAACTCTATAAGAATTACCCCAATAACAGTATGCCTGTTATTTTCTGAAATAACTTGTTTAAGTTACATGTATTCTTTTGGTGGTATATAATAATGTAACAACTTTAATTAATATTGTCTCATACCTGTGGTTGAGGAACCTAACTTGATGTTAATAATCAGTTATTAACTTTTTTTTTATTTTCAAATATAAAGATTATATATTGTATCCACAATTTTGATTCTATACGCATTATAAATGAAGGTTCAGGCAAGCTTTTTAAAAAAGAAAACTTAAACAACAAAAAAATGTGACAAACATCAGCGCCGCCTGGTGTCTAAAAACTCTTACACTTTTCAAATGCACTTTTTAACTTACAAATTTGTTTCCATAAACAATTTTACCTTGAAGAAAATAAAATCACTTAGTTAAATGATTAATTAAACATTTCTTCTGTACTTGTTCATCTTTCATGAAGAACATTTCGTCTTAATGCGAGGAAGAAGAGATATGGAAACCCGTAAATATTTCCATCGACCTGCTGACCCGTGTCAAAAATGTCAAAAATATTTTTAAAATGAGCTAAAATAGTATGTCATTTCTTCACATGAGTCAAATATAACAGAAATATTTAAAACTTACCCTTAAAAGCCCTCGAAATGACGTATTCTTGGTGAAAAAGAATTTTTTGCAGTTTGTCGATAGCAGCAACGCGGAAGTTTTGTCAAAACGAGACACTGGAGATCGGGATTTGGACAAGTCGGACCAAGAAAACTCGGACCACTTTTAAAGAAACTCGGATTAGATTGAAAGACAAATCGGACCAGGTTGAAACAATGATTGAACCCATTTAAAACGTTTGATTCAATGGGAAAAGGGGGGTAGAGGACGTAAGACCCCCTGTTTGATCGCCAAAAATAATAAATAATTTGTCACGCTATATGTATATGTACTGGAAAATGCCTCCGCTATCCGAAGAACCCCTCGAAATCTGCGAGGGTACAGTGGCATCCATGTACACTCTCTATCGGCAGTGCCGTAACTACCTATGAGGCAGGGGAGGCAACTGCCGCCTCCCCCTGAATTTTCTAAACCAATTTTATTGTTTTTGAAGTAATAAAATGAAATATTGACAATATGTACACGAAGAACTTGAATTTATATTATAAATAACCCAATTTAACGTGATATGTGTCATTTTCCGGATTTTTGATCGATAGTGAACTGTTTCAGTATTTGTTTTATTTTATTTTTTACCGCGTGTGGCCGTCCGTCTGTTATTCAGTATTCGTACGAGAACACATGTATGAAACTTTGCTTTCGACAATTTTGAATAAAACTTAACTATTGAGGGGAATATGAGGGGTTCTGATTCTGAAATCCCCGGCTTAAAAACACGAAATCCCGAAATTCCGGGCTTAAAAACACGAAATCCCAAGGTCTCGAAATTTGAATAAAGAATTCCTGGATCCCGAAAGGGTCAATCCCGAAACCCCGAGCTTAAAAACACCCGATCCCGGAGTCCCGATAAAGGTCATACCCCCCCCCCCCTCCTCACTATTCACATTTCTTTAGAGGCTCAATAAAGCAGAGGAAGTTCCCTATGTAGTGTGAATCGGCTGAATCAGCTGTTGGATCATTTTTTTAACGTCTCCCGATCGTACGAGAACATTTTGGTCAATGCCTTAGTAGTTAAACACTCCGATTCGTTGTAGCAGGGACTTTCTATACTAATGAAGTATACTAGTATAGAAACTTTTAAAGTCCCTGGTTGTAGTTAAATACATGCATGTCTGTTCAGCTTTCAACAATATTGAAATTCAAGGTCCTCGATAAAATAGAAATCTTGCGTTCTAAGATATCGCTTTATGTGTTTTTTTAACTTACCAGTTTGATTTCTAACAAAAATATCTTTAAATACAGATGATATTTTTTTGATAAAATTTGTTTCCAGGATACAGCAATACTGCTGTTTCTTAAAGTTAGGAAATCAAAGGAAAACGGGTCATTTTTAGCCACTGATTTTATTGAGAGAAAAACCGCGGTCACAATGTATTTAATGTAAATAATTAAAGGTCAAAGTACGGCCTTCAAGACGGAGCCTTGGCTCACCCCGAACAGCAATCTCAGTTTTGTTTGCATTAAAATTGCTTCCAGGTTCAAGCAATACTGATGTTTCTTTAAGTAATTAGGAAATCGAAGGAAAACGGACTTTTTAAGCCATTTTACTGAAAAAAATTCTCGGCGGGGGATGCGCCCCCTAACCCCCCTCTCATGGGGCCTCAATCAGCGACCCCAAACCCCTGCCTCCCTTGAATTCGAACCCTAGTTACGGCCCTGATCGGAAATAATGGAGATGTGTCAAAAAGTAAATTTATACGACAATTATTTTTACAAGGACAATCATTCTCCACCCAACACAACGTGAGTGCTAGGCCACCGGGAAGTCTGTTATTATGGTGGAGGAAGCCGAATAATTCTAGTCAAATCGGCACCTGGTTCAATCGGCACCTGGTCAAGTCGGCACCCGGTATAGTCAATTCGGCACCCGATGTAGTCATTTCGGCACCCATGTTGAATATGTTACTATATATCTTTTTTTCAGTATTTTAAATGCCGATTTAACCTGGTGCCCATTAGACTTTTTCTATAGGTGCCGATTTGACTTGTACCCGAAGCCGAAGTACTCGGAGAAAACCACCGGGCCACTCGGTGGAAACAGACAAACCAGAGAGATATACTGATGTACTGATATTTTTAGCACCCCGAGTGAGAATCGAACTCGGGACCTTCAGCACTGTAGCCATCGGTCTTAACCATAACAGAAGGGGGGGGGGGCAGGACCTTTTTAGGAACGTCGGGAACGGGTGTTTTTAAGCTCGGGATTTCGGGATTGACCCTTCCGGGATCCGGGAATTCTTTTTTCGAATTTCGGGATGTCGGGATTTGAATTTATTTAAATTCGGGACCTCGGGATTTCATGTTTTTAAGCCCGGGATTTCGGGATCAGGACCCCCCCCCCCCTCATTACACCACGAACTCACATAAAAATATATAAATGTTTAGTAAAAAAACGTCAAAATTTTTTTTTAAAACTATTTGACAAAATTTCAGTAGTTTGATGTATGCACATTGCTCATTGGCACTCATACCACAGTTTCTTAATACTTTGTCACCTCAGTGAGGGTCTGGAATGGGGGAGGAGGATGTCGTAGAACAACTGATTCAACTCAGTGACACATGTAAATTCAGAAAGTTAATTAGCAATGTTTTTTGTAGAATAGTATATTTGTTTTCTACAAGTTCAACGTGTATGCGAAAACAGTCATGTACGTGCATTTCATTTTCTTGTTGGCTTTATTTTAAGAAAAAAATAATTGACGTGTTCCCTTGGGAAATGCAGGAATTTTCACTTCCGCACACAAAAGTCTTAACACTTTCTGATATGTCAAATCCTCTGTTTGCTAAGAATTTATCTCCTGGTAAAAGTTTCGTTAACAGTGGACAATTTTAAGTTATTTTCTGTTTACTAGATCGTCCACCCTCACGTTCATCCAACCTTTAGACAGACGGTATACAAGAGGGTGTTGGTGGGGTATAAAGAATAGAGTAAAATGGGCAAAATAGAGAATAGAGAATAATGGAGAGCTAAAATATAATGAACAGCTGCAAAATTTCAAGAATTGGGTAAACATATACTGATTACAGAAAAGAACAATGTTCTGTCAGAATGCAGTTATCAAGTTATTACAGAATAGCCATTATTGTTAAAGATAAAGAATAACAAGCGAAAACAAATTAAAGAATAAAGAAATGAACAGGGACCCTAATCAACCGTTAACCAACATATAATGACACAGATAAACAAATCAAAAACTTCACAGTTACTTGACAAGGTCTCAGCACAGCCAAGTAAATTCTAAGGTCTCTATAAAAAACAGCAAAAACAATGTCACAAATCTAGAAAACTTTCCATGTCACAAAAATATGTAACTTTACGCTGTCACAGAAATATGTAACTTAACGCTGTGACAGAAAAATGTAACTTTACCCTGTCACAGAAATATGTAACTTTACCCTGTCACAGAAATATGTAACTTTACCCTGTTACAGAAATATGTAACTTGACCCCGTCACAGAAATATGTAACTTTACCCCGTCACATAAATATGTAACTTTACCCTGACACAGAAATATGCAACTTTACCCTGACACAGAAATGTGTAACTTTACCCTGTCACAAAAATATGTAACTTTACCCTGACACAGAAATGTGTAACTTTACCCTGACACAGCAATGTGTAATTTTACCCCGTCACAGAAATATGTAACTTTACCCTGACACAGAAATGTGTAACTTTACCCTGACACAGAAATATATAACTTTACCCTGACACAGAAATGTGTAACTTTACCCTGACACAGAAATATGTTACTTTACCCTGACACAGAAATGTGTAACTTTACCCCGTCACAGAAATGTGTAACTTTACCCTGACACAGAAATGTGTAACTTTACCGTGTCACAGAAATGTGTAACTTTACCCTGACACAGAAATATGTAACTTTACCCTGACACAGAAATATGTAACTTTACCCTGACACAGAAATGTGTAACTTTACCCTGACACAGAAATATGTAACTTTACCCTGACACAGAAATGTGTAACTTTAACCTGACATAGAAATATGTAACTTTACCCTGACACAGAAATGTGTAACTTTAACCTGACACAGAAATATGAAACTTTACCCTGACACAGAAATATGTAACTTTACCCTGTCACAGAAATGTGTAACTTCACCCTGACACAGAAATATGTAACTTTACCCTGACACAGAAATGTGTAACTTTACCCTGTCACAGAAATGTGTAACTTTACCCTGACACAGAAATATGTAACTTTACCCTGACACAGAAATGTGTAACTTTAACCTGACACAGAAATATGTTACTTTACCCTGACACAGAACTGTGTAACTTTACCCTGACACAGAAATATATAACTTTACCCTGACACAGAAATATGTAACTTTACCCTGACACAGAAATATGTAACTTTACCCTGACACAGAAATTGGTAAATACACATGGTCAAAAACATATGTAACATCTGTCACGGTAAGATAAACTGTAAATTTACCATGTCACAGAAATATGCAACTTTCCGCTGTCACTGACATCATTTTGTAAATGCACCTTGTCACAAACATAGGTAGCTACTCTGTAAAAAAAAAACTGTAAATTTGCCCGGTCACAGAAATGTGTAACTAATTAAATGTACTCCGTCACTGAAATATGATAACTCAACCCTGTCACATAAATTTGCGAATGCACCATGTCACAAGCATATGTACGTGTAGCTACTTTGTAAAACAAGTTGTTCTCTTAAAAAAAAAAAGCAATACGTGAACCCAAAACCGCTGACGGCTGGGTCACCAAAAGATTGTTGCTGAATTTTTATTTGCTTTTGAAGTGAAATAAATGACTGTGATTAGAAGAAGTCAGTTGAGAGTGAATATTTACATCTACGTTTTGAATATACATTTTAAAGCTAGACTATTTTATTAAGTACTTCGGAATGTACATAATTTTTCCGATGATGATCCTTTTGCAAATCCAAATTTCTACAAACCGGATGACTTATGCAAATTGCACAAACCAATCGCAATATAAATTTATGCACCCAGTTTGCTTTATAATCTGGAATTCTGCATGCATTTACTTTATCTATCATATCTTTATATTTTATTTCATGCAAGGACCTTCCTGTTCTCAACTCGTTATTGAAGTTGTCTGTACTCATGGTTATGTTAATTGTATAGATAAATCTAAAGTCCAATTTCCATGTGCAGTGGCGGATGCAGGAATTTTCGAAAGGGGGGGGGGGTGCTAGCCCAGGGCAAAGAGGGGGGGTGCAAAACATATGTCCCGATTCAAATGCATTAATCGGCCAAAACAAAGGGGGTGCGCACCCCCGGAACCCCCCCTCTGGATCCGCCACTGATGTGCAATGAAACTTGTGGCATGTAACTGATTGGGACATCTTATTAAGAGACTTTTTTGGGTCTAATAAATTAAGTTAGTAATTATGACCGTGCATGCAAGTCACATGTCAATCTCTTACAGCCGTGTCCTAAATTTAGATAAGAAAAACGAAAATGCACATTCACGAGTAAAATTAGTATAATTGATTTTTTTCAGAACTCAAACCGATAGTGTGCGTTTGAAATGCGATCTATAATGTGAAAGAATCAAGACGTGAAGGATAGTTGGGCAACACAGTGAATACAATTTTCAAAACTGTACCATAGTACACTGTTACGGCCAGAAATCGCCTTTAAATTGTAGCCAACAAAAGACACAAATCAATAGTAAAATTTAACAATATTTATTATACAAAAGTTTACAAGAAGTATTTTACAAATATAAATGTTAACTTAACTGTCAAAATATGAGTCCACTCTTTTATCTGTATCCGGAAATCTTTCGGAATCCAATCTGAATATTATGTTCACTACTAAGGTCACAATCTAGTATGATGTTGTTTGTAGAATAAAAGTGTCAATCCAAATGCTGTGAATACTAATGTCTATCAATGTCTATGTCCAAGTTTAATTATGAGAGGTTAACTTTAGTGTCTGTATATATAGTGTTGTCATGGAAAATTCTAGAACACTCTATAATGGAACATTGTGGAAAATCCTGGAAAGTTACAACGGAAGTGTCTGGAATAATGTAGAAGTTTAAATTACGCATCGTTTATAAGGATCATTCTAGAAAGTTCCAATCATTCTGTGAATGTTCCAGTGATTCCTAAACTGCACAGTTATAAGATTATTTGGTAAACAACTATCAGGCCATACAACACAAATTAGGCCAACATAAATAACATAATAATTACAATATCATAACACCTCCCCCCTTAAAAGAAGTTTTAGTGTAACAAAAACTTATCATGAATAATATGAACAAAAATACATAATACATACAAAGTGATTTAATAAGCTCTAGATAAAGCATCAGCTATTACATTATCTTTACCCTTAATATGTTTTACAATTACATCATATTCCTGTAACAATAAACTCCACCTAGTCAACCTCTGATTATTGTTTCTCATTTTATGCATGAAGGTGAGAGGATTATGATCAGTATAAACAAGAATAGGATATACAGTGGGATTTAAATATACATCAAAATGTTGAAGTGCTGACAACATTGCAAAACACTCTTTTTCAATAGTTGAATAATTTTTCTGATGTTTATCTAATTTCTTAGAAAAATATGATATAGGTTTTTCAACATTATCATTGCTCTTGATATAAAACAGCTCCTATTCCTACATCGCTTGCATCAACAGCAAGTTTAAATTGTTTTTCAAAGTCTGGAGTAATCAGAACTGGACAATAATTAAAAGTGATTTGCTATTTTCAAAAGCTTTTTGACAATTTTCGCTCCAGATAAATTTAGAATCTTTCCGTAAAAGATGAGTCAATGGTTGAAAAACAGTAGCAAAATTTGAACAAAATTTTCTGTAAAATCCAATCATGCCTAAATATCTCATAAGTTGTTTTTTATTTGTAGGAGGTGGAAATTTGGAAATAGCTTCCACTTTAGCCATAATAGGTTTTACTTGACCTTGGCCAACTGTATGCCCTAAATAATCAACAGTGGCCTGACAAAATTCACTTTTACCAAGATTAACAGTCAAATTTGATTTTGACAATCTATCAAAAGTATCATACAAATGTTTTAAATGCTGTTCCAAGCTATCACTACATACAATAAGATCATCAATATAAGCATAACAACAGTCTAAATCTTTTATAACATTATTGATCATTCTTTGAAATGTAGCTGGAGCACTTTTCATGCCAAATGGCATTACAGTATATTGAAATAAGCCATCTGGTGTAACAAAAGCTGATATTTCACGAGCTCTCTGTGTCAATGGAACTTGCCAATAACCTTTCAATAAATCAAATTTGCTCACAAATTTTGCTTGACCAATATTGTCAATACAATCGTCTATCCTTTGAATCGGATAGGAATCCGATTTTGAGACTGAATTTACTTTTCTGAAATCAGTCACGAAACGAAAAGTTTTATCTGGTTTTGGCACAAGGAGACAAGGAGAGCTCCATTCACTGTTACTCGGCTCAATAATATCATTGTCAAGCATATATTTAATTTCTTTTCTCATAACTTCAAGTTTGAGTGGATTGAGCCTGTAAGGATGTTGCTTAATTGGAGAAGCATCTCCGACATCAACATCATGACAAACATCAGTGGTTTTGTTTGGCACATCTGGAAAAAGATTTTTAAAAGAAAATACCAAATTTTTTATTTCTTCTCTACGATCAAAAGACAGATGTGCAAGTTTTGAATCTAAATTTTTGAATTTTTCAATCTAACTGTCTCTTCCATAGTTTTACAACTAAAAGTTGGTTCAATTACATCTGGTTTGTCATGATTGTTCTCAAATTTAACCATGCCTAAATTGGCAACTGGTTTACTATCACATAGTACATTAGTACGCTCAAAATATGGTTTTAACATATTAATATGACACACTCTATCTTGTTTGCGCCGACCTGGAGTTTTTACAATATAATTCAAATCATTAATTTTACTCTCTATTGTATAAAGACCACAATATTTAGCCTGTAAAGGATGTCCAGGGACAGGCAGAAATACAAGCACCTTATCACCAGGCTCAAAAACTCTGTCCCTGGCAGCTTTATCATACCATATTTTCATCTTGTTCTGTACATTTTTTAAGTTTTTCTGAGCAATTTGACAAGCAGTATACAATTTTTCTTTAAATCTAGATACATAGTCTAAAAGATTCAAGTCAGTATGTTCAGTAAGCCACTTTTCCTTAATCAATTTTAACGGTCCCCTTACAGTATGACCAAATACCAACTCAAAGGGACTAAATCCAAGGGATTCTTGAACAGCCTCTCGAACCGCAAAAAGTAGAAAGTGAACTCCATCATCCCAGTCTCTGTCAAATTGAAGACAAACAGTTCTAATCATGTTCTTCAATGTTTGATGAAAACGTTCTAAGGCACCTTGAGATTCTGGATGATAAGCACTTGATCTGTACTGAGCAATCCCTAACTGGTATACGACTTGCTGAAATAAACCTGACATGAAATTTGATCCCTGGTCGGACTGTATAGACTTAGAAATCCTACTTATGTGAAAAATTTGATCAAAGCTTTGACGATAGTAGGTGTCTTGATATTTCTGAGCGGAATAGCTTCAGGAAAGCGGGTAGATGTACACATGATTGTCAATAAATATGCATTTGCAGTCTTGGTCTTTGGTAAAGGTCCAACACAGTCAATTAGAACTCTGCTGAATGGTTCGTCAAAGGCTGGAATAGGCAGAAGTGGTGCTGGTGGTATTTTCTGGTTAGGTTTACCAACAACCTGGCATAAATGGCATGATTTGCAGTATTCTGCGACATCATTTCTAAGTCTGGGCCAGTAGAAATGTTGCAATATTTTTAGGCAAGTCTTCCTTATACCTAAGTGCCCAGCCAAGGGGGTGTCATGGGCAAGACCAATAATTTCTTGCCTATAAACTTTAGGCACCACCACTTGGTATAGCACTCTCCATTCCTCCTCTGGGGTGGCATCAGGAAGCCTCCATTTCCTCATTAAAATGCCGTCCTGATGGTAATAGCATTCGGCCACTTTGTCTGCTTCCTCCTGTGGTTGAGCTCTCTGGCTGAGCTGAAGAACCTCAGGGTCTTTATGTTTTTCTTCAGATAAATTCTTTCGGTCTAATGAATGGCTGTTAACGTCTGGCCATGGCATAATAATATTCTTGTTAACACTAGGTGGTTTTGTAATGGCCTTTTCTGAGCTACCAGGACCTTCAATGTCAGCTATAAAAGTGTCAGAAAGGTCCATGTAATCAAACTTGTCTTCTTGCAAATTCTGATTTTGTTGTTTTCTAGCCATCGCCCTAGTAACAACACAACCTGGATACAATTCAGCATCATCTTCTGGTGATTTAACATCCACCACCGGTTCACTGGTAACAATTGGTTCAGCAACCACTTTGTTCCTAGCTAGATCATTTCCTAGCAATAATGTAACACCCTCAACAGGGAGATTAGGACGAACACCTACAACAACTGGTCCAGTTATCAAATCTGACTTCAAATAAATACGATGGAGAGGAACATCTATACAACATAACTCTACACCTTGTAACAAAACGGAGGCACCAACAGAAGTATTCTCGGACAAAGGCAACACACCTTCTAACAATAAAGTCTGAGAAGCTCCAGTGTCCCGTAAAATATTAATAGGCTGAAGAGTGGTATCATCAACATAGAAACAAACCCATCAGACATAAAGGGTTTGTATTCCTCCATGTAATCACAAAAACTGGACTTAAAACCCTGACGCGCAGGGCATTCCAATGTACTGGTAATATAAGGTGTCGTACAAGCACTGGTCTTCGGCTTATTATCTCGTTCATTCTTCTTCTGGAGTCTAAAACAATCAGCCATCAGGTGACCAATCTTCTTACAATAAGCACAAGTCAGTGACTTCTTCTCAAAAGTATCAAATTTTGGACTAGACATATTATAACTGGACTGACTCTTATTCTGTGCAACAGGCTTACTATCAGTACGCTCATTGTTTTGATTTTTGTAATTTCCACTGGAAGTATTGACATTTTGACCCTTGAAACTTCTTTTATGTGAAAGAGTATAATTATCTGAAATGACAGCTGCATCATGTATTGACTCAACAGTTTTGTCGTCTAAATGTGTTTTTAAGTCTAAATGAACACATAGTTTGAACTCTTCTAATAATATCAATTGTCTTAGGTTATCAAAATTGTTATCTGTTTTCTTTGACGTAAGCCATTTGTCAAATAGATCTTCTTTTTCCCGAGCAAATTCCACATATGTTTGTGAATCAAACTTTTTATAAGATCTAAATTTCTGTCTATATGCTTCTGGTACTAGCTCATAAACTTTCAAAACTTCCTGTTTTACCGTGTCATAATCGGAATTTTTTTCTGATGGAAGTGCGGAGTATATTTCAGCGGCCTTCCCCTCAAAAACACTTTGCAGCATCGTAGTCCAATACGGCATAGGCCATTTCAAATTGTTAGCAATTTTCTCAAACTGTGGAAAATATTTATCAACTGTTTTTTCACAAAATTTTGGAATCAAACGTATGTTTTTTTGCTGCATCAAAATAATCTGATTTCGAGTGAACTTTAGTGTTGCTTTCTTCTTTGACCATTTCAATTTTCAGTTTCTTCATCTCTAGCCTTTCCCTCATTTCAAGTTCTTTTAATTTCTCCCTCTCCTTCATTTCCAGTTCTTTTAATTTAAATTCATCTTCTTTTTCTTTTTTCTCCATTTCTAACCTTTCCTTCATTTCCAGTTCTGCCTGTTTTAATTTAAATTCATCTTCTTTTCTTTTCTCCATCTCCTTCATTTCCATTTCTTTTAATTTAAGTTCATGTTCTAATTCAAGCTGTTTTAACTTAAAGGCGTCAACATTTTCAACCTTAAGATCAAGAGCCTCTTCACCTAAAATTTCTTCGTCAACTAATTTGTCTATAACCAAATTTTTTATAATTTGTTTTCTCATAGATACTTTAAAAACTAATTTCAGTTGTTTAGCAAGCAACACTAGTTCCTCTTTCTTTAAATTGTCAAAACTCTCCAGGTCTGGCGTTTTCAAAAAATTTACCAGCATCAAATGCCATTTTGTAGAATTGTGTTGGCTAGTTATAATAAAAATATTAAACAAATTTTGAATAAAATATGTTCAGTATGCCGGACGAGCCCCCAATTTCTGTTACGGCCAGAAATCGCCTTTAAATTGTAGACAACAAAAGACACAAATCAATAGTAAAATTTAATAATATTTATTATACAAAAGTTTACAAGAAGTATTTTACAAATATAAATGTTAACTTAACTGTCAAAATATGAGTCCACTCTTTTATCTGTATCCGGAAATCTTTCGGAATCCAATCTGAATATTATGTTCACTACTAAGGTCACAATCTAGTATGATGTTGTTTGTAGAATAAAAGTGTCAATCCAAATGCTGTGAATACTAATGTCTATCAATGTCTATGTCCAAGTTTAATTATGAGAGTTTAACTTTAGTGTCTGTATATATATAGTGTTGTCATGGAAAATTCTAGAACACTCTATAATGGAACATTGTGGAAAATCCTGGAAAGTTACAACGGAAGTTTCTGGAATAACGTAGAAGTTTAAATTACGCATCGTTTATAAGGATCATTCTAGAAAGTTCCAATCATTCTGTGAATGTTCCAGTGATTCCTAAACTGCACAGTTATAAGATTAGTTGGTAAACAACTATCAGGCCATACAACACAAATTAGGCCAACATAAATAACATAATAATTACAATATCATAACAACACATATATATGTAGATGTTATAAGGTAATACTATTAAAACAAACAAACAAAAATCGGGTTGAAATTTTATAATAAACATACATTCTTGTCAGTAATTTTTTTTTCCAAAAATTTTGAATATATATACATGTAGTATCAATAAACACAAGCGTCAAGTATTGAAGGACGGACATTTTATTATTCAAATGAATCTATTTTTAAATTCTACCATTCCACTATAAGAACAGATTACTATACAAAATATCAGCAAAGACTTATAAATCCATACTTAAACAGTACAAAATAATAGCAATCGGAGATCAGACGGAGATCGACGGAATATAACGACTGACATTTTTCGGGTTAGTACTTTATTAAATTTTGTTATGATTATTGTATATTATTATTGGGACTATCATACTATTGTTACGTTTTTTTGTGAGCTGCAAGATTTACAATCTTTGTGAATTGAAAACACATAAGTATTTTTATTCACGACCGTTTAAAATTTAAATATTGCATTATTTTATCTTACTTTTACATTTTAAGGATATATTACAATACAAAAAAAAAATAACAATTACTTATCAAACCTTACTAAAACGATAGAAAATAGAAACATAGAAACATAAATATTATTGTTCATCAACATTTGTTTTGTATGATGCAAGGATTTATTTAGATTTAATTAGTATGCCTGTTTCATTTACACATGAATATTTAAAAATACTAAAGCAGAGTATCTTGTCATATAAATAATTATTTCTTAATTGCAACTCTAAATATTCTGACTTCAATTTTATATTTAGTTTCTACAGAAACATAGATACATGCACAGTATATATTTTGTACATATTTCTTTGATTTCTAATGAATTAATAAAATTGAATACTTTTGATAATAATATTTTCTTTCTGTTTTCCGATCTAATATAATACACATTTAAACCAGCCGAACGTTTTCTCCTTAGTCTATAATGAAAATGCACACGTGGATAAATCTTCAGATATAATTAGTTTACATGTTATCATGACAATGCATAATACTGACACGTTATAATTGACCTAGATACACACAGTGTACAGGGGTCGTTTTAAAACAAATATAATTGTGTTGTCATAATACTTGTTTAGAAACTTTCACATCAAAGCGCTTATAAACATACACATTATTATAAACACATATGTTTTGTGAAAAGTGAAAAAAAGGTTCTTGTATGTATACAATTTATTCGCTGCAACCTAGCCTTATTGTTTACTTTCCAATTTACTTTGATTGTGTAATGTCAAGTGGCAGCCTAGCCACAGAGGGACCCTTCAAAAACGTAGATAACTACCTGTATAAATGATCGAAAACTTTCGAGACGTTCCGAGAATTTTATTCCGACCTCCGGCCGAGAGATATCGACACATCCAAAACTCGCCAATACATAAGCGTGAACCCCTTAGGGGGTTCACACACAAAACCTGTACTTTTACCCGGTATTTGAACCCTCCCTTTTTCCATGCCTAAAAATTGTCAAGCCTCCCCTTACTTTCCTTCCCCCTTTTCAGGTCACAAATGACCAGTCCCTTAGTAAGTATTTGCAAAAAAATGTTTACTCATAATCAATACGGTATTGGTCTTCGGACTAGTAGTTGGAAAAGATTGGTGAAAGGTTGGTGCAGACTGTGACCACATGACATTTTCTTTCACGTTTTTTCACATGAAGACATTTGTCTCAGCCTCTCGATACATGTTTACCTTTAGAGATATGGATGTTAGAGATTAAAAGGTTTGTACAGATGAAGACATTTGCCAGCCTCTCTAAACATGTTTAACTTCAGATATATAGATACTAGAGATTCAAAGGTGTGTGCAGATGAAGACATGTGTCAGCCTCTCGATACATGTTTAACTTTAGAGTTATGGATGCTAGAGAGTAAAAGGTGTGTACAGATGAGGACATTTGTCAGCCTCTTGATACATGTTTAACTTAAGAGATATGAATACTACAGATTAAAATGTGCGAACAGATGAAGACATGTGTCGGCCTCTCAATACATGTTTAACTTTAGAGATATGGATGCTAGAGATTCAAAGGTGTGTGCAGATGAAGACATGTGTCAGCCTCTCGATACATGTTTAACTTTAGAGTTATGGATGCTAGAGAGTAAAAGGTGTGTACAGATGAGGACATTTGTCAGCCTCTTGATACATGTTTAACTTTAGAGTTATGGATGCTAGAGATTAAAAGGTGTGAACAGATGAAGACATTTGTCAGTCTCTTGATACATGTTTAACTTTAGAGTTATGGATGCTAGAGATTAAAAGGTGTGAACAGATGAGGACATTTGTCAGCCTTTTGATACATGTTTAACTTTAGAGTTATGGATGCTAGAGATTAAAAGGTGTGAACAGATGAGGACATTTGTCAGTCTCTTGATACATTTTTAACTTTAGAGTTATGGATGCTATAGATTTAAAGGTGTGAACAGATGAAGACATTTGTCAGCCTTTTGATACATGTTTAACTTTAGAGTTATGGATGCTAGAGATTAAAAGGTGTGAACAGATGAAGACATTTGTCAGCCTCTCGATACATGTTTAACTTTTGAGATATGGATGCTAGAGATTAAAGGTTTATACAGATGAAGACGTTTGTTAGCCTCTCGATACATGTTTAACTTTTGAGTTATGGATGCTAGAGATTAAAGGTGTGTACAGATGAGGACATTTGTCAGCCTCCCGATACATGTTTAACTTTTGAGTTATGGATGCTAGAAATTAAAGGTGTGTACAGATGAGGACATTGGTCAGCCTCTCGATACATGTTTACCTTTAGAGATATGGATGCTAGAGATTAAAGGTGTGAACAGATGAAGACATTTGTCAGCCTCTTGATACATGTTTAACTTTAGAGATATGGATGCTAGAGATCAAAAGGTGTGAACAGATGAAGACATGTGTCAGCCTCTCGATACATGTTTACCTTTAGAGATATGGATGCTAGAGATATAAGGTGTGTACAGATGAAGACATGTGTCAGTCTCTCGATACATGTTTAACTTTAGAGATATGAATGCTAGAGATTAAAAGGTGTGTACAGATGAAGACATTTGTCAGCCTCTCGATACATGTTTAACTTTAGAGATATGAATGCTAGAGATTAAAAGGTGTGTATAGATGAAGACATGTGTCAGCCTCTCGATAAATATTTAACTTTAGAGTTATGGATGCTAGAGATTAAAAGGTGTGTACAGATGAAGACATGTGTCAGCCCCTCGATACATGTTTAACTTTAGAGATATGAATACTACAGATTAAAAGGTGTGAACAGATGAAAACATTTGTCAGCCTTTTGATACATGTTTGACTTTAGAGATATGGATGCTAGAGATTAAAAGGTGTGAACAGATGAAGACATTTGTCAGCCTTTTGATACATGTTTAACTTTAGAGTTATGGATGCTAGAGATTAAAAGGTGTGAACAGATGAAGACATTTGTCAGCCTCTCGATACATGTTATTTTTTGAGTTATGGATGCTACAGATTAAAGGTGTGTACAGATGAGGACATTTGGCAGCCTCCCGATACATGTTTAACTTTCTAGTTATGGATGCTAGAGATTAAAGGTGTGTACAGATGAGGACATTTGTCAGCCTCTCGATACATGTTTACATTTAGAGATATGGATGCTAGAGATTAAGGTGTGTACAGATGAAGACATGTGTCAGCCTCTCGATACATGTATACCTTTAGAGATATGGATGCTAGAGATTAAAGGTGTGTAAAGATAAAGACATGTGTCAGCCTCTCGATACATGTTTAACTTTAGAGATATGATAATACAGATTAAAAGGTGTGTACAGATGAAGACATTTGTCAGCCTCTCGATACATGTTTAACTTAAGAGATATGAATACTACATATTAAAAGGTGTGAACAGATGAAGACATTTGTCAGTCTCTCGATACATATTTAAATTTAGAGATATGAATACTACAGATTAAAAGGTGTGTACAAATGAAGACATTTGTCAGCCTTTCGATACATGTTTAACTTAAGAGATATGAATACTACAGATTAAAAGGTGTGAACAGATGAAGACATGTGTCAGTCCTCGATACATGTTTAACTTTAGAGATATGGATGCTAGAGATATAAGGTGTGTACAGATGAAAACATGTGTCAGCCTCTCGATACATGTTTGACTTTAGAGATATGGATGCTAGAGATATAAGGTGTGTACAATGAAGACATGTGTCAGCCTCTCGATACATGTTTAACTTTAAAGATATGAGCACTACAGATTAAAAGGTGTGAACAGATGAAGACATTTGTCAGTCTCTCGATACATGTTTAACTTCAGAGATATAAATACACAGATTAAAAGGTGTGAACAGATGAGGACATTTGTCAGCCTCTCGATACATGTTTAACTTTAGAGATATGAATACTACAGATTAAAAGGTGTGTACAGATGAAAACATGTGTCAGCCTCTCGATACATGTTTGACTTTAGAGATATGATGCTAGAGATATAAGGTGTGTACAGATGAAGACATGTGTCAGCCTCTCGATACATGTTTAACTTTAGAGATATGAATACTACAGATTAAAAGGTGTGAACAGATGAAGACATTTGTCAGCCTCTCGATACATGTTTAACTTTAGAGATATGAATACTAGAGATATAAGGTGTGTACAGATGAAGACATTTGTCAGCCTCTCAAAGGTGTGAACAGATGAAGACATTTGTCAGCCTCTTGATAGGTGTTTAACTTTAGAGATATGAACACTACAGATTAAAAGGTGTGAACAGATGAAGACATTTGTCAGCCTCATGATAGGTGTTTAACTTTAGAGATATGAATACTAGAGATTAAAGGTGTGTACAGATGAAGACATTTGTCAGCCTCTCGATACATGTTTAACTTTAGAGATATGAATACTACAGATTAAAAGGTGTGAACAGATGAGGACATTTGTCAGCCTCTCGATACATGTTTAACTTTAGAGATATGAATACTAGAGATATAAGGTGTGTACAGATGAAGACATGTGTCAGCCTCTCGATACATGTTTAACTTTAGAGATATGAATACTAAAGATTAAAGTTGTGAACAGATGAAGACATTTGTCAGCCTCTCGATATATGTTTTACTTTAGAGATATGAATACAACAGATTAAAAGGTGTGAACAGATGAAGACCTTTGTCAGCCTTTCGATACATGTTTAACTTTAGAGATATGAATACTAGAGATATAAGGTGTGTACAGATGAAGACATGTGTCAGCCTCTCAATACATGTTTAACTTTAGAGATATGGATGCTAGAGATTCAAAGGTGTGTGCAGATGAAGACATGTGTCAGCCTCTCGATACATGTTTAACTTTAGAGTTATGGATGCTAGAGAGTAAAAGGTGTGTACAGATGAGGACATTTGTCAGCCTCTTGATACATGTTTAACTTTAGAGTTATGGATGCTAGAGATTAAAAGGTGTGAACAGATGAAGACATTTGTCAGTCTCTTGATACATGTTTAACTTTAGAGTTATGGATGCTAGAGATTAAAAGGTGTGAACAGATGAGGACATCTGTCAGCCTTTTGATACATGTTTAACTTTAGAGTTATGGATGCTAGAGATTAAAAGGTGTGAACAGATGAGGACATTTGTCAGTCTCTTGATACATTTTTAACTTTAGAGTTATGGATGCTATAGATTTAAAGGTGTGAACAGATGAAGACATTTGTCAGCCTTTTGATACATGTTTAACTTTAGAGTTATGGATGCTAGAGATTAAAAGTGTGAACAGATGAAGACATTTGTCAGCCTCTCGATACATGTTTAACTTTTGAGATATGGATGCTAGAGATTAAAGGTTTATACAGATGAAGACGTTTGTTAGACTCTCGATACATGTTTAACTTTTGAGTTATGGATGCTAGAGATTAAAGGTGTGTACAGATGAGGACATTTGTCAGCCTCCCGATACATGTTTAACTTTTGAGTTATGGATGCTAGAAATTAAAGGTGTGTACAGATGAGGACATTGGTCAGCCTCTCGATACATGTTTACCTTTAGAGATATGGATGCTAGAGATTAAAGGTGTGAACAGATGAAGACATTTGTCAGCCTCTTGATACATGTTTAACTTAGAGATATGGATGCTAGAGATCAAAAGGTGTGAACAGATGAAGACATGTGTCAGCCTCTCGATACATGTTTACCTTTAGAGATATGGATGCTAGAGATATAAGGTGTGTACAGATGAAGACATGTGTCAGTCTCTCGATACATGTTTAACTTTAGAGATATGAATGCTAGAGATTAAAAGGTGTGTACAGATGAAGACATTTGTCAGCCTCTCGATACATGTTTAACTTTAGAGTTATGGATGCTAGAGATTAAAAGGTGTGAACAGATGAGGACATTTGTCAGTCTCTTGATACATGCTTAACTTTAGAGTTATGGATGCTACAGATTAAAAGGTGTGAACAGATGAAAACATTTGTCAGCCTTTTGATACATGTTTGACTTTAGAGATATGGATGCTAGAGATTAAAAGGTGTGAACAGATGAAGACATTTGTCAGCCTCTCGATACATGTTTAACTTTAGAGTTATGGATGCTAGAGATTAAAGGTGTGTACAGATGAAGACATTTGTCAGCCTCCCGATACATGTTTTACTTTTTAGTTATGGATGCTAGAGATTAAAGGTGTGTACAGATGAGGACATTTGTCAGCCTCTCGATACATGTTTACCTTTAGAGATATGGATGCTAGAGATTAGAGATGATGTAAGGTGTGTACAGATGAAGACATGTGTCAGCCTTTCGATACATGTATACCTTTAGAGATATGGATGCTAGAGATTAAAGGTGTGTAAAGATAAAGACATGTGTCAGCCTCTCGATACATGTTTTAATTTAGAGATATGAATACTACAGATTAAAAGGTGTGTACAAATGAAGACATTTGTCAGCCTTTCGATACATGTTTAACTTGAGAGATATGAATACTACAGATTAAAATGTGTGAACAGATGAAGACATGTGTCAGTCTCTCGATACATGTTTAACTTTAGAGATATGGATGCTAGAGATATAAGGTGTGTACAGATGAATACATGTGTCAGCCTCTCGATACATGTTTGACTTTAGAGATATGGATGCTAGAGATATAAGGTATGTACAGATGAAGACATGTGTCAGCCTCTCGATACATGTTTAACTTTAGAGATATGAATACTACAGATTAAAAGGTGTGTACAAATGAAGACATTTGTCAGCCTTTCGATACTTGTTTAACTTAAGAGATATGAATACTACAGATTAAAAGGTGTGAACAGATGAAGACATGTGTCAGTCTCTCGATACATGTTTAACTTTAGAGATATGGATGCTAGAGATATAAGGTGTGTACAGATGAATACATGTGTCAGCCTCTTGATACATGTTTGACTTTAGAGATATGGATGCTAGAGATATAAGTGTGTACAGATGAAGACATGTGTCAGCCTCTCGATACATGTTTAACTTTAGAGATATGAATACTACAGATTAAAAGGTGTGAACAGATGAAAACATTTGTCAGCCTTTGATACATGTTTGACTTTAGAGATATGGATGCTAGAGATTAAAGGTGTGAACAGATGAAGACATTTGTCAGCCTTTTGATACATGTTTAACTTTAGAGTTATGGATGCTAAGATTAAAAGGTGTGAACAGATGAAGACATTTGTCAGCCTCTCGATACATGTTTATTTTTATTGATTTATGATGCTACAGATTAAGGTGTGTACAGATGAGGACATTTGTCAGCCTCCGATACATGATTTAACTTCTAGTTATGGATGCTATGAATTAAAGGTGTGTACAAGATGAGGACATTGGTCAGCCTCTCGATACATGTTTACATTTAGAGATATGAATACTAGAGATTAAAGGTGTGTACAGATGAAGACATGTGTCAGCCTCTCGATACATGTTTAACTTTAGAGATATGAATACTAAAGATTAAAGGTGTGAACAGATGAAGACATTTGTCAGCCTCTCGATAATGTTTAACTTTAGAGATATGAATACTAGAGATTAAAGGTGTGTACAGATGAGGACATTTGTCAGCCTCACGATACATGTTTAACTTTAGAGATATGAATACTAAGATTAAAGGTGTGTACAGATGAAGACATTTGTCAGTCTCTCGATAATGTTTCACTTTAGAGATATGCATACTAAGATTAAATGTGTGAACAGATCAAGACATTTGTCAGCCTCGATACATGTTTAATTTTACAGATATGAATACTAGAGGTTATAAGGTGTGTACAAATGAAGACATTTGTCAGCCTCTCGATACATGTTTAACTTTAGAGATATGAATACTAGAGATTAAAGGTGTGTACAGATGAAGACATGTGTCAGCCTCTCGATACATGTTTAACTTTAGAGATATGAATACTAGAGATTAAAGGTGTGAACAGATGAAGACATTTGTTAGCCTCTCGATACATGTTTAACTTTAGAGATATGAATACTAGAGATTAAAGGTTTGAACAGATGAAGACATGTGTCAGCCTCTTGATACATGTTTAACTTTAGAGATATGGATACTACAGATTAAAAGGTGTGAACAGATGAAGACATTTGTCAGTCTCTCGATACATGTTTAACTTTAGAGATATGGATGCTAGAGATGTAAGGTGTGTACAGATGAAGACATGTGTCAGCCTCTCGATACATGTATACCTTTAGAGATATGGATGCTAGAGATTAAAGGTGTGTAAAGATAAAGACATGTGCAGCCTCTCGATACATGTTTAACTTTAGAGATATGATACTACAGATTAAAAGGTGTGTACAGATGAAGACATTTGTCAGCCTATCGATACATGTTTAACTTAAGAGATATGAATACTACAGATTAAAAGGTGTGAACAGATGAAGACATTTGTCAGTCTCTCGATACATATTTAAATTTAGAGATATGGATGCTAGAGATTAAAAAGTGTTTGCAGATGAAGACATTTGTCAGCCTCTTGATACATGTTTAACTTTAGAGATATGGATGCTAGAGATTTGAATGTGTGTATAGATGAAGACATGTGTCAGTCTCTCGATACATGTTTAAATTTAGAGATATGAATACTACAGATTAAAAGGTGTGTACAAATGAAGACATTTGTCAGCCTTTCGATACATGTTTAACGTAAGAGATATGAATACTACAGATTAAAAGGTGTGAACAGATGAAGACATGTGTCAGTCTCTCGATACATGTTTAACTTTAGAGATATGGATGCTAGAGATATAAGGTGTGTACAGATGAATACATGTGTCAGCCTCTCGATACATGTTTGACTTTAGAGATATGGATGCTAGAGATATAAGGTGTGTACAGATGAAGACATGTGTCAGCCTCTAGATACATGTTTAACTTTAGAGATATGAATACTACAGATTAAAATGTGTGAACAGATGAATACATTTGTCAGTCTCTCGATACATGTTTAACTTCAGAGATATAAATACTACAGATTAAAAGGTGTGAACAGATGAGGACATTTGTCAGCCTCTCGATACATGTTTAACTTTTAAGTTATGGATGCTAGAGATTTAAAAGTGTGTACAAATGAAGACATTTGTCAGCCTCTCGATACATGTTTGACTTTAGAGATATGGATGCTAGAGATATAAGGTGTGTACAGATGAAGACATGTGTCAGCCTCTCGATACATGTTTAACTTTAGAGATATGAATACTAGAGATATAAGGTGTGTACAGATGAAGACATTTGTCAGCCTCTCAAAGGTGTGATTAGATGAAGACATTTGTCAGCCTCTCGATACATGTTTAACATTAGAGATATGGATACTAGAGATTAAAAGGTGTGAACAGATGAAGACATTTGTCAGCCTCTCGATACATGTTTAACATTAGAGATATGAATACTACAGATTCAAAGGTGTGAACAGATGAAGACATTTGTCAGCCTCTCGATACATGTTTAACATTAGAGATATGAATACTACAGATTAAAAGGTGTGAACAGATGAAGACATTTGTCAGCCTCTCGATACATGTTTAACTTTAGAGATATGAATACTAGAGATTAAAAGGTGTGAACAGATGAAGACATTTGTCAGCCTCTTGATAGGTGTTTAACTTTAGAGATATGAATACTACAGATTAAAAGGTGTGAACAGATGAAGACATTTGTCAGTCTCTCGATACATGTTTAACTTTAGAGATATGAATACTAGAGATTAAAAGGTGTGAACAGATGAAAACATTTGTCAGCCTTTCGATACATGTTTAATTTTAGAGATATGAATACTAGATATTAAAGGTGTGTACAGATGAAGACATGTGTCGGCCTCTCAATACATGTTTAACTTTAGAGATATGGATGCTAGAGATTCAAAGGTGTGTGCAGATGAAGACATGTGTCAGCCTCTCGATACATGTTTAACTTTAGAGTTATGGATGCTAGAGAGTAAAAGGTGTGTACAGATGAAGACATGTGTCAGCCTCTCGATACATGTTTAACTTTAGAGTTATGGATGCTAGAGAGTAAAAGGTGTGTACAGATGAAGACATTTGTCAGTCTCTCGATACATGTTTAACTTTAGATATATAGATACTACAGATTAAAAGGTGTGAACAGATGAAGACATTTGTCAGTCTCTCGATACATGTTTAACTTTAGATATATAGATACTACAGATTAAAAGGTGTGAACAGATGAGGACATTTGTCAGCCTTTTGATACATGTTTAACTTTAGAGTTATGGATGCTAGAGATTAAAAGGTGTGAACAGATGAGGACATTTGTCAGCCTTTTGATACATGTTTAACTTTAGAGATATGGATGCTAGAGATTAAAAGGTGTGAACAGATGAGGACATTTGTCAGCCTTTTGATACATGTTTAACTTTAGAGTTATGGATGCTAGAGATTAAAAGGTGTGAACAGATGAGGACATTTGTCAGTCTCTTGATACATGTTTAACTTTAGAGTTATGGATGCTAGAGATTAAAAGGTGTGAACAGATGAAGACATTTGTCAGTCTCTTGATACATGTTTAACTTTAGAGTTATGGATGCTAGAGATTAAAAGGTGTGAACAGATGAAGATATTTGTCAGCCTCTCGATACATGTTTAACTTTTGAGATATGGATGCTAGAGATTAAAGGTTGCAGTCTTGTAATTGACTGCTCCATAGGCTTACATGCTAAACAGCTGATCTTTGAAAATAAAAAAATAAAAAATGCTACATAGAAAAAAAATTTCATGTTCATATCATGTATGTACTAATGTGAAATTGTGATTTAATCGAAAAAAAAGGGGGTCTTGCCACGAAGAATAAAAAGTTACGCAATCCTGAAGTCAAAACATTTTTTTTTCTACTTTCTGTTTGCTATTTTTACTAGGCCGCACCACTTCCAGTAAACATGATATCCTTCCACTTTCCTGGATTGATATCCCCAAAAGATGCAAGATTTTTTTTAAAGTCTATATATATGTTTCAATTCAGCATAAACCTATAATCAAACAGAAACAATTGAGTTCAGAGAAATATTCAGAAAAAAATGCACTATTTTGTTTCCCTCCATGTTTTGACATGCACCGGAAATTGGAGTTGTAATACAAGACTGGTACCTATAACATTCATGAAATGTCTTAAAAAAATAATTCATTTACTTAGTTTCATTAAGTAGCCATATTTGAACATAAGAAATGCCATTATTAGAACTGTTTGGCTGTATTAATAAAAATAACCCCACTATTAAAGCAGTACCCCTTTCTGAAAACATGCAAAATTTGGAAATAAGTCATGTTTACTAAATGATCTGTAAATCTCATTCTAGTCTATCTTCATGAATGTTTTTTCTATTATTTGGATACTGTGGAGCTAGAAGAGTATTCTGATCTATTATTTTTATTTTTTTCCTCCTGTTTAAATGAACCACATTCAATAGTTTACCCCTCCCCCTTTTTTCAATGAAATCTACCCAAGTGGGCCTCTTGTTTAAGTCAAAATTGAAAAACTACCCAAAACTTTTTCATATTGAAGAATTTGCTACAATACAACTATCTGGACACAAGAAAGAACATACCTTTCTCTTGTTTGACTATACTGGTCTTTATACATGCCTACTATATCATGGGTTTTAGACCGCACTTGACCCACCAATGCATATAAAATTTGAAATAAAATTCCAGAAAAAACAAAATGAATACTCAAGTTAGTGTTTTTGGTAAGAATATTGATTACTTGTCACACCTAATCACAAAAATCCATGTCATGATGGATAGTTTTAGAAAAATTCTACTTTTTAAACAAATTTTTAACCCAAATATGGAAATTTCAATTAACCATGCAGTGCCGCAGACAGGAAAAGAAGTATAGACTCATGAAAAATGAACATTTTGTGAAAATCTTTTCACCAAAAGTTCATTTTATACATATTCTACCTAAATGTCAACAATTGAGCCATGAAAATAATAACCCTTAAGAAAAAAATTGTACTTTTGTATGTAGCTGTCTCTTCAACTTTGCTCTTATTTTCAATAAAACTGTGCAACTAAAAATTGCATCATAAGAAGAAGATTTCATTGAGAAAAAAATCTTTCTATGTTCTTTTTAATTGAAAATCATGTATGTAATACCATCAGAATCTCAACTTGCCTCAAACTGTTGTTCTTTATATCTATTAATACTTTAGAATGGTGTCTAGTATGAAAATGCATAATTATTACATAATTTCAGTTTTTTCAGTGTAACTTGATACCCCATGATTTTTTTCTCTTAAAAAATTCTTAAATCATGATGTTTTATCATTCTGGGCACACATAAGTCCAAATGAGCTACTTCCTTGCAGTGAACATATGAAAAAATTACCCTATGCAGGTTGCAGTCTTGTAATTGACTGCTCCATAGGCTTACATGCTAAACAGCTGATCTTTGAAAATAAAAAAATAAAAAATGCTACATAGAAAACAAATTTCATGTTCATATCATGTATGTACTAATGTGAAATTGTGATTTAATCGAAAAAAAGGGGGTCTTGCCACGAAGAATAAAAAGTTACGCAATCCTGAAGTCAAAACATTTTTTTTCTACTTTCTGTTTGCTATTTTTACTAGGCCGCACCACTTCCAGTAAACACGATATCCTTCCACTTTCCTGGATTGATATCCCCAAAAGATGCAAGATTTTTTTTAAAGTCTATATATATGTTTCAATTCAGCATAAACCTATAATCAAACAGAAACAATTGAGTTCAGAAAAAAATTCAGAAAAAATGCACTATTTTGTTTCCCTCCATGTTTTGACATGCACCGGAAATTGGAGTTGTAATACAAGACTGGTACCTAAAGGTGTATACAGATGAAGACATTTGTTACCTCTCGATAATGTTTAACTTTTGAGTTATGATGCTAGAGATTAAAGGTGTGTACAGATGAGGACATTTGTCAGCCTCCCGATACATGTTTAACTTTTGAGTTATGGATGCTAAAAATCAAAGGTGTGTACAGATGAGGACATTTGTCAGCCTCTCGTACTCATGTTTTACCTTTAGAGATATGGATGCTAGAGATCAAAAGGTGTGAACAGATGAAGACATGTGTCAGCCTCTCGATACATGTTTACCTTTAGAGATATGGATGCTAGAGATATAAGGTGTGTACAGATGAAGACATGTGTCAGCCTCTCGATACATGTTTACCTTTAGAGATATGGATGCTAGAGATTAAAGGTGTGTACAGATGAAGACATGTGTCAGTCTCTCGATACATGTTTAACTTTAGAGATATGAATGCTAGAGATTAAAAGGTGTGTACATATGAAGACATTTGTCAGCCTTTCGATACATGTTTAACTTTAGAGATATGAATGCTAGAGATTCAAAGGTGAGTATAGATGAAGACATGTGTCAGCCTCTCGATACATGTTTACTTTTGAGTTAGGGATGCTAGAGATTAAAGGTGTGTACAGATGAGGACATTTGTCAGCCTCCAATACATGTTTAACTTTTGAGTTATGGATGCTAGAGATTAAAGGTGTGTACAGATGAGGACATTTGTCAGCCTGTCGATACATGTTTACCTTTAGAGATATGTATGCTAGAGATGTAAGGTGTGTACAGATGAAGACATGTGTCAGCCTCTCGATACATGTATACCTTTTAGAGATAGGATGCTAGAGATTAAAGGTGTGTAAAGATAAATACATTGTCAGCCTCTCGATACATGTTTAACTTTAGAGATATGATACTACAGATTAAAAGGTGTGTACAGATGAAGACATTTGTCAGCCTCTCGATACATGTTTAACTTAAGAGATATGAGACTACAGATTAAAAGTGGTGAACAGATGAAGACATTTGTCAGTCTCTCGATACATGTTTAACTTTAGAGTATATGGATGCTAGAGAGTAAAAGGTGTGTACAGATGAGGACATTTGTCAGTCTCTTGATACATGTTTAACCTTAGAGATTATGAATACTACAGATAAAAGGTTGTGAAAGATGAAGACATTTGTCAGTCTCTTGATACATGTTTAACTTTAGAGTTATGGATGCTAGAGATTAAAAGGTGTGAACAGATGAAGACATTTGTCAGCTTTTGATACATGTTTAACTTTAGAGATATGGATGCTAGAGATTAAAAGGTGTGTGCAGATGAAGACATTTGTCAGCTTCTTGATACATGTTTAACTTTAGAGATATGGATGCTTAGAGAGTAAAAATTGTTGTAGATATGATGAAGACATGTGTTCAGCCTCTCGATACATGTTTAACTTTAGAGATATGAATACTACAGATTAAATGGTGTGTACAAATGAAGACATTTGTCAGCCTTTCGATACATGTTTAACTTAAGAGATATGAATACTACAGATTAAAAGGTGTGAACAGATGAAGACATGTGTTAGTCTCTCGATACATGTTTAACTTTAGAGATATGGATACTAGAGATATAAGGTGTGTACAGATGAATACATGTGTCAGCCTCTCGATACATGTTTGACTTTAGAGATATGGATGCTAGAGATATAAGGTGTGTACAGATGAAGACATGTGTCAGCCTCTCGATACATGTTTAACTTTAGAGATATGAATACTACAGATTAAAAGGTGTGAACAGATGAAGACATTTGTTAGTCTCTCGATACATGTTTAACTTCAGAGATATAAATACTGCAGATTAAAAGGTGTGAACAGATGAGGACATTTGTCAGCCTCTCGATACATGTTTAACTTTTAAGTTATGAATGCTAGAGATTAAAAAGTGTGTACAAATGAAGACATTTGTCAGCCTCTCGATATATGTTTGACTTTAGAGATATGGATGCTAGAGATATAAGGTGTGTACAGATGAAGACATGTGTCAGCCTCAAGATACATGTTTAACTTTAGAGATATGAATACTACAGATTAAAAGGTGTGAACAGATGAAGACATTTGTAAGCCTCTCGATACATGTTTAACTTTAGAGATATGAATACTAGAGATATAAGGTGTGTACAGATGAAGACATTTGTCAGCCTCTCAAAGGTGTGAACAGATGAAGACATTTGTCAGCCTCTTGATAGGTGTTTAACTTTAGAGATATGAACACTACAGATTAAAAGGTGTGAACAGATGAAGACATTTGTCAGCCTCATGATAGGTGTTTAACTTTAGAGATATGAACACTACAGATTAAAAGGTGTGAACAGATGAAGACGTTTGTCAGCCTCTCGATACATGTTTAACTTTAGAGATATGAATACTACAGATTAAAAGGTGTGAACAGATGAGGACATTTGTCAGCCTCTCGATACATGTTTTACTTTAGAGATATGAATACTACAGATTAAAAGGTGTGAACAGATGAAGACATTTGTCAGCCTCTCGATACATGTTTAACTTTAGAGATATGAATGCTAGAGATTAAAAGGTGTGTACAGATGAAGACATTTGTCAGCCTCTCGATACATGTTTAACTTTAGAGATATGAATGCTAGAGATTAAAAGGTGTGTATAGATGAAGACATGTGTCAGCCTCTCGATAAATGTTTAACTTTAGAGTTATAGATGCTAGAGATTAAAAGGTGTGAACAGATGAGGACATTTGTCAGTCTCTCGATACATGTTTAACTTCAGAGATATAAATACTACACATTAAAAGGTGTGAACAGATGAGGTAATTTGTCAGCCTCTCGATACATGTGTAACTTTTAAGTTATGGATGCTAGAGATTAAAAAGTGTGTACAAATAAAGACATTTGTCAGCCTCTCGATACATGTTTGACTTTAGAGATATGGATGCTAGAGATATAAGGTGTGTACAGATGAAGACATGTGTCAGCCTCTCGATACATGTTTAACTTTAGAGATATGAATACTACAGATTAAAAGGTGTGAACAGATGAAGACATTTGTCAGCCTCTCGATACATTTTTAACTTTAGAGATATGAATACTAGAGATATAAGGTGTGTACAGATGAAGACATGTGTCAGCCTCTCGATACATGTTTAACTTTAGAGATATGAATACTACAGATTAAAAGGTGTGTACAGATGAAGACATTGTCAGCTCTCAAAGGTGTGAACAGATGAAGACATTTGTCAGCCTCTTGATAGGTGATTAACTTTAGAGATATGAACACTACATATTAAAAGGTGTGAACAGATGAAGACATTTGTCAGCCTCTGATAGGTGTTTAACTTTAGAGATATGAACACTACAGATTAAAAGGTGTGAACAGATGAAGACGTTTGTCAGCCTCTCGATACATGTTTAACTTTAGAGATATGAATACTAGAAATTAAAGGTGTGTACAGATGAAGACATTTGTCAGCCTCTCGATACATGTTTAACTTTAGAGATATAAATACTACAGATTAAAAGGTGTGAACAGATGAGGACATTTGTCACCCTCTCGATACATGTTTTACTTTAGAGATATGAATACTACAGATTAAAAGGTGTGAACAGATGAAGACATTTGTCAGCCTCTCGATATATGTTTAACTTTAGAGATATGAATACTAGAGATATAAGGTGTGTACAGATGAAGACATGTGTCAGCCTCTCGATACATGTTTAACTTTAGAGATATGAATACTAAAGATTAAAGGTGTGAACAGATGAAGACATTTGTCAGCCTCTCGATACATGTTTAACTTTAGAGATATGAATACTAGAGATTAAAGGTGTGTACAGATGAGGACATTTGTCAGCCTCTCGATACATGTTTAACTTTAGAGATATGAATACTAGAGATTAAAGGTGTGTACAGATGAAGACATTTGTCAGTCTCTCGATACATGTTTAACTTTAGAGATATGCATACTAGAGATTAAAGGTGTGAACAGATGAAGACATTGGTCAGCCTCTCGATACATGTTTATTTTTAGAGATATGAATGCTAGAGATTAAAGGTGTGAACAGATGAGGACATTTGTCAGCCTCTCGATACATGTTTAACTGTAGAGTTATGGATGCTAGAGATTAAAGGTGTGAACAGATGAGGACATTTGTCAGCCTCTCGATACATGTTTAACTGTAGAGTTATGAATACTACAGATTAAAAGGTGTGAACAGATGACGACATTTGTCAGTCTCTCGATACATGTTTAACTTTAGAGATATAAATACTACAGATTAAAAGGTGTATACAGATGAAGACATATGTCAGCCTTTTGATACATGTTTAACTTTAGAGATGTGGATGCTTGAGATATAAGGTGTATACAGATGAAGACATTGGTCAGCCTCTCGATACATGTTTATTTTTAGAGATATGGATGCTAGAGATTAAAGGTGTGAACAGATGAGGACATTTGTCAGCCTCTCGATACATGTTTAACTGTAGAGTTATGGATGCTAGAGATTAGAAGGTGTGTACAGATGAAGACATTTGGCACCCTCTCGATAAATGTTTAACTTAAGAGATATTGATGCTAGAGATTAAAAGGTGTGAACAGATGAGGACATTTGTCAGCCTCTCGATACATGTTTAACTTTAGAGATATGGATTCTAGAGATATTTCTTAATTGCAACTCCGAAAATATTCTGACTTCAATTTAATATTTAGTTTCTACAGAATCATAGATACATGTACAATTTATATTTTGTAAATATTGCTTTAATTTCTAATGAATTAATTAAATTGAATACTTTTGATAATACTATTATCTTTCTGTTTTTTTTATCTAATATAATACACATTTAAACCAGCCGAATGTTTTCTCCTTAGTCTATGATAAAATACACACGTGGTTAAATCTTTGGATATAATTAATTTACATGTTCTCATGACGATGCATAATACTGACACGTTGTTATTGACCTAGATACACACAGTGTACAGTGGTCGTTTTAAAACAAATATAATTGTGTTGTTTAGAAACTTTCACATCAAAGCGCTTATAAACATACACATTATGTTTTGTGAAAATAAAAAATGTTATTGTATGTATACGATTTATTCACTGAAACCTAGCCTTATTGTTTACTTTTCAATTAACGTTGATTTTGTAATGTCACGTGGTAGCCTAACCACAAAGGGACCCTTCAAAGACGCAGATAACTACCTGTATAAATGATTGAAAACTTTCGAGACGTTCCGAGAATTGTTTTCCGACTTCCGTTCGAGAGATATCGAGTGGCCCATAGACACATCCAAAACTCGCCAATATATATGCGTGAACCCTTCTAGGGTTCACACAGAAAACCTGTACATTTACCCGGTATTTGAACTCCCCTTTATCCATGCCTAAAAAATTTCAAGCCCAATCCCCCTTATTTTCCTCGCCCCTTTTCAGGTTACCAATGACCAGTCCCTTAGTAAGTATTTGCAAAAAAATGTTTACTCATAATCAATACGGTATTGCTCTTCGGACTAGTAGATGGAAAAGATTGGTGAAAGGTTGGTGCAGACTGTGACCACATGACATTTTCTGTCTCGTTTTTTCACATGTAGACATTTGTCTCAGCCTCTCTAAACATGTTCACCTTTAGAGATATGGATGCTAGAGATTAAAAGGTGTGTATAGATGAAGACATTTGCCAGCCTCTCTATACATGTTTAACGTCAGAGATATAGATACTAAAGATAAAAATGTGTATACAGATGAAGACGTTTGTTAGCCTCTCGATGCATGTTTAACTTTAGAGATATATATGCTAGAGATTAGAAGGTGTGTGCAGATGAAGACAAATGTCATCCTCTCGAGACATGTTTAACTTTAGAGATATGGATGCTAGAGATTAGAAGGTGTGTGCAGATGGAGACATTTGTCAGCCTCTCGATACATGTTTAACTTTAGAGATATGGATGCTAGAGATTAAAGGTGTGTACAGATGAAGACATTTGTCAGCCTCTCGATACATGTTTAACTTTAGAGATATGGATGCTAGAGATTAATAGGTGTGTACAGATGCAAGTAGAAGACTGTGTGTAAAATAAACTACAATGTACTTAACAAATTATAAATTGGAGAAAATGTACATGATGTATATTCAAAATAATTGGAAACACTTACACACGGCTGTACATATCATGGATGTACCTAAATGTGTGTGCATTAAATTAGGAGAATGGATTTACTACCTGGACAAACACATACTTGCTGATATGGGCAATTCATTAGGTTACAGCGTTCACATACAAAAGAAATGGAAACACATATCAGTACTGGTGATGTGTATATAGTAAATTAGGGGATAGTGACCACTTAGAGAAAGATGAGGAAACACATACTTGTGGTCAATCGGATGCCGGTACTAAAGATAAATATGGTCAATCCAGAAAGAAAAGTTCAAGAACACATTAAACACATAACATGCAGTAATAACATAGATAACTATGATTTATATGGAAGTACAGGTTTTGAGGAAGAAGACATTACAGGAACATATTGGAACACATACTTTTGTTAAGAGTAATACCATGGTGAAGTGTTTTGACAAGAACGTAACCCTGATAACTTCCAGGAACACACGACAGAACAAAACAGCAGTTATAAATCTAATCAATAGAACATAAAAATCCCATCTAAGGACAAGGTTAGAAATGATGAACATATTAGAACAGGTAAAACATCTAATCAATAGAACATAGAAATCCCATCTAAGGACAAGGTTAGAAATGATGAACATATTAGAACAGGTAATACATATAATCAATGGAACATAGAAATCCTATCTAAGGACAAGGTTAGAAATGATGAACATATTAGAACAGGTTATACATCTAATCAATGGAACAAAGAAATCCCATCTAAGGACAAGGTTAGAAATGATGAACATATTAGAACAGGTAATACATCTAATCAATGGAACATATAAATCCAATCTAAGGACAAGGTTAGAAATGATGAACATATTAGAACAGGTAATACATCTAATCAATGGAACATATAAATCCAATCTAAGGACAAGGTTAGAAATGAATAACTTATTAGAACAGGTAATACATATAATCAATGGAACATATTAATCCAATCGAACGACAAGGTTAGAAATGATGAACTTATTAGAACAGGTAATACATCTAATCAATGGAACATAGGAATCCCATCTAAGGACAAGGTTAGAAATGATGAACTTACTATAGTATTGGAACAGGTACTAAATCTTTAACCTGCAATATATGTGGTAAAGTTTTTGCCCAGACTAGTATTTTATATAGACATAAAAGGATACATGCTAGTTTTAAACCTTTTGAATGGGGTGTATTTGTAAAAGGTTTTACCGCATGGAATATATAGAACTGCATATTTAAAACAAGAACTATCTTTAAAAAAGATATCCGACGTATTTAAATTTGAGTATATGTTTAAAACTATCATTTCGATAACCTTCAGAAGCACAACGACTTAATGATGCAGGACCTCTTTAATGAAATCTCCATCTCAATGTAACTACAAGAAATTCTTTACTTAGTCTGGTTATATTCTTTAGGGGCAATGATATATAAGAATATTGTGATGACACCTTAAAATTTTATTTGTCAAAAAATCCGGTGCAAATAACAAGAAACAAATATACATTTGCTACTGTTTACATTAAACTTAATTCATGGTTAACAACGCTAGAAACTATTGGTAGTATAAGTAGTATCTTTCTGTTTACATTTACCAAAACCCCGCGGAAATCTAACGTGCGTAGGTGCGTTCTAAAAGTCATGTACGTTCGTACAACAAAGTTTACATTAAAAATTATATAATTGCTAACCATTTATTTTAATAAAAGTATAATTATTTTGTTAGATCTAGTTCAAATATTTATAGTTTTTAACTTGCTTTCCATCACGATATAATTTTCGAAAAACAATTGTCACAAAACTAGGAAACTGTCCATGCATGTCACAAAAATATGTTACTTTACCCTGTCACAGAAATATGTAACTTAACGCTGTCACAGAAATATGTTACTTTACCCTGTCACAGAAATATGTAACTTTACCCTGTCACAGAAATATGTAACTTTACCCTGACACAGAAATATGTAATTTTACCCTGACACAGAAATGTGTAACTTTACCCTGACACAGAAATGTGTAACTTTATCCTGACACAGAAATATGTAACTTTACCCTGACACAGAAATGTGTAACTTTACCCTGCCACAGAAATGTGTATACCCTGACACAGAAATGTGTATACCCTGACACAGAAATGTGTAACTTTACCCTGACACAGAAATATGTATACCCTGACACAGAAATGTGTATACCCTGACACAGAAATGTGTAACTTTACCCTGACACAGAAATGTGTATACCCTGACACAGAAATATGTAACTTTACCCTGTCACAGAAATATGTAACTTAACGCTGTCACAGAAATATGTTACTTTACCCTGTCACAGAAATATGTAACTTTTTCCTGTCACAGAAATATGTAACTTAACCCTGACACAGAAATGTGTATACCCTGACACAGAAATATGTAAATTTACCCTGTCACAGAAATCTGTAACTTAACGCTGTCACAGAAATATGTTACTTTACCCTGTCACAGAAATATGTAACTTTACCCTGTCACAGATATATGTAACTTTACCCTGACACAGAAATATGTAACTTTACGCTGTCACAGAAATGTGTAACTTTACCCTGACACAGAAATATGTAACTTTACCCTGACACAGAAATATGTAACTTTATCCTGACTCAGAAATATGTAACTTTACCCTGACACAGAAATATGTAACTTTACCCTGACACAGAAATATGTAACTTTACCCTGACACAGAAATATGTAAATTTACCCTGACACAGAAATATGTAAATTTACCCTGACACAGAAATTTGTAAATACACATGGTCAAAAACATATGTAACATCTGTCACGGTAAGATAAACTGTAAATTTACCATGTCACAGAAATATGCAATTTCCGCTGTCACTGACATCATGTTGTAAATGCACCTTGTCGCAAACATAGGTAGCTACTCTGTATGTAAAAAAAACTGTAAATTTGCCCGGTCACAGAAATATGTTACTAATTAAATGTACTCCGTCACTGAAATATATAACTCAACCCTGTCACATAAATTTGCGAATGCACCATGTCACAAACATATGTACGTGTAGCTACTTTGTAAAACAATTTGTTCTCTTTAAAAAAAACAAAAGCAATACGTGAACCTAATACCGCTGACGGCTGGGTCACCAAAAGATTGTTGCTGAATTTTTATTTGCTTTTGAATTGAAATAAATGACTGTGATTAGAACAAGTCAGTTGAGAGTGAATATTTACATCTACTATTTGAATATACATGTTAAAGCTAGACTATTTTATTAAGTACTTGGGAATGTACATAATTTTCCAGATGATAACCCTTTTGCAAATCCAAATTTCTATAAACCGGATGACTTATGCAAATTGCACAAACCAATCGCAATATAAATTTATGCACTCAGTTTGCTTTATAATATGGAATTCTGCATGCATTTACTTTATCACTCATATCTTTATATTTTATTTCCTGCATGGACTTTCATCATGTTCATGTTCTCAACTCGTTATTGAAGTCGTCTGTACTCATGTATATGTTAATTGTATAGATAAATCTAAAGTCCAATGTACATGTGCAATGAAACCTGTGGCATGTAACTGATTGGGACATCTTATAAAGAGACTTTTTTTGGTCTAATAAATTAAGTAAGTAATTGTGACCGTTCATGCAAGTAACATGTCAATCTCTTACAGCCGTGTCCTCAATTTAGATGAGAAAAACGAAAATGCACATTCACGAGTGAAATTAGTATAATTGCATTTTTTGAGAACGAAACCGATAGTGTGCATTTGAAATGCGATCTATAATGTGAATAAATCAAGACGGGAAGGATAGTTGGGCAACACAGTGAATACAATTTTCAAAACTGTACCATAGTACACATAATATATGTGGATGTTATAAGGTAATACTATTAAAACAAACAAACAAAAATAGGGTTGAAATTTAATAATAAACATACATTCTTGTCAGTAATTTGTTTCCAAAATTTTTTAATATATACATGTAGTATCAATAAACACAATCGTCAAGTATTTAATGACGGCCATTTTTTTTTTTTTATAATTTTTTTTTTATTCATCATGGATTAATAGGCATTTACATAGATTATCTATTATGGCACATAATACATTTTATAATCAAATGAATCTATTTTTTAAATTCTACCATTCCACTATATAAGAACAGATTACTATACAAAATATCAGCAAAAACTTATAAATCCATACTTAAACAGTACAAAATAATAGCAACCCAAATGGTCCGGACCCTATGCAGATGACATATTTCTCAGGTCCACAAATTTTCAAATCTATTACATAATAGAAGTACCATGAGCTATGCCTATGGCGAGGCCTATGGTTACATGTATAATTAATTTTCAGCCTGAAAAGAGGGGTGTCATTGTTTTGTTGTTCGACACGGATATTGTTTTGAAATTATTTCCTCTAATTTTACGCTTACATATTATTTTTCAGTGGTCGTGAATCGCTCTTTCAGCATGTATATTCAATTCATTAGTACTTACTTTTCAGTTTGAATTTCTCCCTTTTCACGATTTTTTTACACCCCTTTTCGCATGTTTGTTGGACCTTTTCTAGTGTAAGGCAAGGGTGAAACTGCTTCATAAGCTACCAAAATGAAGATCGTTATCTATAATTTTGATCTGCATTACAGTATTCATGAAAAGCAGTTCACGTGTTCGATTATTAATATAAGTTATTCTCTCTTCATTCTTCTCATGCTCCATATTTAATTTTAGAACGGAAGTACTATTTCGACAGTGACAATTGTAACAATAAACTTTATTAATTTTTAAAATTGCATTTAGAAGTTATTCAACTCTTTCTCAATGTATTTGAATAAAAAAAAGAATTTTTAAATGATCATATTTTATTGTATGGAAAATTACGACAATGTATTATACATGACTTACGATATCATTGCGCAACTTTATTCGCAGACGGCGCGAAAATTTAAACCCTCAATCTACCTTAAATCAAGGAATTTTACCTACAAATTTGTAGCAAAACAAAAATGGGAAGGTATTCTTAACAAAATTGTAGAAAATTGGAAAAAATACACTTTTGTGTTACCAAGGTTTCAAAACACACTAGGTTATGTTGGTTGCAATATATAATTATTCATTTTATTTTAGGGACAAATGCTTTACCATTTAAAATGAAGCTTGTTCAGGGATAATTCCAGGTGTTTTCAAATGGGTCCCTTTAACATCAAAATCGGAATTGTTTTCCCAATTGAGAATTTTTTATGCATACAATCTAAAACGAAATAATATCATTTTCCTGACCTGTAAAAACAGTAAATGTATATTAAGTTTCACCTGCACAATGATTGAAGAAGTTATTGGATTTAGACCAGGGAAGTTGTAATAGATAAATACCATTGCACATGATGCACTATCAACTTAACTTTGGTAAACAAGGCATATATACCAGCTAACATAAACCTATGGCAAGCAGTTTAGCTATTTATTCGAATTTTAAATTATCTCAAATTATCTCATAATATATAAGATATCTTATATAACATTTAAGATTTTTATAAGATATCTCATTTAATATATGAGATATCTTATATAATTTAATTTTTAAAGCTATCTTATATATTATATGAGATATCTTGTATTATATGAGATATCTTATATATTATATGAGATATCTTATATATTTCATCAGATATCTTATAATGTTTAAAAACTTTATAAGATATCTTATATATTTTTTTATAAGATATCGTTTATACTTATAAGATATCTTATATACTTTATAAGATATCTTCTCAAGTTTATAAGATATCTCATTAAGTATATGAAATTTCTTATAAATATTTTTTATACAAGATATCTTATATAGTTTATTGGATATCATCTTAAAAAAAATATATAATATATATTATATGAATTATCTTATAATTTCTATACGATGTCTCTAATAATATATCTTATAAGATATATAAGATATCTAAAATTATCTTTTTTATAATATATCTTATATAAATAGATATCTTAAATATTAAAGGAAATATCTAATATCAATTATAAGAAAACTATATGAGATATCTTATCAACTAAGATATCTCATAAATTTTATAACATATTTCTCATGAACTATCATGTAAGATATCTTATAAACTTTATAAGATATCTTACAAACTATATAAGATATCTTACAAACTATATAAGATATCTTACAAACTATATAAGATATCCAATGCACTATTATATAAGATATCTTACTAAAGTTTATGAGATATCTTGAAGTTAAATTAAATAGCAAAACGGTTTGCCATATTAACCATTGAAAAAGTCGTCCATTGGGTATTTTTTTCAACAGATTAAAAAGATTTCACAAATTATTTGGATCATTATTTATATCTTCTGAAACAGTTCCATAATGATAACATCGTATTTCAGGGGAGGGGGGGGCTTATTTCATGAATGGTCTATCATCAATATTATTTTCAAAAACGCTCAAACTTTTGTCTTTTGAGGAAATAGAGCAAACTATAAAATAACTTCTTTTACAAAACAAGTTTTAATCAAGTTACATAACCGGCTCTGCTGTGCGATCTGCTTTTATAAGATCGGCGCCCATTAAAATTTATTCATCAATGTTATATCAAAATTTGAATTTGTTCTTTGCCGGGTCTGCTTTGACACCAATTTTTACAAAAAGCATGTTTTTGATCAACCTGCTGAGCGATCTACTTTTTTATTTAAATACTCCCATACAATTGTATTCAATTGAATCCGGCTGCTTATTGTTTACCTCATGTTGACATAATTAAATCGTTGTTAATAAAATGCGATCGTAGTCAGCATTCTTATCCGGATTTTACTACGTTTTGACGACAAACTACGAAAAATTATAGTTGCTGTAATCGGTGACTGAAACTTTTCCGGAAATACCGATTTTTATTTTATTTTCCTGAATTTGGAATTTATATTCACAAACATTTTTTTGGGGCCGCTAGCAGATTTAAGGGCCGCTCAGCGGTTATAAACTATATAGTTGAATCATCCCTGTATAATATATCTTATAAAGTTTATGAGATATCTTGAAGTTAGATTAAATAGCAAAACGGCTAGCCATATTAACCACTGAAAAAAATCATCCATTGGGTATTTTTTCAACAGATCATCTTTATAAACTTACCTTGATTCAAATGGATTTCAAATTGAACTGGCCAATTGCCGAAATCCGAAAAGCAATTACAAAAGGTTATATACTTAATTGATAAGATATTTAAAGCAATTGCACCAGGCACCAGTGAACTTAAATCTTCTGAAACAGTTCCATAATGATGACATCGTATTTCAGGGGGAGGGGGCGGGGGCTCATTTCATAAATTTTCTATCATCAATATTATTTTCAAAAACGCTCAAACTTTTGTCTTTTGAGGAAATAGAGCAAACTATAAAATAACTTCTTTTACAAAACAAGTTTTAATCAAGTTACATAACCGGCTCTGCTGTGCGATCTGCTTTTATAAGATCGGCGCCCATTAAAATTTATTCATCAATGTTATATCAAAATTTGAATTTGTTCTTTGCCGGGTCTGCTTTGACACCAATTTTTACAAAAAGCATGTTTTTGATCAACCTGCTGAGCGATCTACTTTTTTTATTTAAATACTCCAATAAAATTGTATTCAATTGAATCCGGCTGATAAAATTGTTTACCTCATGTTGACATAATTAAATCGTTGTTAATAAAATGCGATCGTAGTCAGCATTCTTATCCGGATTTTACTACGTTTTGACGACAAACCATGAACAATTATAGTTGCCGTAATCGGTGACTAAAACTTTTCCGGAAATACCGATTTTTATTTTAGATGAGAAAAACGAAAATGCGCATTCACGAGTGAAATTAGTATAATTGAATTTTTTGAGAACGAAACCGATAGTGTGCATTTGAAATGCGATCTATAATGTGAATGAATCAAGACGGGAAGGATAGTTGGGCAACACAGTGAATACAATTTTCAAAACTGTACCATAGTACACATATACATGTAGATGTTATAAGGTAATGCTATTAAAACAAACAAACTGAAACTTTTCCGGAAATACCGATTTTTATTTCATTTTCCTGAATTGGGAATTTATATTCACAAACAATTTTTTGGGGCCGCTGACAGATTTAAGGGCCGCTCAGCGGCCCTAAACTATATAGTAGAATCATTCCTGACTGTATATTTTATAGGTGATAAGTCAGACTGTATATTTCTGTTATTGTTCTTCGTTTAGATCGACCTTGAAAATATGTATAAACAAGATAAATACTGCGTGGTCAAAGTATAAGTTGAATATAGGCTCATCATAACAGGAAGATGAAAGGTATGAATATTAACGATTTGAACTTGACATCATCCGGAGGTTACAAGTGGAAACATGATTTTCTCTACATCAGCTTGGTTCGACCTTATTTATTTTATTATTCAAGGCTGATAATTTGTACACGTTTTTATTTTAATCTTAAGTAATAACAGTAATCACACAATCCGATAAACACAACATATTTCGAAATCTTGAAAAAAGCAAGGGTTGCATAATTGTCATTAGTAAATCAAGTTTTGGATCTTGTTTATTATGAGTTATAAGTTTAAACTATTAATTCATAAGGAAGAAACAATTTATGTTAAAGTGTTTTATATCACTTTAAATTTTCACTACCTCGTGCTATAAACATCAACGTTATTTATGATAAATACTTCGAATTCCCTTCTTCATTTGAACTGTACATATATACCGAACATAAAAAAAATTCATTTACATTTACCTGTGATAATTCAGAAAATGGATGATTTTAGTTCAGGTTTTTTAAATCTTCACATTTCACAGAGGAATAATACTGTAACTTTTCATCCCTTATTTGATTGATTTTGTATTTACATGGTACTATAGATCAAAGTATTCGTTAGTGTATGTCCACACGTGTTATTATGTCTTTTGATTGATATACGCCATTTCAACTGATATTTTATATTGCGTCTTTCTATGTTGTGACGTCTCACTATAGTTTCAGATAAGGGTGAAGGTTTTCACCTCAATACAAAGATTTTTCTGATAACAAAATAAAATATATACTTAATCTAACCACTAGTCAGCAAGTGAAATATGAAGGCTCCTTTATTAAACAGTCTATGGAACTGAGGACAAGGTGCACTTGAGGTCATTTCTTGTATTTAATATTTTGTCTTCATTACATTATTGTTATTATATATAGTTATAATCCTTTCGCCCTTCTTATGGGTGTAATTTGTGATAAAGATTAACATGTTTACACCCGCTGAAATTGTTTTCACCTGGCCTAAGTCAGGTATCTGTTGTCCAGAAGTTGTCGTTTATTGATATGGTTTATTAGTGGTTCTCGTTTCTTGTTTTTTTATATATAGATTAGACCGTTAGTTTTCCCGTTTGAATGGTTTTACACTAGTAATTGTTATATGCCCTTTATAGCTTGCTGTTAGGTGTGAGCCAATGCTCCGTGTGAAGACCGTGCTTTGACCTTTAACGGCTTACTTTTATAAATTGTGACTTGGATTGAGAGCTGACTCATTGGCACTTATGGCATAATTTCTAGTATCTGGATGACAAAGAGTTGCCCAACAAAAAGAGTTAAATATTTTAATATTGAAATGGCCAGATCCCTCAATGTTAACAGGTGTATGTATTTGTATGAATGTAAAATTATTTAAGTATTAAGTACACATTCTTCTTTATCCTTTTTGTATCACGGTTTTTGTAATGCATATGCACTGAACAGAAGTCAAAGTATTAATGAGAGGCATCGAGGTTAACCTCGCTGCATGCGGGAAACTTTCGGAAAAAAAGAGTACGAAAATATATTTCAATTCAATAGCAGTATATTTCTGAAGATTTTGATAAAACAAAGTACTTGTGCACGAATTTTATGGTACAACTTAGCCTTTAAATCAATAAAATAAATTCAAGTTTATATGACTTTAAATCAATAAAGGGATAAGTTATAATTTACCACTCATTTTATGATATGAATAAAATACTGATCCTCGATGAAACGACAAATGTATATATAACCTATCAAAACGTAGTGCAGAAAATGCAATTGATCCTGTTATAAAAGTGTGGAAACAGATAATGAACAGATCAATCTGTAGTTTTAAATGCTAGGCGAGGGTATTATTATTTTTCTACAGTTATGTTCGAAATGAGCGTATTCGTTGTTTGTTGATAATGCGTTTTGTGGTATGCAAAACTCCACTGACAGGTTACTATCGAGAACCGTCGAGATACTGGTAACGAATGTGATTATGTCAGAGATTGTTTATATTTACATTGTATTCGTTAGTGTATGTCCACAAGTGTTAATACTGTATGTCTTTTGGTTGATGTAAATAAACTCATCATAGATACCAGGACTAAATTTTGTATATACGCCAGACGCACGTTTCGTCTACAAAAGACTCATCAGTGACGATCGAATCAAAAAAAGTTTTAAGGCCATTTTCAACTGGTTTTTATATTGTGCCTTTCTATGTTGTGACGTTACACTTTTGTTTCAGATAAGGTTGAATATTTTGTACCATTAAAACGTTTTTAACCGCTGCAATTGTTTGCGTCTGGCATACATCAGGAATTTGGTGTTCAGTAGTTGTGGTTTGTTGATATGGTTCATAAGTGTTTCTCTTTTATCTTTTTTATATAGGTTTTCCCGTTTGAATGGCTTTACACTAGACATTGCTGGGACCCTTTACAGCTTGCCGTTCGGTATGAGCCAATGCTCCGTGTTGAGGGTCGTACCTTGACCTATAACGGCTTACTTTTATAAATAGCGACTTGGATGGAGAGTTGTTACATTGGCACTCATGTCACAACTTCTTGTATCTCGATAACAAAACAAGAGTTTCCCAAATCAAAAGAGTTTCAATATATTAATAATGGAATAGACAGATCCATGTAAAGATGTATCGTTTTGTTTAAACCTTAAAGTATTGAAAATAATAACTAACCTAAGTCAATTGCTGCAATTCCTGCCCTCTTAAAACTTTCACTTATGTTACTATTTCTGTTATGCGCTGACAGTAGTTAAAGTACTAGCAAGAGTCCTCGTGGCTGAACTCGCTGCATGCGGTGAAGCTATAGGGGAAAAAGAGAAATCCAATAGCAGTATATTTCTGACGATTTTGATAAGATAAAGGTACCTGTGCATTCCAATCAATAAAACAAATTCAAGTTTTATATGACTTTAAAATCAATATAGGGAGAAAGTATAATTTACCACTTATTTTATGATATGAATAAAATACTGATCTTCAATAAAACGACAAATGTATATATAACCTGTCAAAACGTAGTGCAGAAATACAATTGATCCTGTTATAAAAGTGTGGAAACAAATAATGAACAGATCAATCTTCTAATGTTTAGTTTTAAATGCTAGGGTGATTATTATTTTTCTACAGTTATGTTCGAAATGAGCGTATTCGTTTTTTGTTGATAATGCGTTTTGTGGTATACAAAACTCTCACTGACAGGTTACTACCGAGAACCGTCGAGAGAATGGTAAAGAATGTGATTATGTCATATATTGTTTATAATGTAGTAAAAAGTAAAATTCCCAAAAATACTAAACTCTGATGAAAATTCAAAGCGGAAAGTTCCTAAATCTTTGTTTAACTTCGTTCTGACTGTCTGTGGCGAGGCAATTATCACACACAAGTACACATTTCATCTTGAATATCTGTGGCGAGGCAATTCTCACACACAAGCACAAACTTCATCTTGAATATCTGTGGCGAGGCAATTCTCACACACACATCAAAACGGTTGAAACAATGCTACTTTGTTGTGGTGGCGAAACAATTTTCACACACAAAAATAGACTCACAGTATCATTGGAGAAAACGGATTAAAATGTATATGCACTGGATCCAATATTTAACAGCTCAGCGGTTATCGGTTTTATTTTACATCAAAACATGATTTTGAAACTAATAGATATAATCAAAGATCCGAGAGAGTTTCATACACTGGCCTACCTCTAATATGGAAATGAAAATCCATCGTTAAATGTAATGTTCAGAAATAATAAGATGCATGTCCACAATACTATATAAAAAATCACGCTGCCGTATTTACAGTTCCTGAAAAGTCATTAGTAGGTAATAATTATATGTTTCACTTGTTTATATCGCCGTTCTATCTTTACAGCAACAGTAGCACCTACGATATCCACAAACTGTTATAAAATCAGCCAACAAACAAAAAAGTAAATAAATCAAAAGAAAAAGTTAGTGTATCCAGGAGAAAAAACAAGCCATTATGAACTGTTTAAACAACTACCACGAAATTAAAGTCACAATATTAATATACAATTTGAGTCCTCCACCATGATAGATCCGTGTTTTACTTGCTCGTATTGTAATCATTAATAACACTATATTTGTATCTATACTATATTTTCAAAACTACATATGTACAGTTACGCTACAATTCTACAACTCGTAGTTTATGGCTACGCTTGCTGAATATCTTATTCATCAAGTCATGAATATGCATTAGCTATGTAGGCGTGTCAAGATCGTATCATACGCGATAATGCCAGCCAGTTCACACTGCAGCTCTGCACTGTTATGATTTCATTAACCAGTATAAAAAGATAAATATAACAATAAGAAGGAGTTATATGGAATAATTTTAGTTATAAAAATAAATTTCAATTAACGTTTTGCAGGAGACAGACCAAGTTGTAGAAAAATTGTACATCAGCACAGCGGAAGGTCAAAAGGTCACAAGAAACAAAGGGGACAAATTCCTGGCAGTGTATAGACGAATTGTAGATACTTATCAACAGACAGACAACATGGATAATTCATAACAAAGGGGACAAATTCCTGGCAGTGTATAGACGAATTGTAGATACTTATCAACAGACAGACAACATGGATAATTCATAACAAAGGGGACAAATTCCTGGCAGTGTATAGACGAATTGTAGATACTTATCAACAGACAGACAACATGGATAATTCATAACAAAGGGGACAAATTCCTGGCAGTGTATAGACGAACTGTAGATACTTATCAACAGACAAACAACATAGATAATTCATAACAAAGGGGACAAATTCTTGGCAGTGTATAGACGAATTGTAGATACTTATCAACAGACAGACAAAAATAACATGGATAATTCATAACAAAGGGGACAAATTCTTGGCAGTGTATAGACGAATTGTAGATACTTATCAACAAACAGACAACATGGATAATTCATAACAAAGGGGACAAATTCCTGGCAGTGTATAGACGAATTGTAGATACTTATCAACAAACAGACAACATGGATAATTCATAACAAAGGGGACAAATTCTTGGCAGTGTATAGACGAATTGTAGATACTTATCAACAGACAGACAACATGGATAATTCATAACAAAGGGGACAAATTCTTGGCAGTGTATAGACGAATTGTAGATCCTTATCAACAAACAGACAAAAATAACATGGATAATTCATAGCAAAGGGAGATTATAGGACATACATATCAAATAATGAATATTTGATCGGGGTTATTACAGAAATTGTGTCAGTAGCATAAATTATAATGATTTACTGTAAACCAACAAATTGTAGAGAGTGAATTATTTCAATTACTTTGTAAGATAGATAAGAAGAAAATAATGTGAATATAAAACATCATGTGAAGGTCCAACTTTGACCTTTGTACATATGCATACATCAACAGAGTTAAGAGAACATATTAAAACATAAAAATTGGCTAGAAAATATTTAACTAGACTAGAGGCTCTCGAGCATGAGTCGCTCACCTGTGTCTACTGTGATTTAGGAAATAATGTCAAATAAGGTTAAAATCATAATAACTAGAATAAGATACCCCAAAAATGATTGAGACCAATTTTGGTTTAATTTGGCTCAGTAGTTTAATTAAAGGCAGGTCATCCCATTGTAGTGTTATTGTAGAACCCTTATCATTATTTTAATTAGTTTTCAAGTTTTCAATTGAACACTTTACAATTTAACAATTTACCCATACACTTCTCTGGGCCAGAAGGGGTGAGAGCTTTTCTCATCACTTCGCAACTAGCAATGTCTTTTGTGCGGGAAACTACCCGGCAACCAAACGTTGCCAACATTTTCATTATAGTATCTACTACTACAATGCGCCCAATGCTCCCACCTTACCACAGACATAGTCGACATGGCTAAAAATATACCATCTGGATACAATGCAAGTTTTGTCTACTATCTTTCTTATGCTATTTAAAACCGCTATAAACAGAGAAAATCTGACAGGAGCGGATATCATCAAAACTGTCACACGACCTATTACAAAAGTTATTGCCCTTAAATGACACATTTTACCAATTTCGTTTGAATTAGTCTATAATCTTGAGAATTATTGTAATAGACCAATCGCACAATAACAGGAAGATTTAGGCTTATCAAGTAGAACATTTTTTATTGTTAGCCTGTATATAAACTGGCTGACAGCCATGAAGCTCATGCAAGGTATGTACATACTAAATAAAGTCACCTTAGTATACATAATTAGAAAGAAAGTAACATTTAAAAAAAAATTGATGTCAAGGACAATGGTCATATGGCAGACGGAAACTTCATGACATAAGTCATACATGTATACAAAGTATAAGGAATCCAGGTTTTTCACCTTCTAAAATATAAAGCTTTTGAGAACTTACATTTGTAGTTGACGCCCTGAAACTATCTCCTTGACGAGCTTTTTACAACAGAAGTGACAGGCTCGACAATAAAACTATTGTATTTATCAGATTGTTAACTTAATTGAATGTTTGTCGATTTATTTGTCAACTATATTGAATTTTTTCTCAGTTAATCAATGCAAATTTTAATAGGGACTTTTTTGCAGGTTTTTTTCATGTGGTCAAGATATAACTACTGATTTTTATATGATAACTATGAAACAGGGATGAAGGTTTACACTCATCAAAACGCCTGATGAATTCAATGTTTGAGACGGTTTTTCACTGAACGAAACCACAGTGTCAGAATCAATACAAATTTAGATAGGAACTATTTTTGGAGAGAGCGGTCTTGTGAAACCATCTGTTCATGTCGGCATGATATAGCTACCATGTTTTATATGATCCCTATCATTGGCGGATGGAGATTTACACTTATTAAAACCCTTAATAAAGATGATTTAAACCATCTGTTCATGTCGGCATGATATAACTACCATGTTTTATATGATCCCTATCATAGGCGGATGGAGATTTACACTAATTTAAACCCTTAATAAAGATGATTTAAACCATCTGTTCATGTCGGCAGTATACTACTACCATGTTTTATATGATCCCTATCATTGGCGGATGGAGATTTACACTCATTAAAACCCTTAATAAAGATGATTTAAACCATCTGTTCATGTCGTCATGATACCACTACCATGTTTTATATGATCCCTATCATTGGCGGATGGAGATTTAAACTCATTAAAACCCTTAATAAAGATGATTTAAAACATCTGTTCATGTCGGCATGATATAACTACCATGTTTTATATGATTCCTATCATTGGCGGATGGAGATTTACACTGAGTCTCATTAAAACCCTTACTAAAGCTGATTTAAACCATCTGTTCATGTCGGCATGATACTACTACCATGTTGTATATGATTCCTATCATTGGCGGATGAAGATTTACACTTATTAAAACCCTTAATAAAGATGATTTAAGACATCTGTTCATGTAGGCATGATACTACTACCATGTTTTATATGATCCCTATCATTGGCGGATGGAGATTTACACTCATTGAAACCCTTAATAAAGATGATTTAAACCATCTGTTAATGTCGGCAGGATATAACTACCATGTTTTATATGATTCCTATCATTGGCGGATGGAGATTTACACTCATTAAAACCCTTAATAAAGATGATTTAAACCATCAGTTGTTTCATGTCGGCATGATACTACTACCATGTTTTATATGATTCCTATAATTGGCGGATGGAGATTTACACTCATTAAAACCCTTAATAAAGATGATTTAAACCATCTGTTCATGTCGGCATGATATAACTACCATGTTTTATATGATCCCTATCATATGCGGATGGAGATTAACACTCATTCAAATCCCTGGTAAATTTAATTTTCAACCTTTACTGTCTAGGATGATTGTTTGATTAGGGAATTGTAAAAATGACCAATGCATTTGATTCGCCTATTTATGAGTTTGAATATGCCTTTGGTATCTTTCACCTCTGTGTGTTCTCTATGTAATTTTGTGGATGGTTGGACTGTCAGTCTCACCGTGTCGATGCTGCTTTGATTTCTTGGCACACAAATAAATAGAACACGCATGTAGTATTGTATAAACCTCCAAGGGTAGTAGAATGCACAAAAGTTTAGACATATATATAAGTATTATTAAGGGTAGTAGAATGCACAAAAGTTTAGACATATCACATGTATTATAAAGGGTAGTAGAATGCACAAAAGTTTAGACATATCACAAGTATTATAAAGGGTAGTAGAATGCACAAAAGTTTAGACATATCACAAGTATTATAAAGGGTAGTAGAATGCACTAACGTTTAGACATATCACAAGTATTATAAAGGGTAGTAGAATGCACAAAAGTTTAGACATATCACAAGTATTATAAAGGGTAGTAGAATGCACAAAAGTTTAGACATATCACAAGTATTATAAAGGGTAGTAGAATGCACAAAAGTTTAGACATATCACAAGTATTATAAAGGGTAGTAGAATGAACAAAAGTTTAGACATATCACAAGTATTATAAAGGGTAGTAGAATGCACAAAAGTTTAGACATATCACAAGTATTATAAAGGGTAGTAGAATGCACAAAAGTTTAGACATATCACAAGTATTATAAAGGGTAGTAGAATGCACAAAAGTTTAGACATATCACAAGTATTATAAAGGGTAGTAGAATGCACAAAAGTTTAGACATATCACAAGTATTATAAAGGGTAGTAGAATGCACAAAAGTTTAGACATATCACAAGTATTATAAAGGGTAGTAGAATGAACAAAAGTTTAGACATATCACAAGTATTATAAAGGGTAGTAGAATGCACAAACAAGTTCATCGTAATGTACTACGACCTTGTTGATTAATATTCCGTATCAACTTCACAAATAATGCATGATGGTCTTGATGTATAGCTTATGTGTACTGACCTTGTTTATCATCTTTATAACGTGCTGTATTGTCTTTTATTATTATTACTTTAACTTTTTGGTCTGTTTTCTGTGATATCTATTTGACATGGCTCGGTACTTACACATCCCGTCAATGTGTTGTGTGTTTTGTACGTGTAACTTTTTGTGTTTCTTTGGTACATATAACGTGGCTCTGTACTTTTAAACCTCCTGTCATTATGTAACTATTCTATCATAATGCCATTAAATTATTTTTCTATTATAATTTTGAAAATACTTTGAATCAAATTATTTTACATGCGTAGTGGTATTAACCATATGTGGATTAAAAAAAATTCTAATGAACTTCCTGATCATTTTAAATCTGAGTGTTTTTTCTGAAATTAGTTCTAACACAACTTTTAATTTTTCAACCCTCTATACAATGTACCACCATTCCCAATGTGAAATGTTAATTTTGAAAATACTTATATTATTTTATATTTCTTTCTGTGTGACATTTACATTCTGCTGTCAAACACGCGATGATGTGAATCCAGTTACAGGACCATAATTATTTCAATTCTTTATGGGTTGATATAAAATACACATAGAAGTTTGCAATGAATGTGGTTGTTAAATTTGATAGATGCTTTTTGTGCTTCTTTGTTAAATATTTGTTTGCGTTTGTTTTAATTGAGATTGTGACACAGTGATGATTGCTGTAATCCTATTTTGACAATTTTACCTGTTATGTCTGTTTTGTTCATGCATCGTTGTAAATATAATGGAATTTGATTCGAAGGTCATACAAGTGTGACGCTTAGCGCTATAAAACCAGGTTCAATCAACCATTTTTTACCTTTAAAAATGTCTCTACCAAGTCAGGAATATGACAGTTGTCGTCCATTTCGTTTGATATGTTTTATCATCTGATTTTGCCATTTGATAAGGGACTCTCCGTTTTGAATTTTCCTCGGAGTTTTTTGTGATTTTACTTTCTCTGGACTATTATTTCTCTGTTTTTTATTATATTTTTTTTTTGCCTTGGTGTTTTCAGTTTATTATCGATTGATGAGTTTTACTGTCCCTCTGGTATATTTCGCCCCCCTTTTCAAAAGATTGTCGTTTGAAAATATTTTGGAAATCATTTTGTACATTTGCTTACGTTTTGACTGATGATTTTATAAATGTGCTACCTGGAACGATTGTTTGATAAGTGACTGGTAAACATGTGCTACCTGGAACGATTGTTTGATTAGTGGCTTGTAAACATGTGCTACCTGGAACGATTGTTTGATTAGTGACTGGTAAACATGTGCTACCTGGAACGATTGTTTGATTAGTGGCTTGTAAACATGTGCTACCTGGAACGATGGTTTGATTAGTGACTTGTAAACATGTGCTACCTGGAACGATTGTTTGATTAGTGACTTGTAAACATGTGCTACCTGGAACGATTGTTTGATTAGTGACTGGTAAACATGTGCTACTGGAACGATTGTTTGATTAGTGACTTGTAAACATGTTCTACTTGGAACGATTGTTTGATTAGTGACTTGTAAACATGTGCTACCTGGAACGATTGTTTGATTAGTGACTGGTAAACATATGCTACCTGGAACGATTGTTTGATTAGTGACTGGTAAAACATGTGCTACCTAGAACGATTGTTTGATTAGTGACAGGTAAACATGTGCTACCTGGAACGATTGTTTGATTAGTGGCTTGTAAACATGTGCTACCTGGAACGATTGTTTGATTAGTGACTTGTAAACATGTGCTACTGGAACGATTGTTTGATTAGTGACTGGTAAACATGTGCTACCTGGTACGATTGTTTGATTAGTGACTGTAAACATGTGCTACCTGGAACGATTGTTTGATTAGTGACTGGTAAACATGTGCTACCTGGAACGATTGTTTGATTAGTGACTGGTAAACATGTGCTACCTGGTAACGATTGTTTGATTAGTGACTGATAAACATGTGCTACCTGGAACGATTGTTTGATTAGTGACTGTAAACATGTCTACCTGGAACGATTGTTTGATTAGTGACTGATAAACATGTGCTACCTGGTACGATTGTTTGATTAGTGACTGGTAAACATGTGCTACCTGGAACGATTATTTGATTAGTGACTGGTAAACATGTGCTACCTGAACGATTGTTTGATTAGTGACGATAAACATGTGCTACCTGGAACGATTGTTTGATTAGTGACTTGTAAACATGTGCTACTGGTACGATTGTTTGACTAGTGACTTGTAAACATGTGCTAGCTGGAACGATTGTTTGATTAGTGACTGTAAACATGTGCTACCTGGAACGATTGTTTGATTCGTGACTGATAAACATGTGCTACCTGGTAACGATTGTTTGATTAGTGACTGTAAACATGTGCTACCTGGAACGATGTTTGATTAGTGACTTGTAAACATGTGCTACCTGGTACGATTGTTTGATTAGTGACTTGTAAACATGTGCTTACCTGGAACGATATGTTTGATTAGTGACTGATAAACATGTGCTACTCTGGTACGATTGTTTGATTAGTGACTGAAAACATATGCTACCTGGAACGATTTTTGATTAGTGACTGGTAAACATGTATACCTGGTACGATTGTTTGATTAGTGACTGTGAAACATGTGCTACCTGGAACGATTGTTTGATTAGTGACTTGTAAACATGTGCTATCTGGTACGATTGTTTGACTAGTGACTTGTAAACATGTGCTACTGTAACGATTTTGATTGTTGATTTAGTGTACTGGGTTTATTATACATGTGCTACCTGGAACGAATTGTTTGATTAGTGACTTGTAAACATGTGCTACTGGACATGTTGATGTGTTGTGTATTACGATGTTGTGGACTTGTAAACATGTGCTACCTGGAACGATGTTATTATTAGTGACTGGTAAACATGTGCTACCTGGAACGATTGTTTGATTAGTGACTGGTAAACATGTGCTACCTGGTACGATTGTTTGATTAGTGACTGGTAAACATGTCTACCTGGAACGATTGTTTGATTAGCGACTGGTAAACATGTGCTACCTGGAACGATTGTTTGATTAATGACTTGTAAACATGTGCTATCTGGTACGATTGTTTGATTAGTGACTTGTAAACATGTGCTACCTGGAACGATTGTTTGATTAGTGACTGGTAAACATGTGCTACCTGGAACGATTGTTTGATTAGTGACTGATAAACATGTGCTACTGGAACGATTGTTTGATTAGTGACTTGTAAACATGTGCTACCTGGAACGATTGTTTGATTAGTGACTTGTAAACATGTGCTACCTGGTACGATGTTTGATTAGTGACTTGTAAACATGTGCTACCTGGTACGATTGTTTGATTAGTGACTGGTAAACATGTGCTACCTGGAACGATTGTTTGATTAGTGACTGGTAAACATGTGCTACCTGGAACGATTGTTTGATTAGTGACTGTAAACATGTGCTACTGGAACGATTGTTTGATTAGTGACTGTAAACATGTGCTCCTGGAACGATTGTTTGATTAGTTGACTTGTAAACATGTGCTACCTGGAACGATTGTTTGATTAGTGACTTGTAAACATGTGCTACTTTATTGAACGATGGTTTTGATTAGTGACTTGTAAACATGTGCTACCTGTAACGATTGTTTGTTTAATGGCTTGTAAACATGTGCTACCTGGAACGATTGTTTGATTAGTGGCTTGTAAACATGTGCTACCTGGAACGATTGTTTGATTAGTGACTGGTAAACATGTGCTACTTGAACGATTGTTTGATTAGTGACTTGTAAACATGTGCTACCTGTAACGATTGTTTGATTAGTGGCTTGTAAACATGTGCTACCTGGAACGATTGTTTGATTATGGACTTGTAAACATGTGCTACCTGGAACGATTGTTTGATTAGTGACTGGTAAACATGTGCTACCTGAACGATTGTTTGATTAGTGACTTGTAAACATGTGCTACCTGTAACGATTGTTAGATTAATGGCTTGTAAACATGTGCTACCTGGAAGATTGTTTGATTAGTGGCTTGTAAACATGTGCTACCTGGAACGATTGTTTGATTAGTGACTGGTAAACATGTGCTACTGTGAACGATTGTTTGATTAGTGACTGTAAACATGTGCTACCTGGTAACGATTGTTGATTAGTGACTTTAAACATGTGCTACCTGGAACGATTGTTTGATTAGTGACTGGTAAACATGTGCTACCTGGAACGATTGTTTGATTAGTGGCTGTAAACATGTGCTACCTGGAACGATTGTTTGATTAGTGACTGTAAACATGTGCTACCTGGAACGATTGTTTATTAGTGACTTGTAAAACATGTGCTACCTGGAACGATTGTTTGATTAGTGACTTGTACAACATGTGCTACTTTGAACGATTGTTTGATTAGTGACTTGTAAACATGTGCTACCTGTTACGATTGTTAGATGAATGGCTTGTAAACATGTGCTACCTGGAACGATTGTTTGATTAGTGGCTTGTAAACATGTGCTACCTGGAACGATTGTTTGATTAGTGACTGGTAAACATGTGCTACCTGGAACGATTGTTTGATTAATGGCTTGTAAACATGTGCTACCTGGAACGATTGTTTGATTAGTGACTGGTAAACATGTGCTACCTGGAACGATTGTTAGATTAGTGACTTGTAAAAATGTGCTACCTGTAACGATTGTTAGATTAATGGCTTGTAAACATGTGCTACCTGGAACGATTGTTTGATTAATGGCTTGTAAACATGTGCTACCTGGAACGATTGTTTGATTAGTGACTGGTAAACATGTGCTACCTGGAACGATTGTTAGATTAGTGACTTGTAAACATGTGCTACCTGTAACGATTGTTAGATTAATGGCTTGTAAACATGTGCTACCTGGAAGGATTGTTTGATTAGTGGCTTGTAAACATGTGCTACCTGGAACGATTGTTTGATAAGTGACTTGTAAAAATATACAATGATATTTTGTCACCGCAAATGAACCTTTATTTACATCAGGTGTCATTCATCTTTGAAAGATTGTTTCTACTGATAAACATGGGGTAACCAAAGTATGTACCTTTCATTTTTCGAAAAAGGGTTTCCAGCTTCCAGTTTTTGTGCTTTTCAGTCTATTTTTTTTATGTTGCATTTTGCAAACTGATGTTTGTATTTTGGTCGCATTTATTTTTTGCGATGGCATTTTCAGCTTGTCTTCGACTTATGAGTTTGAATATGACTTTTGTATCTTTTAACTAGTTTCTGTTTTTATTTATGATTGGACTGTCATGATCACAGTGTCTATGCTTCTTTCATTTTGTGGCACAATAAATAAGAACAAGAACCTTTATTTACATAAGGGTAGTAGAATGCACACACAGTTTATGCATATATACACATATAAGATAGTTCTTACACACATATAGTGCTACAATAATCACATCAACAACAAAAACACAACTGTATCATATCATATTAATTTGTAAATAACAAAGTTTATATATATATTTAAAATAAAACAGTTGTATTAATTTATAGCTAACTGTTTGAAGGCAAAATGTATAAGCATTGAAAAAGGCTGACAAATTGATGACAAATCTGGCATAAGATTTTATAGTACACATTTGGGGTGATTGAGTGCAAGGAAAAAAATATGAAGCATGAAATCATACTATTATTATTATTGTAAAAACATATCCGACATAAAGCCTCCTCGTGGGGTTATTGAGTATTTCTTTATTCAGCTGTTTTAATAATGGTTATTTGGTTATTCGGTTACAAGACCAAATATTTTATGATTATTTAATTATCTAGAACTGTATTTTTGATTATTTGATTATCTTGTTTAGAAAAACAATTAATGATTCTGTGATTAAATTGTTAAAAAAAATATGATTATATGATCACTCGGACACCCCCATGAGGGGCCTCACAAAATCTAATCTCTATTGAATATTATTGAATATAATAAAAATGTTAAAGGGCAAATCAAACAGAAAGTTCTATAGCATTGCGCTTAAACACAAAGAAACAACACATGGTGTAGATAACCGTAGAGACGCACAATTTGTAAGTCCATAAATGTTTTGTGATATGTTCTCAAACACTTTCAAATATTTGATTATATAATACAACCAAACAATTATCACTGATCTATTTGAATTCAAATTCCGTTTTTCTGATGAATGAACAAGAATGTGTCCATAGTCCATGTTCAGTGGACCGTGAAAATGGGGTCAAAACTTTAATTTGGCATTAAAATTAGAAAGATCATATCAAAGGGAACATGTGTACTAAGTTTCAAATTAATGTAACTTTAACTTCATGAAAAACTACCTTGACCAAAAACTTTAACCTGAACTTTACACTATTTTCTATGTTCAGTGGACCATGACATTGGGGTCAAAACTATAATTTGGCATGCAAATTAGAAATAGCATATCATGGGGAACATCTGACTAAGTGTCAAGTTAATTGGACTTCAACTTCTTCAAAAACTATCTTCACCAAAAACTTTAACCTGAAGCGAACGGACGCACAGACGGACGAACGAACAAACGAACGAATGGAGACACAGACCAGAACACATAATGGCCCTCTACTATCGTACGTGGGGCATTACCATTATTTCATTTGATAGAACAGATAAAATTGAGAAAGGAAATGGTGAATATGCATTAAATGCATTTTTGTTCAAAACCTTATTGATGAAGAGACATTTTTATTTACAAGCTTACCCCGATTTTGTTTTTTGTCCATGGATTTATGAGTTTTGAACAGCGGTATACTACTGTTGCCTTTATTTACATTTAAATTAGCTGCTGTCATGTTTTTAGAAATGCACGAAGGACAAGATTCGGTCTCTGATTTAGTTATTTTATATGTGCATACTTTAGTATCCATTAGACTATATAATCACTCGGACACCCCCATAAGAAATGCATGAAGGACAAGATTCGGTCTTTGATTTAGTTATTTCATATGTACATACTTTAGTATCCATTAGACTTAAATTTAGAACTAAATTAACTATTAAGGTATTATTGAACAGCTTTAAGTTATTGATATACAAAGTTACGAATGAAATGAAACTCGTAATTGTAGCTATGTAGGTTTTTTTCAAAATTTATTAAAATAGTATATATTAAATATTGTATCTAGGGGAGATATTTATATATTTTATGTTTAGTTTATTGACTGGTATCATCTCCATAGTTCAGCTACACACCTGGGAAATTTTTAACTAGTATAAATACACATGTGTAGCTGCCAAACTAAATTCTGAGTATGACCAAAAGTGAAGGGTGAGAAAGTACAAAAACTCTTATAAGTTTGTGGTATATAATTGTTGAAAACATGCTGCACAGACTTACGTTTTGACCTTTGAAAAATAAAAGTGCTAATGAACTTTCCATTCTTGGATACAAATTCGTGCGAAACTTCACTGTAAACATGGTACAGTTAAAGCTGTAAAAGCAGCTGAGAAATTACACTGTCCTGTTTACTGAGAAATCACACTGTCCTGTTTACTGAGAAATCACACTGTCCTGTTTAATGAGAAATTACACTGTCCTGTTTACTGAGAAATCACACTGTTCTGCTTACTGAGAAATTACACTGTCCTGTTTACTGATAAATTGCACTGTTTATATTTACAGAAATGCAACCTTTGTAAATAAGGGAATTACAAATATAGACTGATACTTGTATACACATTACAGAAAGATAGCCATTTATTTACAAACAATTTCAATCTAGCAGTTCATCAGTTGATCTCTGTCCAACATGTAAATGGTATTATTTAACTATACAAAAAAAAAGTAACTTTACAAATGATGATAAGTTTAAATTTAGTTGATTTCTAAACACAGCTGGTTTACCCACCAGCATAACAAATTAAGTATACTTTACGAGTTTTTACAATCAACGGGTTGATGCAACTACTGGCGGTTGTTACGTTCTAACGGGTATAACCAGCGCAGTAGTTATGACATATCACGTGTGCAAATTATCTGTTTACAAAATTATGTATTATCAAAAACACGAAGGTTTGTTCATCTAGACGTATGTGCTCAAACACGCTACATGAATGGATAACAACTTTTGAGTTCCTATTTTTGTACAAACATTTGCTTATGTCGAAAATGGTATACTGAACCTGGTTTATAGCTAGTTAAACCTCTCACTTGTATAAAAGTCGCATTAAATTCCATTAAATTGACGCCAGTGTGTGAACAAAGTAAATAGACATAATAGGTAAAATTGTCAAAAATAAGGATACAGCAGTAAACATTGTGTTATAGTCTAAATCTTTATAAAAAAATCAAAAAGGCATATAGACAAAGCATATTGGCAAAAACGAAAGCGAGAATACAAAAATTTACCATAGCACAATAACAAAATGACGGGCTGTATAACTACTGAGCCACGTCAAATGGATATTGGGATTGTAGGAATCAACTCTCATAAAAGGGGTTAGTACATATTTTAGCTTTTTCCTTGCCATGCATGACACTCACACATGAAATATGTTTAAGATAAAAGATTGTTATCACTATTACATTGTGATTCATTCACATATTGTAAATTCAGAAATTATTTTGAGGTTTTTATTAATGCGAAAAATGCGACTGAGTGAGTATTGCATTAATAAGAACTCAAATTCTTAAACTGATACATATATTAGTATAAAGATTCTTTTGACATTGTAATAATTACTATCGCTTTTTTGTCCCATTTAAAAAAAAAGGCAATAATAAATGCACGCAATAATTTTTGAATTTACAGTGGATTATTGAAGTGACCAAATCGTAATGCCTTGGATTGACAATACTTCCTTCTATTAATTGTTAACTGATGGTTTTCCTAGCTGTTTTTTCTGAAAGAAATTACTTTTATTTTATTTGAAGCATTTATGAAGAGTTGCCATATCTGTGCTAGTAACTTCTGTCTTCTCTATTTGATCTGCTAAATCTGCATAAATTGAGTCTTTTCGTAGGGCTTTGAGAAATTCATTAAATCCCTGTTCATTTTTACGCAACAGCATGTCCATTAAATTCCTGTTCTTTTCCTGTGGTGTTTTACCAGATTCTATCTTCTTCCCATCATCAACTGACACTACCTCTCTTGATATTAGATGATCGACTATGTTCTCGTGTTGTATATCAGTGATGACCTTGAGGTAGTTCTTTTGTAGACGAACTTTATATAATGGAACATTACAAACTGATAAGCCTACAAAATACAAAAAGATTTTTTTTTCTTCAGATAATGCTATTGACCTTTTATGACTAAAGACGAGGTTAAATCCAGAAAAGATATTTGGACCACATGAAATTTATAACGTTTTTATTGTTTTACATCACTTGGTCGATACCTCTGCTGGTGGATTATACGTGCCCTAGAGTTTTATTAGCTCAGTATTCAGTAATTTGCTACTTGCATGATATAAAGCAAACCCTTCTTAAATTTATCGTTTATACATTTTTAAATTAAACAGAAATAAGATTTCAACTCATTCGGGCAAAGTTGGCATTAGATGGATTTGGCCATTTTTTAGTACTCTTCATGTGTGTAGCCCTTCTACTGTTTCGGTTTTATTCACCCTTTTCTTAAATCTAATGTATCATGAAGTTGAGTGCCCACATAGACTGTAGTATTGATATATCTGACATGTATTCATACAAATTGATGATGTATGCTCTGAATTTATCAAACACATATGATAAGCGTTTGACATCTTAAACAGAGCTGGTAAACATACACATTCACAATTTATAGTTAATTGCCAATTTGTTTGTTATTCTATTTTCTCTCACTTTGATTTTTTTTTATAGTTGACCAAAACTAATGCCTTTGCATTATATATGTTCACTATTCTTTTCTACAGTTGGATCTAAGAAGCGAAATTCATCTGAGGTCATATTTGCCTGATTCGCAACAGGTACTTATTGAACTGTGACGTCATTATAACTGTAGAAAAGAATCTTGATCTCAATGCCTGAGATCATAATTACTCAATGGTACAATGTCTAAGATCATTGTTACTTAAAACAAACTGAAATTCGTCCTGAAAGACTCATCATATAAACCAAAGACCTACTTTGGTATGCAAGAAAAGTAGTATACTTATGATAAATTAAATACGACGCATATGATCTGGTAGATAGTCTTTAGAATCAAATACATTATATCTATTTTGAATGAATAAATAACAAGATTTTAAAATGTTTTCAGTAAAAATCCTTCTTTGTTTGTGTTTATAATAAACCCTTCAGACATACCTTTAGTTTCAGCAGATGTTGGTGTTGGACTTGGACTGAAATCACATTTCAAATCATTAGCGATATCTTCGTATCCATAAATACGTAATCCACCAACAAACACACTGTAAGCTGGTTCTCTCCTTTTAATCACAATATCCAGCAATGCTTTGTTCTGGTCATCATGTCGAGGATAATGTTCAATATCAAGTCTGTCGTCTGCTGATATCACCAGATGTGTCATCATATGGTCTAAAATTTGACTGATTTGTATGTCCTGTATGATTCTGTCTGCATTATCTCTGATTTTATCTGTAATTGTAGTAATACAAAATTTCGTTTAGCATGTAAGTTGACTTAAAATATCAAAATGATTATATTTTGTATTCAGTTAGCATACTGCATTTACTGATTTCTTTTCAAAATATGTATTGTCAAGCAAGCGAAAGGTCTGAACATTAGTTAAAGTTTTGAAATTGCATGCATACAAAATATGGAATATAAAAGTTGAGCACAGCTCAAACTCTCAAGACAGTATCTAATTCTATGGAAGAACCTTCAACTTTAGCCCACAGATATGATATTCCTGTATAAGAAGCAAACTCCCCATGCAAAAATGTACATAGATATATAAGTGATATTCACAGTAAAATAGATATGTTATTTTAAGTTTTCCTAAAGTGTTTATGCCTTAATCAAACTAAATTATATGATGTGTATTGATTGATATTTTGTCTCGGGTACATTTTTCTTTAGTAAGTTGTTAATGTTTTTTAACTAGCTTATCGGTACTTTATGCTTGAGTGTTTCTGTTAATTGTTTGTTTGCTTTGTGTCATAAAGGCAACAGTAGTAAACAGCTGTTCAATAGTCATAAATAGATTAAGCGAAAACAAATCCAGGTCACAAACCAAAACCGAGGGAAACACATCAACTATATGAGGAAAACAATGGAACAACAGAAACACTGAAATGCTAAAAAAAACAAATGCCTGCATACATAGAAACGGACTATTTGGTATCAATCTGACGAGTTAAGCACAAAGTGCCTTTTATATTTGGTTTTTATATGTTTCTTTTACACAACTGTCACAGGTTAAAGAAAGGTTAGTTTTCAAGATTGGTTCTAAATATAGAACTTAAAATATCCAAAAAAATTCTGACACATATATATGCATTGAATTGACATAAACCAAGAATTAACAAAGGTCATAACAAATGAAAAAAAAATAGAGTGCATTACTTCACAAGGTAGTCAGGTAGTATACCTATATTACTATAACATTTCAAAGAAATTAAATTAAAAACCCCCAAAAAAAAACTTAAGAAGTAAACATATACAAATAGTTTGAAAGAGATTCCTAGATGATTCCAGATGCCACCTGTATACAAATTGTCTGAAAAGCTACTGAGTTGACTGCAAGTGAATTTTTTTAACATAACTGAATGAACCGCAGTGGATATGGCTGAAAATTGACTGGGAGACTGAACATGACGGAATATTCAAATTTCAGATTAAGATTCATTTACGAATGCTACCTATTCCGTAAATAAAAATCTACTGAAAAGCTTCCATGCCTGTTTTCTGTCGCAGCATATTATTACCTGTAACTATTTCCACAGCTCTTAATGTTTTTGCATCTATGTTCTTCACAACCTCCTCTAAACAACGTACACCTTTTCTTATATTAACTAAAGCTTGTTTAATAACCCGTATTGTAGGTTTTACTGATCTGTCTTTTCTCCAAGTAAATAACACTTCCTTATTTTGGGCTGTCAAATCGGGACTACATTTGTCGATGTTTTCTAAATCCGCTATGGACAATCCGAGTTCTGTTCCAAGTTGAAAAACCATTTTTCCAATCTGTGGTGCTAGCTTGTCTAAAATTTCATCTGTAGGGATACAATCTAATATATCGTCTGAAATTCCTATAAGAGAATTCAGATTTAAATAATACATGTAAGTGAATAATTTTACATGGACTCATGGACATTAGTCTAAAAGGAACTGTTTAAACACCTTGTTCATGCTTTATTAAAACAACAAGATTTCCTGAATCTCGATCAACTTTTAGTGTCAAATGGTATTTACTGACTCGATTCTGAACATGCGTTTTTCTTGTATTTGCATTCAAACTTTTTGCAAATTATACATTAATCAATATTCAATCAGGCCGTTACTCACACTGCCAGAAATCCAGAAAATCTTTTCCTTCAAATGATGTTTTAAACAATCATTGTATTTTCTAGGACTGGTTTTAGCTGACATGAACAACACAATTGGTGCCTCGTGTGGAGCAGGTTCTGCCTACCCTTCTGGTGCACCTTAGATCACATCCAATGGTTAGAGGGGTTTGTGTTGCTTAGTCTTTAGTTTTCTGTGTTTTGTTTTGTATACTAGTGTGTTTCTGTTTGACCTTGTCTTATTAGCCACATAATGGTCAGTTTTTTTTCGAATTATGAGTTTGAATGTCCCTCTGGTATCTGTAGCCCCTCTTTTTGAAAGTGTTGTTTGTAAAATGCTAATCACAGAATGCACAATTATTATCAGCTCAGTTAACTTTTTAGCTGGCATGATTCAAAACAAACTGTTTTTCTATTACAAGTATTATGTGATATGTTTAGAAATTATTATGGAAATAAAGGACCTTTAAAGGATTTTTCTAGGTCCTTTTTAGTCATCTTACTTCCCTTGTAAACAGCCTCTGAAAATTTACTTTCTTCACAAATAGACTAACATGTGCACACTACCATGCGTTATCTCAGTGAATGACAAGAAAGCAAGGGGCATACATGATCACTAGCCAAATCATTGGTCTAGTAAGAGTAAAACATAATGACAAAGTGATTATAAATAAGAAAAAAACTGCCCATAAATTGACAAAACAACACTTTCAATATTAGATCATGTTTGTGTTTTTTTCTAAACACAACAATTAACAAACACAATTCATGTTTATGCTTCTGTCAACTTAATTTCTATGAGAATACGTGCATTACTTGACAACATATGCAGTTTTATGATTTTAAACTGAATGAAAGACATTAGTTAATAAGAAGAATGAATAGACAGACACAGCACTATAGCCAACCCCACACTACGTTTGACCATGGGTTAATAAGCATGATTTCTGTTGACAGTAAAACAAAAATACTAGGTTTCGTTTTAAGTTCATGAATATCTTAAGATACAGTTTACTCACTAGATTTCACTTGTTTTCTTCTCCTGACCTGAAAATAAAGTCGTATAAAACTGTATTGTAACTATTTAATATTATTCTTCCGGTGTATCTTAAATGATTGCCGCAATTCAATTCACGAATACGTATCATCAGCATTGTTTTATCATACAGATGTAAAAACATGTGTATAATATCGCCATTGTTTTAGGACCATTTTCGAATAATATGGAGGTATTTGTTGTATTTTGTTATGTTTACATAATTTGATAAATAGTGTCAAGTATGACTGTTTATTTAAAAAAAAGTTATCCAATAATTAAGAAAACAAATAGCACATGTTCATATCTTATATATCTGGGTCATTTCTCCTGCTATGTCGGCAAGGCTTGGGAAATAAACCCGATGCATATTTAATGAAATATTATTAACAGTTATGTAACAAGATATCAATTATTGACACTTCTGTATTTATATAAGCATTCCAGCGATCTAATTGTGAAATTTAAGTACATATCTTTGATGTAAGCGGCTCTTAAACTTCGATTTGATGTTTTCAAAATCGTAGCTAATTTACTTTGAAGTGACCATTATTGAAAGGGAGATCTGCAAATGCAAAAAACACTTTATCTCTATATAGCTTACCATGCATAATGTGTGTGTTGTTAATTTCATCTCTTGCAAACTTTTATCTAGATCTCCAAAACATATTGAATAATTTTCTTTCAAGTGAATAAGTGTCAAAAACTTGACCATCTGTGTATTTCCTGTGTAATTCTTGACAATATCTCTCCAATCTATCTCTTCCATTCCAAGACGAAGTGCTAATTCATGTATCAAGTCTTCCTCACAAGTACCAGAAAGACGAAGCAACTCGGGGTTACTTGGAATTTGATCTAAAGAATATTCACTCAAACCTACAAGTTGTATAAAACGTAAACATTGTAAAAAGATAGTAATAATTATGTAAATGTGATGATACATTACTAAAACACTATTAGTCAATATTAGTAAACATTGTAAAAAGATAGTAATAATTATGTAAATGAGATGATACATTACTAGAACACTATTAGTCAATATTGGCAACAAATATTAGTAAACATTCTAACAATATTGGTAAGCAAGCCAACCAACTTTGGACCAACATAGAGTAGTGAAACATGACAAAAACAGTAAGGGTGTATATGCTAGTCAAGTCTTATATGTATCATGTATATAAACTCATCCTAGATACCAGGATTATTTTGGGATTTACGCCAGACGTGCGTTTCGTCTTCAAAATATTGACTTGCTGTCTCATCAGTAACGCTTGAATAATTGGTGATATTTTTTTGTGTTAATGGAACACAAAGATAGCCGATACACATTTCAATTCCACAAATGTTTAGAACTGGATTATTGTGAATCTTACTAATGTTTTGTATTTATGTTATCAGCTCACAATATAACTTAAAGTCATAAGAAACCTCAAATAAAAAAAAATAATGTTTTTTTATAACTCAATGGATAGTTTTCATTATAAAACTTATGTACATATACTTTTTTCTGAAGAAAATTCTTTAATTTATTCATATTTAGAAGAAGTTTACTTTATTTTAATTGCTTCCTTGCAGGAAGAAATTCCCCGACATATTTTCCGTATGCAGTGTGACCCATCTCGTAAAAATCCCGTGATCACAATACGCATGGATGTCCTTAAAATAGACTAGTATCTGAATTTACATGTTAAACACGTGCTCAATTTCCATGCTTTTTTTGTTGATTTTTTGTCGATTGTTGACAAACAGGTGACAATCGTTAAACTTCGGCTTCAAAACACAAACTTTAATTGCCTGCCATTATTTGACAACAACACTGACCGATTGAAAAAAAAATTGACGATTATACGAAATTTACACCTATAAAAAAATTAAAAAAATCATGCACAGAAGACTTACCTTATGATGTTTGTATGCATTGGTTCAAGAATTGGAAGAACATTATTTTTCACCGGTCACTCGTTTCTTATGACTTTAAATGGAAATGAAATATACTCCTAAGATACATAATTTACCCGCGAAGGAATTATGATATTTTTGAGATCTTTTAACAGAAAAGAAATTGTCAATACATTTACCTGGACAACTAGGATCACACTGCATTTGTTCCTATAAGGAAAGAAAAACCTTTTTATTATTCTACAATTATTTGTAGCTAACGTAATCCGGCTAACATACCAAGAAACAAAAACATAGAATCTACTTCTAAGTTATATGTTAGTATAATGTTAAACTAGTGTTGATTACCAAACTATGCTGAACAAGTTTAATCAAGCAACAATTTGTATGTGCCTGTCCCAAGTCAGGAGCCTGTATTTTCGTTATTGTAATTTGTTGGTGAACATCCTACTAGTTTTTCGTTTTACGCATGAATCACTTCGTTAGTTTTCACTTTGGAATTGTTTTACATCTGTCATTTCAGGGCCTTTTATGGTTGAAAATATGGTATGTTTTTTTTCTAATTAGTGAAAGCCATACCATGACCTAGCATTGCGAGTTTGTCAATTGATCTCTGGTGGAGAGCTTTCTCATTGGCAATCATACAACATCGTCTTGTTTTCATATTAATCATAATATTTGGAATTACAAAGTTACACCAATGAGGCTACCACAAATACCTTTATGAGACTTTATGGAGGGATTGTATGGTTTGTTGTGCGACCTTTTAATACACTGATTGTGTTGTCCTACCTATTATGACATTTTGAGTAAGTGTAAATTTGCATGGTGGTTGGTGTTGGCATAACAGAAGAACATCATCATTTATAGCAACTGGTCTCTTTTTTTAGTTCGAAAGATTCTCTCAGTTTTGTGTTTTTTACTTCAGTTTGTAAGTTGTAAATGAATTTTCGAGATTTAAACATCATTCTGCTCAATATGTCTGCGCCTAATGTATACTATTCATTACACTGTGTCTGTGAATTGCAGCATATTGATTAGGGGTTTTATCAAATAATTGCTACACTGGCATTGCTGTTAATTATACTCGAAAAAGTTACGAAAAAATAACAGATGGAAAGCTAGAGTTGAAAACAAATGATTGTTATCATTCTGATGAATAAAATTGTCCTTGTATTTTTTCTTCTTTTATGTTTCAGCATTAAATTTTGCGATTTGATAGGGGACTTTCCATTCCGAATTTTCCTCGGTATATTTGTATTTGGTTTTTTTATTTATTTATTTATAAAGAAACAAACCAACTATATGATGTCCAAAATATCTGTCTTTTATGCATCCTAAGAAATTATTCAATATGAATATAATTAAAGTAGAGTACATACCAGTTTCTGATTCCAAACTCTCCAGTTGTGTTTAATGTTTTCACCATGTTCGCAAAGACATTCCTCTGTATCTACAACCATATTTTCTTCTGGAGTAAAACAGTTTAATTTTGAGCAGGAATACTCAGTGTGGAATGGTAACTTGTTATTGGCTTTACAATGGATAGTTGACTGATAAAAGTCAGATATTCTCTCCAAAGTAACAAACAAACAATCCCGGACACTGGTGGCTATATCAGGTATTATCAGGCCCTTGGAGCGCTTGTGGACAAGGTACAGTAAGATCTTATTTCCTTCTACACAGACAACAATATCATGCTCTTTATCAAATGATAACCCAACAAACCCAGAAAACATAAGTTTCCGTCCTTGGTATTCTTTTAATGTCCACATACTCAGACATGCACATATTAGACGGTTTGGTAAGGCTGGAGGTATGATGGTTCCTTTGAAAACAAAGGCCAAACTTACAGTCCTCTCTTGTGTACATTCTTGGGTCAAGTAATCTGTATTATTTCTTTGTGTAAGCATACAGGGTACAAATAAGTTTTCTATTGGTAGACGACTTCCTGTTTTTGTATCATATCTCCGTTGTTCAGATACAATATCTAGATGTATCAGCATATCAAATATGTACTCTTTAAATGGTAAAATCTGACGGAATTCTTCTTGTTCCCAAATCTGGTAGAGGTCTACTTTTTGTATCATTCCATTTTCAGACATTTTTTTGAAGGTTTTCCTTGTTATATTTTCTTTGGGCCAAAATGCAACATCTATAAAAATGAAATGAAGAAGATGTTATCAGACTTAAAATATAGTTTATATTATGAGGTAATACCATTCTATAAAAGCTACATGATAAAAAAAATTGTATCGCTCACTTCGATCAGCACTGGAACAAACAATTTATCCTAATATTTAAATTATTTGTCTTTTATATCAGAAAACATTATTTTTTTGTTAAGTCTGTTCTAACAGGATTTGATGATCAAAGTTCAATCATTTCCCATTTGGAAGAAAATAATCTGAAACAAGGCTTGCATGTGCTGTGGGAAAACTGTGAGTTTTCAAATGTTTGCATGGTTTCTACATGTTTCTGTAGAAGAAACACTAAGAATGATGCATGGCAGTCATCAATGATGACATATTGTCAGTCAATTACTGTCGTTCATATTTTTAATTTCCAGCTGTTAGCACATAAAGTTTACTCCTCAGTTACTATTTATTCTAAGGACATGAAGTTTATTACAATGATTACCTTGATTTAATACATTTCTTTTCGGTGGGAAATTTTATTAATTTTGAGGTAAGTTCCAAGCTGTGATCGTATATATAAAGAAGAAAATAATGTTAAACACACTGAATGTGTTTTTTTTCCTTGACAAATACATGAAATTTGATTTTATAAAATAGGAGCGAGATATACCAGAGGGACATTGAAACTCATAAACTGACATAGCCATGACTAAAAAACAAAAAGACAATCAAACAAATATGATATTATAAAATAGGGCAAAATATAATAGAGGGACATTCAAACTCATAAACTGACATCGCCATGGCTAAAAAAGAAAAAAAGCCAAACAGACAAATATGATATTATGTTACACGAGCGAGATATACCAGAGGGACATTGAAACTCATAAACTGACATAGCCATGGCTAAAAAAGAAAAAAGACAAACGGACAAATATGATATTATAAAACAGGAGCGAAATATACTAAAGGGACATTGAAACTCATCAACTGACATAGCCATGGCCAAAAAAGAAAGAGACAAACACACAAATTTGATATTATAAAATAGGGTCGAAATACACCCGAGGGACATTCAAACTCATAAACTGACATCGCCATGGCTAAAAAAAAGAAAAATACAAACAGATAAATATGATATTATAAAACAGGAGTGAGATATACCAGAGGACATTGAAACTCATAAACTGACATAGCCGTTTTTAGTTTCTTGTGTACAATTTGGAAATTAGTATGGCGTTCATTATCACTGAACTAGTATATATTTGTTTAGGGGCCAGCTGAAGGACGCCTCCGGGTGCGGGAATTTCTCGCTACATTGAAGACCTGTTGGTGACCTTCTGCTGTTGTGTTTTTTTTTTTATTTTGGTCGGGTTGTTGTCTCTTTGACACATTCCCCATTTCCATTCTCAATTTTATGGCTAAAAAAGAAAAAAAGACAAACAGACAAATATGATATTATAAAATAGGGGCCAAATACACCAGAGGGACATTCATACTCATAAACTGACATTGCCATGGCTAAAAAAGAAAAACACAAACAGACAAATATGATATTACAAAATAGGGGCCAAATACACCAGAGGGACATTCATACTCATAAACTGACATTGCCATGGATAAAAAGAAAAAAAAAAGACAAACAGACAAATATGATATTATAAAATAGGGGCCAAATACACCAGAGGGACATTCATATTCATAAACTGACATTGCCATGGCTAAAAAAGAAAAACACAAACAGACAAATATGATATTATAAAATAGGGGCCAAATACACCAGAGGGACATTCATACTCATAAACTGACATAGCCATGGCCAAAAAAGAAAGAGACAAACACACAAATTTGATATTATAAAATAGGGTCGAAATACACCCGAGGGACATTCAAACTCATAAACTGACATCGCCATGGCTAAAAAAGAAAAATACAAACAGATAAATATGATATTATAAAACAGGAGCGAGATATACCAGAGGGACATTGAAACTCATAAACTGACATCGCCATGGCTAAAAAAGAAAAAAAGACAAACAGACAAATATGATATTATAAAATAGGGGCCAAATACACCAGAGGGACATTCATACTCATAAACTGACATTGCCATGGCTAAAAAAGAAAAACACAAACAGACAAATATGATATTACAAAATAGGGGCCAAATACACCTGAGGGACATTCATACTCATAAACTGACATTGCCATGGCTAAAAAAGAAAAACACAAACAGACAAATATGATATTATAAAATAGGGGCCAAATACACCAGAGGGACATTCATACTCATAAACTGACATAGCCATGGCCAAAAAAGAAAGAGACAAACACACAAATTTGATATTATAAAAAAGGGTCGAAATACACCTGAGGGACATTCAAACTCATAAACTGACATCGCCATGGCTAAAAAAGAAAAATACAAACAGATAAATATGATATTATAAAACAGGAGCGAGATATACCAGAGGGACATTGAAACTCATAAACTGACATCGCCATGGCTAAAAAAGAAAAAAAGACAAACAGACAAATATGATATTATGAAATAGGGGCCAAATACACCAGAGGGACATTCATACTCATAAACTGACATTGCCATGGCTAAAAAAGAAAAACACAAACAGATAAATATGATATTATAAAACAGGAGCGAGATATACCAGAGGGACATTGAAACTCATAAACTGACATCGCCATGGCTAAAAAAGAAAAAAAGACAAACAGACAAATATGATATTATAAAATAGGGGCCAAATACACCAGAGGGACATTCATACTCATAAACTGACATTGCCATGGCTAAAAAAGAAAAACACAAACAGACAAATATGATATTACAAAATAGGGGCCAAATACACCAGAGGGACATTCATATTCATAAACTGACATTGCCATGGCTAAAAAAGAAAAACACAAACAGACAAATATGATATTATAAAATAGGGGCCAAATACACCAGAGGGACATTCATACTCATAAACTGACATAGCCATGGCCAAAAAGAAAGAGACAAACACACAAATTTGATATTATAAAATAGGGTCGAAATACACCCGAGGGACATTCAAACTCATAAACTGACATCGCCATGGCTAAAAAAGAAAAATACAAACAGATAAATATGATATTATAAAACAGGAGCGAGATATACCAGAGGGACATTGAAACTCATAAACTGACATCGCCATGGCTAAAAAAGAAAAAAAGACAAACAGACAAATATGATATTATAAAATAGGGGCCAAATATAACAGAGGGACATTCCTACTCATAAACTGACATTGCCATGGCTAAAAAAGAAAAACACAAACAGACAAATATGATATTATAAAAAAGGGGCCAAATACACCAGAGGGACATTCATACTCATAAACTGACATTGCCATGGCTAAAAAAGAAAAACACAAACAGACAAATATGATATTATAAAATAGGGGCCAAATATAACAGAGGGACATTCCTACTCATAAACTGACATTGCCATGGCTAAAAAAGACAAATATAAACAGACAAAAATGATATTATAAAATAGGGGCCAAATACACCAGAGGGACATTCATACTCATAAACTGACATTGCCATGGCCAACAAAGAAAAACACAAACAGACAAATATGATATTATAAAATAGGAGCCGAATATAACAGAGGGACATTCATACTCATAAACTGACATTGCCATGGCTAAAAAAGAAAAAAAAACACAAACAGGCAAATATGATATTATAAAATAGGGGCCAAATATAACAGAGGGACATTCATACTCATAAACTGACATTGCCATGGCTAAACAAGAAAAACACAAACAGACAAATATGATATTATAAAATAGGGGTCAAATATAACAGAGGGCATTTATACTCATGAACTGACATTGCCATGGCTAACAAAGAAAAAGACATTCAGACAAATATGATATTATAAAATAGGGGCCAAATATACCAGAGGGACATTCCAACTCATAAACTGACATCACCATGGCTAACAAAGAAAAACACAAACAGACAAATATGATATTATAAAACAGGAGCGAAATATACCAGAGGCACATTCAAACTCATAAACTGACTTTGCCATGGCTAACAAAGAAAAACACAAACAGAAAAATAAGATATTATAAAATAGGGGCGAAATATACCAGAGGGACATTCAAACT